>OZ018387.1:110648127-110987000 GCA_963969525.1 Ontholestes murinus
ATAACTCTGTATGTAACTACCTTTCCTCATATGGGGAAATCATTACGTTTTTTTTCGTATAATACCACAGGAAAGTGAAAATTTAGGGATTTATTATTAACAATCATTTAATGAAATCTTTAACTTACTTTCCTATTTTAATATTTAATATACATTACTATCAATTTATTTTTTTTAAATTATTAGTTATTATCACTAAAAACTTTAAAATACACATTTTATTTGTTGAGTGACTATAGTTTCTAATAATTAGAAAAAACACGAAAATATTTCGTAAAATCTACAACAAATGAGTCTTATTAAGACTACAAAAGAACAAATCACTTGTTGAAACCACTACTCTCTAGCTAAAACCTCGACATACAAAGGTAATTTGAGTGTTACAAAATAGCTATCAAAGCAACACTAGTTTGAACGTATTTATTTCTGTAAAATGAATTAAAAATTATTGAATGTACAAGTAATGAATTTCGGTTGATGTGGTGACTGTAGTTTCGACCTTGTAAAGGTCATTATCAAACATATTGTTATTTAATATGTAAAAAATGATAAACCCAAAAAGGTAATTTCTATTTGCGCGTTTTTTTTAATTATTTTTTTTATTAACGTACATCTAAAGGTAACGATAACGAATGATTTTTCTGCGTTGGTAGTTTTTCCTCGCGGAGCTGTGCCCGAGCAATGTTTCATTTTCTGCCGGTGTCGTTAAAAAATCTCAGTGCATATGAAAGAATGGGCCGTAAAAGTAACGGGTGTCGAAATAAATCACGCAAAATGTGTGTTCTTTGTGTTGCACGTCGATTCCCACATTTTCGCTGGCAAATATGAAATTATTGCCCGTGCACATCAAGTATAGGGAAAAAAATTACTAGCACCAGTCGAATTAGTTGACTAACATTTTTTTTAAATTCTTAATTATAAAATAATTATTTCATAATTATCTGTAAAAAATGTTTATAAATTTCTATTTTTGTCATTATATATACAATAATCTTTATTTGGACACATTAACAGTAAATAATAACATTTAACATAAATATAAATAAATGGTGTTAGTTCGTCTGGGCTATAGACCTGAGGTCTTTCTGTCCTGTCTTAAATTTAATAATGTCAAAAAAAGTATCTTTGCTAGCTTTTTGTCATTATTTTCATTGATTTTGATAAAGAAAAATATTTTTAATACAGATTCTATTAATATTCATCTAGTTAGGTCAGCATAATAAAATCTCCGACCTAATCCGATTGTAATTGGGATTATTGTAAGAATTTAATTAAAACCTCGCGAAAAAAAAATGTAGACGAGTCGTGTTATCCGTCCCCACGTATAATAATGGGTATATTTCCCTTTTAGAAAGGGGTGCCGGCGCGAGGAGAACGGTGCGGCGAGAGGTAGGGGGGTCGCAATAAATTCGACAAGTGTTTGTTCTCCTCGAGCATAAGGAGCAAGTGTCCTATCAATCAAGGGTTGCCGGGGCAACGGCGCGACGCCGTCTCCTACGTCAGGCGCCTAAACTGCATCGCATCTCTCCCTTCTTAAACCAACGCCCAGTTTTTTTACGATAAGTGCGCCCATCCGAAAAATCAATAACTACATAAATTCCGGATATTAAGCTCGGCACGAAATAATATCCCCGGCTCTCTCTCTCTCCTCACCCGAGTATCGAATGTCCCCGTGAATGTAATGAAAATCAAACATGCACTGTACACTACGAAATTCCGTCCTATATTATATCATCAATAATGTTAATAACAACGTGCATCCTCAAAAAGTTACAAGAAATTAAAAAAAAAAACTAATTATTTTCAATGTTTAGGTATAAGTTCCACCTAAGTTATATATTGGTTGCATATATCGGAAAATATTAACATTAATTAATCCAATTTTAAGAATGCAAACAAAAATAACCCTATAAGTATATATACAGGGTGTATCAGTTACAAACATGAAGGAGAGATAGTGTATATCTAGACGATAAGTCAGAAACGGTGTCCTGAGGCGGTAATTATGACATAAAACATAATAATAAAAGAATACGAAGGAGAAGAAACTTATTTATTCTTCATACGTCAAAAAATAAAAACATGACACAGAAACAAACGCATGCTCTGTCATATGCTGCTTTAACTCAAGTAGCGACATCTATCGCGTATACCAGTCATTTCGTTTATGTGAGGATGATTTTTCATCACGTTAAGGAGAGGTGATGAAAAATCATGTTTTTTAGTTTGTAATCACTATTTAAATTACCCCGAATAACATAGAAATTTGTATATCAAAGTATATCAGGTGTATGCATAAGTGTTTTCCGGTTTGACTAAGAGATGGCGCGACCAATTGTTGCCGCAAAAGACAAGTAGTGTGTGAATGTAAAGATATATTTGTTGTGATGAATTGGCTGCTTATCTCATATGTCCATAATGAGATAAGCAGCCAATTCCAACAACAAATACATCTTTACATCCTAAGAAGACATTTTTAAGTGTTTGGTGGGATACGCATCGTGATTTATTATGAACTGTTCAAACCAAATTCTAACCATTATTGCAGATGTATACAGTGAACAACTTCGTCGTTTAAATTTGAAATTGATGAAAATACTTCCTCGATTAGTGAATATCAAGAAATGGTATTCATAAGTTACCTAAAAGATGGGCAAATTGTGTAGAAGCCAATGGCTAATATTTTGAATAAAACAAAAATTAATTTCCCTTGAAAATTACGTGTTTTTTGTACCAAAAAAACAGAACTTGTAAGCATATCCAATTAATTTTTTGTAAAGAAATAAATCTGTTTAAAACCATATCAATACTTATTTCTTTATTTCCTACACCAATAATTTTAAGTGATACAGAGTGACTGACGAAAAACCTTTGGTGCTGTATCTTGTTTATTTTTGATCCGATTTTAATAAATAAAACATTAAATTAAATCATTAAAGACCTTTTATGTGAACTGACCTGATATGTTTTCTTGTATCCTGTTTTTGACAAATGACGATCAACTTTTTTTTTCAAATTGCACTGTATATATATTTTTATTGATTCGCAAGGAGATTTTTTTTTCTGAATATAAAATTGTGGACAAATTTATCCATACATCAAACATAAGTCGAGAAATTGAGGAATAAAAAAATAAATAAAAAGTCAAGTATCCATTGTAAACAATATACAGACCCTATTTTAAATGTCAAAAGTGACAGTGACAGCCATTGATACAATACTACAACGATTTTTAATTATTTCATAATTAAAATGTTGCAATATTTCAAACACTGTACTAGAATTTTGTGCTTCTACAGAAATCGTTTTTCAGTTTTTGAAACCTTGCAACATTTTTATTATGAAATTATTAAAAATCATTGCAGTATTGAACCAATGACTGACACTGACACTTTTGACATTTGGAATAGGCTCTGTACATTGTTTACTATGGGTATTTGATTTTTATTTTTTTTTAATCCTCAATTTCTCGATTTTGGTTTGATGAATGGATAAAATCGTTTACAAATTTAGATTCAGAAAAAAATCTCCTTGCGGATCAGTAGAAAATATATATACAGTGCAATTTGAAAAAAAAAAAGTTGATCGTCTTTTGTCAAAAACTGGATGCAAGAAAAAATATCAGTACAGTTCATATTAAAGTCTTTTAAAAATCATTTACCTAATTTGATGTTTTATTTATTCAAAACGGATCAAAAATAAGCGAGATACAGCACCAAAGGTTTTTCGTCAGTCACCCTGTATAAATATTTATATGAGCGAATTATTTTGCACTCTACCCTCCAGCCAGTATAATGTAACTTTATAATTTTTTAATTTAATAATAAAATTATTAACATTACATTGAATGAATTTTTTGTTTAATTCTTACGAATTTTATATTTATAAATTTCCACACTAATTCCATTTTTATCTAGTGAAAAACCATTAATCAACATTTCTAATTACTTAATTAATTATTCAGTTAAACATCAACATATGTTTAATTCATCACGTTGTAAAAAGTTAATTACTAAGACCGAGTATTTCTAGAAAATAGTATTTCCTATTTCCTTCCACCATTCGATTTGCTATATCGCCATTTATTATAATCATTTTTAATGGATTGTAAAACTGAATAATTCATTGTACGGTTATTTTTTTTATAATAAAAATCACGCACCTAAACTAATTTTCAACCGGTTCGCAATTGACACTCATTATGTCTCTCTTTCCCGTGCAGATAAGCAGAGATAAAAATAAATAAATAAAAGGTACAACCAGTGTGCAGATTTTTGATAAAAAGCCTGACTCACGCATTTTATTACTAACAAGAATTGATAAGTAACATATGCGACCTAATTTGAGTAAAATTAATCTTAAAAATATTGATATAACTGAAATAAATGTTGCAATTGATGAAATAATGATTTTACCTTATTGTTAAAATTTTACGATCACCTCGTAATTTGATTTGTATTGTCATCATGAAATATTATTTATATTTTTATGGATCACCTATCACCAGCAGCCAAATTAATCCTAAAATCAAAAACAAATTAGGAACACATAATTAATTCGTAGATAGAGAATTGGTTTTTGTAAATCTAAAAATTGATTGTCAAAAATTTCTTTAAATTTATTTGTATATTAAAGTTGTAAATAACTAAGATGTTCAAAAATGTGTGTTTATTTTCACTACAGTGTTTCGCAAATTTATTGCTTCTTAAAGTGAATGAAAGTTTACAATAAAATTAAATAAATGAATATGGATTTTCAACACCTCAACGCCTTATCTATCAACCAGCTTCTTTAGATTTAATAAATTTAAAAATTAAAGGTATTTATATCAATTTAATAAGACACCTAACAATCATAAATCTTATTTATGATTGTTCATATAAGAAAAATAAATAAATTATAACTGTTTAGCAAAATTTTGTATAGCAAATTGACTACACAATTAATGTAAGATTAAGTGATAAAAAATAGCACAATGCCCATCGGGGAAGAAATAATTGGGTGGCCCACGCGTGTGCCGTAATTGTCGGAAGGAAGGCGAGGTGGAGGAGGAGGAGAGAGGACGCACCCTCTCGTCTCCTCGTGCGATTAATGTTTTTCTTTTTTTCGGGGTATCTCGCGCCCGAACGTTTGCTGCAACGCTAGTACTGTGGAGCTGCACTCAAAATCGGGTCATGGTACAACGAAATCGTTTTAGTTGCATGGCAGCAAACTGCATTCACTAAAAACTTGTCCCAACCTCTAAACGAGAGAAGAACCGACCGACCGACCGACCAACCAATAAACCGGTCCGCGTTGCGAGCATTCGTCATTTTTTCTCTTGCACGCAATACGTTCTATTCGTCTTTGTCTTCGATACACAATCGGAAACTAAGACGGAAATCGCAACAGAAACAACGACATCTTCAAGGAAAATAACTCGAGCGCACCGTCTTCACTTGTTTTAATACACCTAGCGCCATCTATACATCATAACTGATATTATAATTATTTTCAACACTTTCATGGTATACTACTTTATAAACACATATATAAAACTGTAAGCAAAATAAAAATTATTTCTACCAGTATTAAAAATTGACAGTAAGGTATAGAATATTATATTCTAAATACTACTTAAAATAATTGCTTCTATTTCCATAAAGTAATTGTATTTTTAAGCTAAAAAACCAATAGTACTTTTGTATAATCATAAATGTATAGTATAGTGAAATATTTCAATCAACGGTATTACACTAAGATTTAAAAAATTTGAATTGTAAAAAATAAAAATAAGTAATTCATAAAGTATTTATGAATGACGACTTTCATTTATTTGTTCTCATATTGGTATGTTTTATACCCAAAAGATTTTTATATTTACTAAACAAGATTATTTGTTGAAAATAAATTATTAATTGCATTAATGTTTGCTTTATTTTTAATTTTATAAAAATTACCTGAAAACAGATTATTGCAACAATTATTATTTTAAATTGTTACAATTAAAAGTTTTCCTTAAAAAATATATATCAGATTTTTTTGACATTATTAAATTAGTGACATTTACAAGTTTCTACACATTTATTGATCAAACACATTATACCGAATAAAATGGCTTTACAATTTTTCCTCAACAATTTATCAAAGGAAGTAATATTCGAATGTAAAAAAGAAGACATAGATTGCAACACCAACTTTATCCTTTACTATGTAAGAAAATGTACACAAATATTTTACAATTAAAACAAATTTTTCTTTCCTTACAGTTAAAACTCCTCGCCCTCGATCCACTATGGAATCTCTTTCCAACGATGAAAGAAATAGTCCGAATGGACGCACTGCGTTTAATAAAATTCTTGGTGACCAAGATGAAACACCAGCAGTGTCCTTGCATAGTCACCCTGAAGATACAGATGTATTTCGATTGCAATTTCGAAGAGTGTGAGGTCATCGTTGAGACGGAGAGGCAGAACTTTAAAAACCGACTGAAACCGCTGGAAGACGAAATTATAGAAACAATCACCGAAGATAGAGCGGAGGTGATACTGTTGCGTAAGAAGATTATTTATTACATGGCTCTGTTGAGAGGATTGGGGAATCCTACAAAAATTAATGTAAGATATTATCAGCAACTTTAATACAAATCGTAACAGTAAATGATGAAAATTAATTAATAATTAGTGAATTTTCTACAACGTAAAGGACTTATATATTTTTATTATGAGAATTAATTACTTTGTACATTAATATTTAAGGTTTACAGAGAAGCGAGCCAAGCCCTCTTCAGCATATACGAAGATAGTGATCTAAGCGCTTTCATGGTGAAACCGCCTGAAGATAAAGTTTTAGAAATCGTACAACTTGCCCAGATTTGCTCGGGAATACGACTCTTCAATTGGAGTTGTAAAAAGGGAGGGGAAGGCATTGAAGACTGTAATGTAGAAAATTAAAACGCTACAATTAAAATAACAAATTTAAATTTTCAGTGCCGGAGTTGCTGAAGGGTGTGATTAAATCTGCTCTGCAAAATCTGCAAATGGCTCTGGTGAACACGATGGATAAAGTCAACATTTTGACCAATACAGTCGATTACGCATTTCCAATAATCGAGTCTACTGAAGTCGAGGATGTTTATTATGGCTTGGAGTGCGAACTTCCAGATGATGTGGAGTACGAGGATATTGAGTACGCCAAGGATTTATTAATTACCTACAGGCAGTTGGAAGTTTTCTTTAGGTATAGTTAAAATAATTATTAATAATAATAAATATTTTGTAATGACTTTCTTTAGTCTCAATTTTTACTTGCTAAATGTTAACAAAAGGGATTTTTCTTGGATCTTAACGGCGTTCACTTGGTGGTACATTTCAATATTAAGAATAAAGAAAACACTTTTACTTTTTTATACCACTTTGAGTGGTATAAAAAAAAGTAAAAGTGTTTTCTTTATTCTTAAAAGGGATTTTTTTAAAATTTATTTAAGTGATGAAGTGATCTTTTAATATTAAGGAACTAATGTTTAAACTTTTTATTTTCAATTTAAATGATTATTTTCTGAATTTACTCTTTGTAAGTGATTTTTTTTTAAACAATAAATCTCCTCAGAATATATGTATTATAAGCTAACGATTGATCTGAAAGGAAGAAAATTTTATTTGAAGTTTTCTAACTTATTATGTAATTTTTATATTTACATAAATTATTTAATTTGTTTATTCGAATAGGACTAGAACACTACTTGAGAAAAAGTAAGAAAATAAAATTCACATCATTAACATTATCAATGAATCTTTCTGATTGAAAACGCATCACAAAGTTTTCATCAACCATAAAACAAAGCATTTTAAAAACTAGTTAGAAAAATATTACACACTTCAACTTCAATCCATCATATATTACAAAATAGCAGTACAGTTATTGGGCAACAAGAGCATTTTAGTTGTAGATTTGTATTGTAAATTTTTTTGTGTAAAATAATATTTAAATCTCTTTCTCTCTCTTCTCAGAAAAATCATTACAGAGATTGAGCAAATTCAACAACACACAAAGGATCTGGATAAAAAATTTACTAATTGCATCGACCATTTCAATTCCTTAGTGTATTTAAAAGTGGGAATACCGACTGACATAGTTTTTGTAAGTTATATATCGCCCAACACGAAATTTTATATCTTATTTAGAAATATTGCAGCCAATTTTCATCGAATTAGATAATATTTGGGAGAACTATCAGAACAACATGATCTACTTAACAAAATTAAATCAGATCAAATGCAATTTAGACAAGTACGTCAAGGATTTGGTCCTAAATATGGAGGTTGTACGGTTAATAATTGGTGATAAAGATATCCTCACAGATGCAGACAGGATGGATATTGGAAAAGACATTGTGTTGACTACGACTGATTCACAAATTTCCATAGTACCACCTACTGAGGATATGAAACTTGAGGTATGTTAATGATTTTATTTAAGCTCTGTATGCAATCTTTAAATTTATATGTGACAGCTATATTTCTGTTGAAATTGTTAATAAAAAATATTTAAATATATTCAGATGTACAAATATAATTCTAAAACACAGATTTTGTATATATTCACTCATAATTATAATATTATAAAAAATGGCATTTTGGTAATACATTATATTAATAATAATATAACATAATATTGTTTGTAATAATTTTTCTTTGCTTAGTTTTTAGGTTTTTGTGTTTGGAAATTGGTGGAAACACAGGGTGGATTAATACCAGGAAATCCAAATCTTGGTGTTATAAGATATTACAATAAAAACTATACATTTTCTTGCATTGAAGCAATAATTGAATTTCAAAGGGATACGAACCAGTAAGATATTTTTACATCATTATGAAATTTGAGATTCTTTTAAAAAATGGTTAGACAATTAAATTAAGCAGCGTTTTGATGGTTGTTGTACAAATTATTCATTAGATTGTTCGAGTATGCGAAAATGTTGATATGTGGAACGACACAAATTTGGTACTTTTTTCACTTATTTTATTAAGTGCTAAATGTACATTGTAACCGAAATGTACACAAATTTGTGTCGTTACTCGTTCTACAAATTACTTTAATATTGTTCAATTTCACTAATTTATATAAAAATTATATATTTATTAGCCTATTAAATTAATATTTATAATTTATTTATTATTGCATATTTCAGTTACGTAAATGAAGCCCTTGAATTAGTCAGAAAAAAAACTGAATTAATTACACTTTTAGAACTGGAAGAGGAGTTGATAAAAGTTCGTACTATTAAAAAGTAAGTCTGATTTGAAGATTGAAAATTATCACGTTTTCGCCACAATTTTAGTTTGGTTGTAGAACAAAGACGACTGGAGGAGAAGTCCGTTCAGCTTGAGGCCAACGTTCAAACAGAAGTTCATCCAGTAAAGGACCTAATTGATCCCAATTACATGTGGAACGTTTGGGATTGGAAGAGACAGGCTCTTAAACTGGCAGACATCTCCAAGAAGGAGACTCGTTCGACGCAGACTGAAGCATCGCAGAACAAGAGCCACGTGTACGCTCAAACATACGATACAAAAGAGCAGATTTGTCAAACGAAAAAGGACAATTACACAAACGTGGCCACACCGCAAACGTACTTTTTCGGTTTGAGGGGTCGAAAGGATGATAAGCAGTTTATATTGGAACTGACGAGACCTGTAGATGATAAATAAAGTACTTTGTATTTGTTTTGATTGAATAAACATTTCAAAACAATATTTTTAAAATAAAATACCCGCATTAATTAAAATAAAATAATGATAATATTATTAATATGTGGTTAGATATGGATTCCACTTAAATATTTTATATAGTAAAGTGGGTGCTATGTTTCTATATTACAGGAGTTTTGCTAATGGCTAAGAAAATGGTGTACCTTTCAAAAAAAATTCTTACAAAATTAAGAAAGCACAATTCAATTCAACGTTAGTCTCATCTCAGTGAAACTATTATTGAACATTAAAATATATATTTCACTGCACTATTATCTAGCAATTATATGTAATAACTAGTAGTTAACACTTGGATCTTAACAGCATTGACTTTGTGGTACATTATTACAATATTAAGAATAAAGAAAACACTTTTACTTTTTTATACCACTTGAAATTTTATTTTTAGTGACTAGTTTCGAAAATAAAATTTAAAGTGGTATAAAAAAGTAAGTGTTTTCTTTATTCTTAGTAGTTAACAGTTAAAAGAACTACTTATAAAAGATCATCACTGTTAACCTTCCACTGCTATATTCAATAAACTAAACAGATTCGTTTTATCTATATTATGTAAAAGTCAAAATGATTTAAAATTTAATTAAGGTTGTGAATTAAGGACAAAATTAATGGATGTATAGTATGAAAATATTCTATATAACTTATTTTATTGATTAAATGTACTATTATAGAGTAAATACATAAGATTTTACATTTAGAACTTCAAACATCCATACATATACATATAGAAAAAATAGAAGTGCACAGACGAATACAAAAAGTTTTTTTGTTTACTAATTTAAATTAAGTGTTGAAAACTTATAATACTCGATGAACTGGTCGTCGGTCTTGAAACAAGACAACGTGGCAAAAGCTTTAATGTTTAGATACAAAGTGTTTTCATTTTTGTCTTCTCTTACATCTAAACTCGAAAATCAGTCTAAGTCAAATACAATCTAAAAAACGTAAATTCTACTTACAACACCTCCAATAAAAACACAATGTATTTAAATTATAAAACCGTCGACTCCCTAAACCTAGTTTGAAATTTTGAAAATATATATATTGATTTTTTTTTGTTAAACAAACGAATATTGCGTAACGAGGGGGGGAGAGATGAACTCAAGTTATTATTTAACCAACAAAATGATTTTTTAGATATTTCATCATACCAAACGTGCGGAAACGTTTGACGCCGATCACTTTTAGGAGGGCATCATCGCAGATGGCGTACTGTTTGTTTTTCGGGTCGTACAGGTCTCGCTCCTTTATGATCGACCAGATCTTCTTCACGACCTCGTGGCGGGCCATCGAGTCTTGACCGACCAGGGCGGCGAGCTCAGGGGACAGGGGTAGGGATTTTGTGTAACCCTTTCCTTTTCCACCACCACCCTAAACAAAACGAAAATTAAAATCAGTTGGCACAATTAATTGCTACATACAAATATAATTAAAACAAGAAAACAGTTTACTTTCAAAGTAAATTAATTCCATAATTAAAAAAATTCTATGCATACAAATTTTATTTTATTTTACTACAACTAGTTTGGATTATACAGTTAATTATCAAATTAAATTAAAAATTAATCACGAAGGGGACACACAATATTCAAGAATAAATAAATACAAATTATTTTGTAATTTGTCATTAAAACCTTATTAATTTTAAAGAAACAATACATAAACCTAAACTTTGTTGTTTTATTAGTTCAACTTCCACTAAATAAGTAATACAAGCTATGCGTGCATCAAATGTATGAATCAAGTTTCTAAAAATAAACATGTTTGGCCAGGTGTGTACAAACTTGTATTGTTTTTTGGCTTTCATGTAATTTTGTTTATATTCTTAAATTAATATGAGAATAAGCAATTTTAAAAAGGTTGACTGTGTATTTGGTTGCCTACCCAGCCAATCTGTAAAATGATCCTATCATTCAAAATTACAGTTAATTAATAAAAAGAACACTAAAAAAACTTTTTTAGATGCATATTATCAATAATAACAGTATTAAAATAAACCTCAGGGAGGGCCTAGAAATAAACAGGGTAATAAAAGCTAGGAAAAACCGTGTCAATGAAATTTGTAATTCCCTGATATTAAAATCCCTTATTACCTGATTATATATAAACTTGTCAGTTTCTTTTGTAATTTACTCTTGGTCATGTCTTAAAAAGTGAAACTAGTCGAGTAAATTTAGAAAACTTGTGAAAACAAACCAAGTGTAATTTAATTTAAACCTTGATCAGTAATAATTAAAATAAATTAAACAAAATGAAATTACATTTGCTGAATATTTGACAATTTAAATATTGTTAAATCTTGCAATGAAAATATAAGTTGCTGTAAGTAGTGAAATTACTTCTTTGAAAACATTAACCAACTGAGGAAATGTAATATAAAAAGGATGGAACTTTAAACTTTTAAGTTCAGCTTGTAATTTTTATGATAATAAATATACTTACATTCATTACCCAACAATGTACTATGTAATACCTATAATATTAAATTTCAGCTGCCGATTTTAGAAAATAGAATATTCTTAATACCATTTATGTTAATTGTACGATCTTAAATAGTGGTTTCTCACACATGAATATGCAACCAAATATTAATCTCAACACTGTTTATAGTTATGAATAAAGCTATTAAAAAGATGATAAATATAATATCAAGATATTGTGATCAATCTATACAAATTGAAACTGTAGCTGCTTTATATTACGAATTAATTATTAAATTAGTCCGTGGTAAGCTGCAGCGTTTCTCTTCCACATATATTTAAAGAGGACATCAGGAAAATAATGCCATCTCGTGAACTAGTGGGTTTCCGCTTATTGAAGCAAACGATTACACTAAAGTTATTAAAAACCATTATTTATATACTTACACCGCCTCCCTTCTTTCCGGTCTTTTTGGCTTTGGACCAGTCCTCATCAGAGTCGGACTCGGAACCCTTCTTCTTCTTGGGGGGTAGCTTGCGGGTCTTGATGGGCTTGGCCTTCTTGGGCGAGTACTCCTCCTCGGACTCGGCGTCTGAAGGTTCGCTGGCGTCAGACTCGTCAGAGCCCTTCTTCGCCTTCTTGGCGGCTGGCTTTTTGCCAGTAGAAGCGCGCTTGGCCGGCTTCTTCTTATCGTCCTCGGACTCGTCGTCTTCTTCCTCCTCTTCCTCTTCTTCCTCCTCCTCCTCCTCGTCGGAGCCCTTCTTCGCCGGCTTCTTCTTGTCCTTGGCACTCACAAACTCGATCACCATATCGTCGATCTCCTTCTTGCGCGACTGCAGAGTACAGTCCAGCTTCTCCTCGAGTTCTTTCCTTACGTTCTTGGCGGATGTCGTTGACAATTCCGCTCCTTTGAGGATAGCTTCAGAAACAAACATTTAATTTAATAAGTAACCTCTAATATTTATTATAGTTTAAAATAAATAATAATTTAAAAAACATCAAATAACACAATACATAGGTGATTTATATACATAACAAATGATCATAATAATAAGCAATACAAAACCTATTTGTAAAATTAATTATTGAAAAGTAAAACCAAAATCGGTTATTTTTATTTGTAGAAAATAATTATAAACAGTTTAAAACCTTTGAAAATTGATAAAGCCGATAATTAATAATTAAATTAGAGTACCTTATAATAATAGTTGCAGGTGAAGGGTTAATTAACAATTAGTTGAAATTATTCTGTGAGGTTTTATTCTTCGTAATTTGAACCCAATGCATAATAATGTCCATCATGTCATTAAATTAAAATTATAAATAGTTTAAATGTATTATATTTGCCTGTGTAAATTTGAATGTGCCTTACAGTATAGACCCGTTAATAGGATGTTATTGCCATTTAATAACATTGTTAGGCACATATTGAAACACTTACTCACATTATCAAGTGATAATGACTGTAACAGGTTGAAACTTAAGTCGTGATTTTTGTATATATGTAAACCATACTACAATAAATTAATTGTCGTAAAAACATAGCAAGTGTTTCAATATGTGTTTAAATATGGATTACCACCTAGTAACGGTGACAACCATCATGAACTTAACATTGTTAGGGTCAATAAACATAAAACTATAAATATAGTATATATAATATACATACTTAAGCTATTTAAAACTTTTCCGTTTAATATTAATTTAGTTTCATTTAAAATAAGTATTAATAAATAAATAAATGTGTCATTGTTGCTGCTTTATATTACGAACAAATTATTAAGTCAATTTGTCCGTGGTAAGCGGCAGCATTTCTCTACCATCTATATTTAAAGAGAGCATCGGAACAATAATGCCATCTCGTGAACTAGTGGATTTTTAAATATCACATATTTCTTTCAAAAAACAGAGTAATTGCATTCACTTGATTTGTGCTCTGTATAAAAGCTTAAGCCATTATCGAGAATAAGGATCCAAAAGAATAAAGTACAAAAATACAAGGCCTAATTATTAACATAATGTTACACCAAATAATTAATGAGATGTATATCGTGTATGTAAATACTGTTGAAATGTCCTTCGATTCTCTAATAAGCAAAAATTGCACCATTACAACAATCCTTTTGATATAAGCCATAAATCAAAGGCAACATTAAAGCATAAGAATGGTGGCGACCGTCACTACGTGGTAATTAATGATGATATCACGAAACTAACTCACTTACTATGTTTTTACCACTAAAAATTAAAGGTTTGTACAAATTTGCAATAATACAACAAAAATGTATATTATACTTCATACCTATTCTGATATTAAATAAAATAACAATGATGATGTAAACTATATATCGTAGAAATTTATATCAAAAAAGTAACAATTAAAAAAAAACATTTTTCGTGCAATATGATGCATTTTTTTCAGTACCAACAAACTTATACAATTTAAAATGGCATAATTGATTTTTCACAATACACGACAATCAGAATACTTTCTCATGTAAATGTAAAAAAAAGTTAAAAAATGAATGAATATACATGCAGTAAGCTATTGATAATGAGTGCTTTGCACTCGAAGTGTATATTTGCATAAAAAATATTTTGTGAAAGAAAATGTTACCATTATTTTTGTGTAATTATCGAATATACATGCGTAAAATAAACATGTTCAATTATGTATCATATTTTAGATTATTCAAAATGCACAATCACAATAATCTCTATAATTCATACAAGGCATGTAAATGTTTACTCAAACGATAAACAAGCATAGTCATATTTAAGAAAATTATCTAATGATTATATTAAGATAAATAAACAAACAAAAAAAATTGCTGACATATTTAAATAAAACAAATGTCCTAAACAAAAGTGCTATACATAATAAAACATAAATGACTCATTTTTATAATCCAGGCTGTGATAATTCCGCTTCAGCATCAACAAGTTCATATTGATCAATACAAGCTTTAATCGTGTATAAACACAATCTGCGATAATGATAAGGCGGCACAGATGAAATATTAAAACAAGTTCGCGGGCTTTTGTTACCATGATGAAATAAAATGGAGGAAGGCATTATCCGTCAAATACGAAAGCGTCGATAAATGAAAATCTTAATAAGTGTTTCCCTACGATCCGGGAATGCATTTACTTATTAAATGTGTACACGTATTATGGAGAACGCGGCAATGGTTTTGAAAGCAACGCCGGCGCCGTAAAGTTGAATTGTTTGGCAAACAGAAGCCAAGCATCTGAACTTGTACAAAGAACTGGCTAGGATTACAGCCGAAATTTCGGCCATACGCTTAAGATAGCGCGGGAAACGCTACACCATTCCAAAGTACTAACATTGAGCTACAATTTAGTCTACGAACATTTTCGCTGACGATTTAGCACAACGGTGAAATATTGAAAACCAGCCCGCGACGCAGCGAACGCCCGAGAGACCATGTCCGGGCCGTGGCTTGATTTCACGAAAAAAACTCGAAATAGAGGTGAATCGGGGGAGTTAAGCGCCTACGTAAATTGGAAATAAATTTCTAGAACGATTTCGTTAATGGCTTAATGAATTTGGAGACGTAAAAACAGAGATATTTCGATTTGTTTCCGAGCGTATGTACATGGCGGCTGTACGAGCGTCCTATAGCCATTGTTTGTGTATCCGCCAGGAGCGGATAATTCGTAAGAGTAAAATGCTTGATTCTCACTGTGAACCCGCAAAATTCCATTAGGAAAAAATGCGCGGAATAAAATTACAAGACGGATTTTACATGTTTCGCGGTCCCGAGGATTAAAATTAGGAAAATATCAGCACTTACCGGCAATTTCCTTACGGAGGTCGTCCTTTGAGATGTCAGCCATGTTGCAGAAGTGAGGTGATGCTAGTTTGGAGTGAGACAGAAGACTGTGCGTTGATGCAAATGTCGGTGAACTGGATAACGGACATGCTTGCAGTTAGCGGCGCCCCACCACCAACAATCCAGTTTACACAACTAAAACATTAAAACAACGCCGAATATATTCAATAAAAAATACTAATTTATAACATTATGAAGTATTAATAATATAAATTAAACCTCAATTATATACGTTATTAATTTCGTATTATTATTTACTGTTCTTATACGAGGGATTTTATAAAGTAAATATTTCGTCGGTGTACATGAGCGCTAATGCGGGAAAACAACCGACGGTGTCTTAACATTCTAGATTTGAAATTTGGTGCATTTCATTAATGGGTAATAATCAATACATTAAAAATTATTTATAAAAGTCGTGATTTTACATTAAGACGCATTTTTTGTAAAATGTAGTTATTTTTCGTACTGGACGAAACGTCTCTGCTTGCATTATTTAATAAAATTTTATTCAGCCTGTAGATTTCTCCATGAGGCGCCATCTATCAATTCGTAGAGAGTTTATTATTTAATCATTAAAATTGTTAAGTAATTATTAAAGCGTTTTAAATTAATTTTCACCAAAGATAAATACTCGTATAACATTTGCAATTCGATTTAAATTATTAGTAAATAAATAATTAAATGGAGTGTATATATAGTTGCATATATTATTATTGTTTGAAAAAGATAATTCAGTCTTAATTATTATTATAATGAATATAATTAAATGAATTAATAATTAACACATTTCGACAAATTAAGACAACAAAATAAAGTTTAATTATTATTATGTAGTCTTAATACGATTCATTGTTGTGGTTTTACAAAACGGTTTTTTTAGAGAAAAACTCGAAAATGAATATTTATATAACTGATAATTATAAGGGTTACAGAGACTATTTAAATTAAAGCTTGTATTTAAATTCAATTTACAAAAATATATATATTTTTAATTATGGTAAACATTGAGAAAACTTATACAGGGTGAGTTTTTTTTCGATGTTTTCTATGGGGATCTCGGAAACTATAAGAGATAGAGAAACGGTTAAGTGGGGAAAGAAGTGTAGATTTACGAGACGAATAAAATTTCACTTTTAAAGTTTTCAAGATATTTTGAAAAAAGTAAAAAGTGTAAATTTTTTCAAATTAATATATCTTGATTTTTATAATAGATAGAAAAAAACTGTAATCAACAAAGTTTTAGATAATTTTATGCAGATTAATAAAAAATAATCAGAAATTTTTTATCGCCATTAATTTTCGAGATATGACGCAAACTTACATTTTTTAAATGGAAACTATAGTTGGCCTCATTCAAAAGATATTTTTTTTTCTTTAATCCAATATGACATATGATATAGTTATTTCTAAAAATAAGTGAGTTATAGTCATTTTAGGTTTTATTATAAATTAAAAATGGGTAGCCATGAAAAAGATGAAAGTAAAAACAATTACAGTTGTTTATAATAATAACAATACTGTAATTATTAGTTTTACAGATATTAACCTTAATGAAACATCAGCATAAAGTAATTATGTAATTATCAAAATATTAATGGAAGAGATATTTTAATATTAAAAAATATGGTCAAAGAGTCTACTATTAATATTATTATGACATAAATTATATCTTTTTGAAATTGAATTTATGGCTTTTTGACTATTCTGGTGTAAATTGAATTAATAGTTTCAATAACAGCTAGTTTATGATCCTCCACGGATTGATATGATTTTTGATACACTTTGTTTTTTACATAACCCCACAGACATTTTTTTAAAACGCACTGATTGGGAGATCTATGTGGCCCTGGAATTGGTTTATTTCTTCCCACTTAAGAGTTAGGAAAAGCATTATTTAAATAATTTGTAAAGCCAACATGTTATGAGGTGGAGCACCGTCTTATTGGAACCATTTCAATCATGCTTGTAATGAACAATTTAAATAATCGAGCCTATCTTCAAATGTTTTCTGAAGAAAATGAAAGTAATCATTTCCACTTAGTGAGCTTTCAATAAATGTATGGATCGAGAATTATTAATCAAAATACACTATAGATTAATCCCAGATTTAATTTGTAATTTTTTCTGTGAAACTTCTCGTGGATTCTCTTGAATTCATCTAAGTTCATTGTGGCGATTAAAAATACCACAATTACTGAATCGCGATTCATCTGTTCATAATATTTTTGTAAGAAACGTATTATCCTCTTGACAAATATGTTTATATCACAAAGAGAAGGCCATTTGATCATTACAAAATTTTATTCTTTATGCTGGTTTTTCATTTTTGTTCAACTTTGATTAAAACACTTCTTTCAATATTTTAAAATATTGAAGAAAGGTTCTAAGTGTTTTAATCAAAGTTATTATTATCTTCAAGTAACTCAATCACCAAATTGGTTTAACTTATTATACATTTTATACAGTGAAGAAAAAAACTTGTAGATATTATGCTTGTTATTGTTATGGCATACAACTGTGTTTGTACGTTTTAAAATATTTCATTTATGTCTAAAGTTTAATTAATTAAGTAAATATAAGATAAATAGTTTTATATTCTAATTATAATTAATTTTCAGAGTTCTTTTTTATCGACATGGAAAAGGTTATCCGAGCTGATAAGAGATGGCAGCAGCAGCGTTTCCGATAGATTTTACTCCTACCTAGGTTGTCGCCACAGCGGCGAGCACAGATGTGTTTCTGTTCTCAAGTTCAGTCAGTTAGGTGAAAATGGCGGGCGCTGTTGGTCGCGTGTGTTTATTGTTAATAGTGATTATTGTGTGCAATTTGGAATTAACCACAGCTACTAACAAAGGTAATGCGATAGTTTACACCCTAGTAACGTGACGGTTGTTTTCAATTGTTTGTTATTGTCGTAGAAACCGACCCTAGGTCACCACGGTCTATTTTAAATCTTATAAATTGAAATTAACCAACTGTGCAGAGGACTGGGGGTTAATTATAGTTTAAGCGTGTGCATGTGTAATTACACCGTACTGTTTTTTATTGTGTATCGTTCCTGTTTACAATATGTACACAGAGTAAATACAAATAAATCACATCACATAATAACAATAACGTGCGCCCAGCGTTTATTTATTTATGTATTTATTTATTATTATCGTTATTATTGTCCGAGGCCAGACGTGTTGGTGTGTATGTGTGTGCGCCTCGGTGTCATCCACCCTCTCTTTCGCCTCACCTCAACACAACTCACGTTGAATGTAATTAACAGCGTTTCCTAGGTAACAAAAACGTGACTCATGTGGGCACCCGTAATTCCTCAATTTACCGGTTTGTGATTTCTTTTCGTGTCACACATACATAAAAAAAAAGATTGCATGCATGCAAGAGGTTTACGTTTTGTTTTTTTTTGCGTTCGTTCGTTCTACATGCATGCCACCACTGACATTTTCCAAACTAGGGAATGCACAAAGACAATCATCCAATGTATATTTCATGTAGGGTTTGCAGTGTTTTAACAATTGCACTAGAGAAAACAGTTGGGAGTAAATTGTTAGCGTGAAGAAACAAAAACGCTAATGGATTATTTGTTTGTTTATAAATGGATAGAGTTGATTTTTAAATTCTGACAGTAATAACAAATGTTTTGTAACAAATTTAAATAAAATTAATTATTAATTATCATGATTAATACTGCACTCACTTTTCAATGGAGACATGGGTCTGAATGGAAGGACATTTAATGCAAAAATAATAATAATAATAATATTTAATTTGTATAATTAAATAAAATACTTTTTATAATAATATATTTTTTAAACGTGACTATAATTTCGATCATACACTAATTAGTCTCAAACATAAAACTTTATATAGTAGTAAAACGAAGTTATAATTTATAATCAAAATGTACCACCAAATAAAAACCGCCACCATTCAAAAATTGTTTTGTAATTAATTATAAATATGTAGACAGATTAATTACACTTGTTTTTGACATTTTGTTTCGATGATATAAAAATTTTAAATTATCTTTATTTGTGTATAAAATCCATATAACATTATTAAATCAATTAATTTGTATTGCTTAATGTATTTATTGTATTAAATATGCGAGCATATGTATGAATGTATTAATCGTTCGGGGAAATCCATTAGCGTTTTTGAAAACATCCCCGCCCACCCCCATCGCAGGGGGTTGTAATTTTGAAAGTAAGCTAATGGATGCAAGTTTTCGCTACAAGCATCTGCCAAAACCGTTTGGAAACTTTCCGTTTACACCGCACCATCCTCTATTAAACTAATACAGATGGTGTTTAATAAATTAAGAAAACACTGAATAAACTTTATGTTTTTCTAACCGTAGCCAACTATGGTTTCTATTTAAAAATATTATGATAAAGTGAATGAATAATTTAACGTAACTATTCTACTAATATAATTGATACTGGTATAGCTATATACAGGGTGACTGACGAAAAACCTTTGGTGCTGCATCTCGCTTATTTTTTATCCGATTTTAATAAATAAAACATCAAATTAAACCATTTTTAAAAGACTTTAATAGGATCTGAACTGTTATTTTTTCTCGCACCCAGTTTTTGACAAAATACGATCAACATTTTTTTTTTAATTGCACTGTATATATATTTTTATTGATTCGCAAGGAGATTTTTTTTCTGAATATAAAATTGTAGACAAATTTATCCCTACATCAAACTTAAGTCGAGAAATTGAGGATTAAAAAAATAAATAAAAAGTTAAGTATCCATTGTAAACAATATACAGACCCTATTTTAAATGTCAAAAGTGACAGTGACAGCCATTGATACAATACTGCAACGATTTTTAATTATTTCATAATTAAAATGTTACAATATTTCAAACACTGTACTAGAATTTTGTGCTTCTACAGAAATCGTTTTTCAGTTTTTGAAATTTTGCAACATTTTTATTATGAAATTATTAAAAATCATTGCAGTATTGTACCAATGACTGACACTGTCACTTTTGACATTTGGAATAGGCTCTGTATATTGTTTACTAAGGGTATTTGATTTTTTTTTTAATCCTCAATTTCTCGACTTTGGTTTGATGAATGGATAAAATCGTTTACAAATTTAGATTAAAAAAAAATCTCCTTGCGGATCAGTACAAAATATATATACAGTGCAATTTGAAAAAAAAAAGTTGATCGTCTTTTGTCAAAAACTGGATGCAAGAAAAAATATCAGTACAGTTCATATTAAAGTCTTTTAAAAATCATTTAATTTGATGTTTTATTTATTCAAATCGGATCAAAAATAAGCGAGATACAGCACCAAAGGTTTTTCGTCAGTCACCCTGTATTAATACCAACGGTGAAGGATTCACTACTACTACTATCGATTTTATTACAAATATTATTAATTAATCGATTAATTATGAGTTATGGATTGCCACGTCATGACGGTTAGTTGGCATTGTTAATTATTTACACTTGAAAATTTTTCAGTACATGATTCACGCCGCATTTTTAAGAACGTCGTGAATCATTTATCATTAAAGCGTTTGTTAGCGTTATAAACGTTTAAAAAATAAATTAAAAGCATAACATCATCTTATACATGTGCTTATAGTTAAAGATGTATTGATTGTGTGATTTGCTGAAAGGAAAAGCAATCAGTCGAACAAAGCGGAAGCTGGAAGGGAAAATGCGTGCATTGTTTCGCTCACTCGGACGATAATCTAACATTGAAATAGTGGAATCCTATTGTTTAACTCATACACACATATATAAATACATACGTTAATTGCAATTACTGATAACTATTAGCTCAGCTGTGTGCATGTGACTAGTAATTGCGTTTAATTGATGTGGCAGGATGAACGTCAACAAACAAAGGTGAATACAGTTTTACCATTGATTTAATATGTGAACGAAACGAATCAGTAAATAACATAACAAGAAGAATATTGTTAAATGGGAACAGGTTAATATGGATAATCTTTTATTGTCATAAACTAAGAACTTTTGGCTCATACATCACTTGGTGAAACACAATTTAACGAATAGGTATAATAATTTTATTTCTCTAACTAGTTTTAGTCATTTTAAAAGGGCTCATTAAAACCATACTAAATTTAGTATTAGTTTTTAATGGCTCACTTTGAAAATGATCATGTGATCGAAACTAGTTGTATAAACGTTGTTGATGTTGAAGGCTTCTACTTTTAGTTGTATAAACATTGCTAAACAAATGAAACTAAGTGATTTACCTTATTGTTCTATTGCAATGATATTTTACTTTTCAACTTTTTAACCATAAATTATAATATTTTCTAGTAAGTGTTTTAATTTGTGTTGAATATGAGTGTATTGAATTTTTAAAGCGCCACTTGTAATCAAATCGTTATCTATTATAAACATTAAACTAGATACAATGACGAGATGAGTAAACAAAAGTAAGGTCGAAAGTGCAATAAGATTTTTTGTATGTGTTCTTAAAAAAAACTATCAATTAATTAATGTTTATGCATTCAATTTTATACCATAATTAACCATCCAATTAGATTAATTAAATGAATGACTTTAACAAAATTAGTTATTCCCGAATTATGAATAAATTAAATTCCACATCTGGTGATTTACGCCTAAATTATTTAATTAAGCATTCGCCCAAAATTAAACCGCACCGATGAATTATTGTCGGGTGTGTCGGCATTAAAATACAAAATTCGCACACGCACACGTCTATTATTACAATCCATTTTTCACGCTGCGATTTTTATTTTTTTAAATTTTTGTATTTTCGTCCGCCTAAATTAACGATTAATGCCATCGGACGCGCAGAAAAAAAAAATGTGGGTTTAACGCGTATCGATCTTCTCGCTTTTCTGTGCCAGATTAATTTGCGTAATGAGAATTTCTTGAAGGGTGCCGGTGGGGCGTAAATTGAATTTCCTGCGAATAGATTTCCTGGATATTTTCCAGATTCGAACGTGTTTGAAAGTTTACACATCCATATATAAATTAAAAAAAAAACGAATACTTATTTTGCATTATGTAACGGTTCAATAAAAGATAAAACATTGTTGCCCGCACAACAGTGGCAAATTTTATTTGCAAATTATTGCAATTTCCGTCGACCATGGGTGACAATTAATACCACTCGATAAATAGAATGGACGGGGATAAAGAGAGAGAGAGAGAGAGCGAGAGGCGGTGAATAAATACGACAATCAACATCGTTTTAACTTGCGGTGAAATTATTATTTACGTCACGGCGCAAATTAAACGTAACAGATTTTTTTTTGTGGCAACACGAGCGTCGGAAAAGAGGTCATCCGAAAGGTGCCTCGTCATCAGAAGCTGCAATACAAAATACAATGCACTACTGGTGAAACGAGGTCTTAACACAACAACACTCGTGATTCAACTCCAATTGATTGACTGCATAGGTTTTTTTTATTTAAATTAATACATTCGTTGTATTTAATCGTTACTTAAACCATCAGTCTCCTGTATGACGTAATGATTTGAAAGTGGGTTAGGTATCACACACCCTCTCTAAATTTAAAATTGTACTTCAAATCATGTTAGTCTAAAACATAGTGAAACAAAATAAAATGTATCACGAAGTAAAAGCCTCTACAATTACTTATTTATAGTGAAACAAAACTAATCTTTCTAAAAAAAATATAAATGTTTCACCACGGGTTAAGTGAGAATGTAATGTTAATTCATCATTAAAACTAATGTTTAAGCATTGTAATCTTTCTTTTTTTTATTATTTATATTTTCTGATTGGCATGACCGACTTTAACTGGCGCAACTGTATCTTTCGTTAATTAAATTAATTGATTTGAACATTAATTTTTTTCTGTTTCCGCTGGTTGAATATAAATATCATAAGTTTTGCATAGTTTTTCTAATAAAAAAATTATAAGAAAAAACTTCGCCGCCCCCGTTGCATCTACCGAAACTCGCGCTCGTGAAGATTTATTAAATTTCCAGGTGGGCGGCTGACGCTGAAACTTTGTAATCCGTTCCAATCACCAAGAGGATACCAAAAAATGTACCGTTCTTAATCCTTCCGTCGGATACGTCCCCCTGTCCCCTCTCTCTCCCCGTTTGCTCGTCATTAACGCAATCCGAAAAGATTGATTTCCTTTACAACATTCATAAAAAAATATATGGTTGGGATAAAAAGGAAATCAATTTACGAATTTTTTCATCAATCAACTGTTAAAATCAATAAGAAGTTATTTATTTCTTATTGTTTATTGTTGTTAATATTCCAATTGAATTATTTACCTTATTATTGAAAATGATGGTAGCGACCGTTACTATGTGGTAGTTCATTTTAAAAAAGGTTAAATGAAAATAATTTTTAAGTTTTTATACCACTATTTATTGTATAATATACACCTTTTACCTTATTATTGTAGCATATTATTAAATAAACAAATTATGAATTGTAATTTTTGGCTTTCGACTACGTAGTCCTCGTATTTGCAAATTTATGTGTGTATGTGTTTAAATTGATTGTAAAGAATTTCATAAGTCACTTAATACGAGGGTAGATTGAAAAGTTTCCGGAATGGGCAAGAGATGGCGCGCTTATCGTGAAATTGTTATGATGATTAACCTATTTTAGGTAAGCTGTCAAATTTTCAGACACGTGCGTCGTTCCGTTTTTGTTTACTACGGTATCTTGTGAAGCAAGTTAGGCACTTTTGCAAAAATGGATAAAAACTAATTTCGTTCATGTCATCAAATATTTCTGGATGGATGGGAAAAAGGCGACGGAAATAAGAGATATTTTGCAGAAAGTTCATGGCACATCCACACCTTCATTTTCGACTATTAGTTTCTTGGTGAGCGAGTTCAAACTTGGCCGTACGAGCACCAAGGATGAACCACGCAGTGGACGTCCAAAAACGGCCACAAATGAAGAAATGGTCGACAAAGTCCATGATCTCGTGTTAGCCGATCGACGAGTGAAGTTGCGCGAAATAGTAGAGACCACGGGCATCTCATATGAACGTGTGCAAAATACGAAATGATCCAATTGAGATGAAACTTCAAACTTAAGGTTTTATCGTTCAAAACTGGAACGAAAAGCTTTTGGGAAACATTCATTAACCGGAAGCGGATGTTTACTCGAGGCGTTTTTTTAAATTTTTCTCGATACTTTTCCAAATTAGAAACATATTTCATAACATTTCAAACAAAGGTTAAAGGAAATGAGAAACTGCAGAAGTTTTATTGAGATATGTTTTTCGTAAAATTGTTAATTTGTGAGGAAAAAATTTAAATTTATAATTTTTCAGAAAACATTTTAAATTTTTCTTTAAAGATTCTTGAAATTTCAGAAATTTCTCCTCCACACTTTTAGTTTTTATTGGAACTTCCTTTCCAAAGAATTTTCACCGAGAATTCTACAAATTTTTACAAGTTTAGCAAAGGTTTTATTCAAGAGTTTCAAAATTTTTCAGAAAGACATTATTTATTTTTATTTATAGAAATTTCTTTGTGGTTTTTGTAGAATATTTTGTTCAACTTTTTCTCTAATTTTCTCAGATCATCCATACTTTTAGTTTTTTTTACATTTAGGTTTCTAGAATTTTTCACAAAATTTCATGTTAGATTTATAAAACTTTTTTTGAGGATCCTAGAAATGTACAGTAATTTCCTTTTCTTATCTAATAAATAAATAGATATTTACAGAATTTTTAGCAAAGATTTTATTCGAGAGTTCTGGATTTTTCAGAAAGTTCTTTCAAGATTTTGTTCAACTTCACAATTTATTAGGAATTTTTTTTTTCTAAATTTCTAGAACTTACTTAGAGGCTACTGGAAGTTTCAGGAATTTCTTCTCCATATTTTCAGTTTTTTGCATCTTCCTTTCCAAAGAATTTTGATTGAGGATTCTAGAAGTTTTCCTTGCAGATTTCTAGAACTTTTTTGGAGGATTCTAAAAGTGTACAGTAATTTCTTCTTCATATTTCCAGAATTTTAACAAAGGTGTTATTCGGGAGTTTTTAGAAATTTCGTTTCAATATTTATAGAATTTTCTTTGAGGCTGTTTCCAGTAATTTCTCTTTCAGATTTTAATATTGTCTTATAAATTGCAAAGATTTCCTTCAGGGCTCAAAAATTTAAAAAAAAATCTTTTCCAGAACTTTAGATTTTTTTCAAGTAACTTATATTCGAATTTGAAGGCCATAGAAAATCAGTTCCTGAAAATCTAGACTCTTTTCAGTCATTTTTCCAGATATCAAGATTGTTTTTTTCAAACTGTCTTTTAAATTGCGAAGTTTTAAGAATTTTCAAAAAAAAATTTCTAGAAATGTAGATTTTTGTAGAATTCAGAAAATTTCCAATAAATTGCGAAGATTTAAATGAAGGCTCTTTCTGAAAATTTGTTTTTAAAAATCTAAACTTATTTTTCGAAAGTTCAGGAAATTTGTAGTCATTTCTTCTCCACATTTCAAGATTTTTTCAACTTGTCTTCTAAATCGCAAAGATTTTCTTTTAGAATTTTCTTCTAGAAATCTATATTATTTTCTCGAGTGTTTAGGAAATTTCTAGCAATTTATTCTCTAAAATTCATGAGTTTTTTGAAGTCGTCTTTTAAATTGCAAAGATTTTCTATGAGGCATTAGGATTTTCTAGAATTTTTTTTAAATTTAGAGTTTAGAAAATGGCCAATAACTTCTTCCCAAAATTAATTTTTGTTTTCAATTTTTCTTATAAATTGCGAAGATTTTTTTTCAGGCTCTAAATGTTTTTTTATTCGTCTTCTTTTTGAGAATTTAAGTCAATTTCAGCAATTGCTTCTCTAAAATTCAACATTTTGTTTCAACTAAAGGCTATAAACTTATTTAGAAACTTGTAAATTGCAAAATTTTTCTTGGAGGGTCTAGATTTTTTTAGAGAAATTTCCCCTAGAATTTTTTTCTTATTTTCGAGAAAGTTTAAAAGAATTTTCACTAATTTCTCTTCCCGATTTCAAGATATTTTTTCAACTGGTCTTCTAAATTTTTAGGAGGCTCTAAAATTTTTAGAAAATTTTCATTGAGAAATCTTGACTTTTTTTCCTAAGGTTCAGGAAATTTCCAGAAATTTCTCCTCTAGATTTGAAGTTTATCTTCTTGTCTTCTAAATTATAAAGATTTTCTTGGAGGCTCTAGAACTTTTTAGAAAATTTGTTTGTAGAAATCTAGATTTTTCTTGAGGGTTCAGGAAATTTTCAGTAATTTATCTTTTTTTGAGGCCCTAGATTTTTAGGAATTTATTTTCTAAAATCTAGACTCACTTTTTCAAGAATTCAAGTAATTTCCACTAATTTCTTCTCTAGGTTTCAAGATTTTTTAATTCAACCCGCTTTATAAATTGTGAAGATTTTATTGGAAGCTCTAAAATTAAAAAAAAAATGTTTAGAAATATAGACTTTTTTCAAAAATTTACAAAATTTCTTTCCTGAATTGAAATTGAAATTCAATATGTTTTAACCACAAATTATTGTAAGTAAGTATAGATTACAAACGTAGTAACGGTCGCAACCATTCTCTTTATCAAAAATTTTTACTTTGTCAATTTTCTTTTATTCAAATTTTGTAATTAAAGTTATTGCAAACCGCGAGGCGATCAGTAATTAAAGTTCATATGTATATGTAGGGTGGGTGGGTGGCCTCTAACTAAAAGTTGTAAAACGTAAGAAAAACAATATTATTGCCAAATTTATTCAAATAAATTTTGAAATTTAAGAAATTTTGAAAAGTAAGACATAACTTTTCAAACAAAAGTTAAAGAGAATGAAAAACTGTAAAAGTTTTATTGAAACATTTTTTTGTTATTAATTTAAAAATTTTGAATTTTTGTTTTGCTTATTGCTAATAAACTATAAGAGTTAAATGAAATTTATATAACAAGTAAATATAAAAAATTCAAAATTGAGCAAATAATTAAAAATAATCTCATAGTTTTCGAGAAAAATATGGGGAAAGTATTATGATGGCCACATCACCATTTTTATATTAAGTGATAATGGATTTTCAAAAAATAAGTGCCTCAACAATCAACGAGATATTTCATAAATGTTCTAAATCATGAATTAATAACAGTTGCAGCCACAAGTATATTTAAATAATAACTAGTATAGAAATTTGTTCTTGAGTTACGTGAAGATTTATTTTATACACTTGGAAAATAAAAACACTAACACTTTCTTCACAAATTGAATTGAATTGAATAACTCGTATTTATTTATTAAAATGGTTAGATTCAGAAATTTTACAATTATTAATTCATGTATTTAAGCAATGGTTTAAGTCTCATTTTTTTCCTAGTGTGGATTCATTGACGGCGAGAGAGTTCTTCAGCTGGCTGGCTCACTGAATGCAGTCGGGCTCTTATTTCTGGAACTTAATTTTAGCCCGCCGGAGAGTGATTCTAAAATTACATTCGTAATTGATTGCCGGTGGGGCACAACAGTAATAATAATGTCTTATACACCACACCAATACGAGTATGTTGGTCGTGGTTTTGTTCAACTTAAAAGTTTAGTCTTGAGTGTTTTAATTTTTTTCTCTTTCTCTCTCTCGACGGAAACATCTTCTCGACCGTCGAACAGATGTGAAAAATGACTAACATTTCCTGTAAAATGATCCACGACGATTAAAAGTATTGATCATTCGCGTGAATCAACTATTAGAATGAATAATGAATGAAATTATGATGAAAATTAAATATTGAGTTCAACGATGATTTTTGTTAAAATTGTCGAAACTATAATCACTTTATATAGTCCCTTTTATACAATAGTTATTTAAGATACAAGTGTAAAAAGTGATACTTTATTGCACGAATTGGCGTGCGAGTTTTTTTAAAGCCAGGAGTGCAATAAAGAAACTTTTTACACGTGTGCCTTACAAAATTTTATCTTCGATCGTAAAGGATTTCAAAGAATATATTCTTATGAGTAATATTTTAATGTCATTTCAATAATTAAATTAATGAAAACATATCTTACCCGCAGTGCACTAATTAAAGCGTTACTTAGCAACCAGTAAACAAGTTGCACAAATGTCGGCTGCCATTATTATTTATGGAAAAAATGTTCGCTTTATTGTAATCGCTTCGACTTGCATTAAATGAAATCTTCAGAGTTCTTAAATCTGCCATATCGTTTGTATTAATATGTTTTATTTATAGTTTATTAGTTATTTGTACCAATTAATAAAAAATTAAGTTTTTCGTCGAAAATTTGTGCTATAATATATTCATCTGTCAAATTTGACATTTCTGTGCAATAAAAACATTTTGACATTACCGTGTAATAAAAACGTAAAAAGGCACTAGTGCTTTAAAAAGCCACTTTTATAACGAAAAATGATGCAAAAAGCGTCTACTTTCTGTACAATCGTAGATAAAAGTGTTTTATTTGTGAATAATGATTATAAGTAAAAGCCCCCATCGTTAACAGTTTGTTCGACGATGATTAGATTAAACACAAAATTATAAATGAAAATAACCTATAATTTTAATTCATCCACTTTTGAATTAACTATCAAAATAATGTTATTCAAAGTTATCATTTTTTAAAATTACTATTAATTGTATATATTTACTAATAAAGTTAGCAATTTTTATTTCAATTTTCTATTTTATATGTCGACTGAATAATCAATACTTCTCAAGACGTTTCGATAAATCTTATCAGGGTTACCTTTTACCTTATCTTTTAAAAGTCCAACGTTTACCTGCACATCAATGTGTACAGACGTTGGCCAAACAAAAAGCTTTGCGATGTTTGTCGTGCCGATTAAAATAAATTTCCTCGTGTGTTTACCACCACAAAACCACTATAGATAAAATTGTTTCACTGTGTCAAAAGAAAAAAAAAATTGTCATAAAATTGATAATAAACTATTCCTTATCATCGTTGACCCCAATTTATGTCGGATGTGTACACATATTTAAACGGGCACACCTTTTGTTTCAAACAATCGATTTACAACTAAGAAAATATATTGATGATTGCGTTGAAAATTGATACTTTCATAAATAAAAGTATACCGGTGCCTTAAGTAAAAGAACACAAATAATTCGTCTCTCAATTTTTTGAAAATTTCAGATTACGTAAATACACTAAGAAATGTTATTGATTTTTGCGGCTTCTACTTCGTTACACATGTTGAGTAATGATTAAAACTTCAACAAAAAATTATAGTATTTTTTCTATAATTTCAATAATGAGCTCCTCAACGATTTTTGGAGCACTCCACAACTCGTCTGGGCATACTAGAAATCAAATTATCAATGTCAACCTGAAGAATTGCACCCCAAGCTTCTTGAATTCGCATCCTATTACCAGATAAACTAATAATAAAATAAGTAGTTACGAAGATATTTGAATTCTTCAAAAATATATCAAAAAGTCACAACTTCCACAATCATACATTTAAATTATTTAAGTTCATTTGATGACCTTTCAAGGTCAACCTTTGTAATTGTTATTATTATATTCAGTCCATCAATTATCATCAATTATTCATATCTAAATATTTTGAAATACCACTTGAAATTATTTTCCTGTGAGTAACATATCACGCATTTGTAAATTATTATTTATGTCTGTATTTTTTCCTGTGGATAAACATTTCCAATTACTCATCAACGTTGATAAATACGTACTTTTTAAAACGTGTTATCGTTTATCTTATATTTACATGATATAGGGATTGTATGGGTTTAAACCATACTCAGACAATATTATTATTATAAAATGTTGATGTGGCAATCATAATACTTTCCCTATTTTTTTCTCGAAAACTATGAGGTTTATGCAAAAAGGCCATTAAAAACTTTATGAAAAACATATGACAATAAAACTTGTTGAGTTTTTCATTCTCTTTAACTTTAAATTTTAAAATTTGCAATAATGTTATGTTTATTTACGTTTTACAATTTTTAATTAAAATCCTCGCTTATGTTTTACTGATTGGAGGGTGGGTTAGAGACCACCCACCCTTCCTACATATACACATAGTTTAGACCATTCGTCATTCTTAAGGATGATAACGATCGAAACTAGTCGGAGAAATATAAAAATAGTGAAGCAAAACCAAGTGTTTTATTTTAATTAATCTTCTAATTCAAATTCTTTCAGAATCTTAAACCTAAACCTTAAACTAATGCCAAAAGGGTAGCAGCTCGCCAACCTCCTCGTGAGTAACCTAAATGAACACTAATTAATCCTTATTCCAGTTACTCTAAGCACTTCTGTCTTCACTGATAAGTATGATTATCAGCTAGCCATAAGCGGTGAGGTTTCTCGTTGTATTTCCTAAATAACATAGAGCTTTAAGTGCATTTGCTTTGCATCCCTACCTTGATAGAAATAGAAAGATATGCCCTACATCTTCTTTTAACATTCGATCCTCTGCCAGGTCCCCATATTACCTTTTTTACTAAAAGAGCATATTTTTTAACTTGTAAAACCTCTTATTATATCTCAATTTAAAAAAAATCTATCAGCCGCCATCACTTTTCTGCGAAATTTCCAACTACAGCATTACGACACCGCTGATATTGCTAACTTCTCCAATTCTCAGGGCTATTCCTTTTATTAGATTCTCAATGTCGGCTCGTATAACCGTGCATTTTGTTTACTTTTTTTCTTTAATTTCCTCATCCTAGACGACCTAATGATCTTGTTTAATCGTTTCGTTGAATTACAATAAGTCTCCCCATATCCTCTTGGAGTTTTAGACGTTACTATTGATACCCTTCAGAGTCAAGGTCAATTAGACTCCATCCATAAAGACTTTTCAAATGCGTTTGATAGGGTAGACCATTCTCATTAAAAATCAGGCTTTAAATTTCAATGATAGTATCGTACAATAGATTAGTAGTTACTTGACCTATAGATGGCAATGCGTCAAAATAATTATATTTCTTATGCCATTTATGTAAAATCTGGTGTGCCGCAAGGTTCCTATATTGGTCCAATTCTCTTCAATTTCTTCATTAACGATATCTACGGCGCAGTACAACAAACAAAAGTTTCTTATGTACAGAAGACTTGAAGATGTTTACTTCGATTTTCAGGGTGGGTGTGTTGTGTGTAAAATCGAACCAATATCTCAACGCATCTAGATGCAACGTTGTCTCTTTTTGTAAAGTTAGAAATAAAATTACATACGATTACACGTTGAACCTCATCGAATTGACCAGTTCGAACGAAATTAAAGATCTGGAAGTTATTATCGATACATATCTCTCTTTCAAGAGTTATATTTTAACTATTACTCTGAATACCTCTTAAATTATTAGGATTTATTAATAGAAACTCCAAAGAGTTGTCGTTGTACTAATGTAAAACCCTTCAGGTCGAATTTTGAATACGCCTCCCAAATCTGGTGGTATCATCAAGATTATTTAATTAACAAACTTGAATCCCTTGAGAGACGCGTTTTACGAACTTTAATTTATAGATCTGGCCTCTCGTCAATCATACATTTTAAAATGTTGTAGCTTTGAGATGATCCTTTAGTATGCGTTTTCCATATTAGAAGTTGCGTTACGGATATTTGTACATTTTATAAAATTTTAACCACTAAAATGTATTGCACTTATCTATCTGATGTCACAACTTAAATTATGGTTCCAGCTACATGGAGTTATTACAAATTTTCCAGATTTTGATCTCTTTGCTTTAAACATGTCTAAGTTTAAAAAGCATCTACTGGAATTCCACCCTTCTTACTACCTAATTTGTGTACTTAATACTACAAATAAACTTCTCGAATACTTGATCTCCCAACAACTTGATGCCTGTGCTTTATTTTTGGATAACTTTAATTACTGATGCCTTCCAGTTTCCAATAGCTTTAATTACAAGATTTGAATAAAAGAAAATTAACAAAGTAAAATTTTTGAGTGTGTAAATTAATACGAATTATATATATATGAGTTCCGAGTTGCCGGAAAGTAGGATTGTGATATTGTCGGCGTAGCCTACCATCTACAGGCGGTGTTTATTTAATGCTTCCAGGAAACAACACCCCTCCCTGTGGACAACCCTTTGCGACCCGACATACAAGCCTCCTGTCGCCTATCGAAATCTTGGCTGTCCTCCTTTGCAATATGTTGGAGATCCACTGGCTTAAAGCCACCATAACTCCCCTGCGTCGAAGTGCCGCTGTTTTCTTTGGGAAGGAGGTCTTATCAAAGACTCCTTGAATGTCCGTGAAAGTCGCAAGGGTAAAGGCTTTTTGCTGGAAGAATCGACTAATTCTGCTCACCACGGTGAGCAGGGCCGGGTTCGTCGACATGCCTTCACAGTATGCGTGTTGATTCCTGTGTTTAAACGGTGGACCATCTAGTGGTTTCTTTTTAAACCATAGGTTATTTTGACACTGGCAGCTTTTTCCCGCTCGAAATCTTCACAGAAAGTCAGTATCATACCTCCGCGGTACGAAATGAGTTGTTTTATGCTTGAACAACGTTGGGAAATATTGAAAACTTATTTCCAAAGTGAGTGCTGTGAAAAGAAGTTTTGGCCGAAATAAATCACCCACCTCGCCTGCTGTACGCAAGTTTATGCAAAAAGTTCGTGAAACTGGCATGCTAGTGAACAACACTTATGGTCCTCGTTCTCGTAAGGTGCGCACAGACAAGAATGTGGCTGCTGTAGCAGAAAGTGTGGGACTCAATCCACGAACATCGCCGTCGATCTCAACAGCTCAACATTTCGCGCACTAGCCTGAGGAGAATTCTTCACAAAGATCTCGGATTATTCGCTTACAAGGTCCAATTGACTCAGTAAGTGAAGGCGCACAACCATCCGCTTCGTTATCGCTTCGAAGTTTGGGCCTTAGAGCAGATTTTGGGCGAAAAATCATCTTTGTTTTTTCGAGGCGTATTTTCATCTTGGTGGATACGTTAACAAACAAAATTGTCGCATTTGGGGCTCGAAAACCTGCACTTTATTGTAGAGAAGCCATCCACAGAGAGTTTGGTGCGGATTGTGAAGTGGTGGCATCATTGGACCATTTTTCTTCGAAAATGTGGCTGCGAACAACGTTTCGGTCAACGGTGAGCGTTACAGAGCCATGTTATCCGACTTTTTTAAAACTGAAATTGAAGACATGAATTTGGACGACCTCTGGTTCATGCAGGATGGCGTGCCATGCCATACAGCCCATGCCACAATCGATCTTTTGCGCACCAAATTCCCAAATCATGTTATTAGCCGTCTCGAAGCTGCCCCTTTGGATTTTTTTTTGTGGGGAACCGTGGAAGACCGATATTATGCCTACAATCCAGAAACTATTCAAGCACTTCAGGCTAATATCATCCAAGCAATCCGTGAGCTACAGTCCGAAACCATCAATAAGGTCTTGGAAAATTCTACGAAGCCAGACAAGGCAACCACTTGGACGAACTTGTGTTCCATAATTAATGGGAATGTTTGCCCTTATTAATAAAGCCATAATTCATGAAAAAAAATATAATTTTGTTCATTTTATTGCATTTTTAAAAAGAAACTTGTAACTAACCCTAAATAAGTGAGTCCGTGTAATAGACAACTGAGTTTTGGTAAGGAGTTTTTTCGAGAGGGCCTGTGTTAGAGGTTTTCCAAGGCGTTTTCTACTTTTTAGCAGAAAAGCCCCCAGGCCTCTCTCTTCCTTTGTCTTATCAGTTTTTTATAGTCACGTTGTACTATTTTGTATTTGTTCCATTCGAAATAATTTTGCATACTGATGGCTCTGTTGTGTGCGCCTCCACGCATTTTTGGTGATTGTCCACCATCTTCTCTAGTTTTTAGAGGGCATGCTTTCTTCTACGCTGTACGGAACTGGTGCTGTTCAGATGGAGAAGAAAGATTACAGATTTCAAATCATCAGGCTTTCGGTGTTAAAAACTTACCCTGAAATACTTGGGCATTCTTTTAGACAAAAAACTAAACTGGAATGCCCACATGACGGAGAGATCTAAGAAAGCATGCATAGCCCTCTTGTAATGCAGACGAGCTGTGGGGAAAACATGGGGACTATCTCTGAAGGTAGCTTTATGGATCTACACAGCCATAGTGCGGCCAATGTTGGCATATGCATCATTAATATGGTGGCCAAAAACGACCACGAAATCAGCCGCAAGGCTCCTAGACCACGTTCAACGTAGCGCCCTTTTGAGCGCAACAGGATCCAGGAGAACAACACTAAAAGCGTCTATGGAAGCCCTGCTGTACCTGTCACCCTTGGATATATTTATCAGAGAACAGGCAGCAGCGGCGGCAATAAGGCTTCAAAGACATGGGTTGTAAGCAACGGAGGAGATGAACACCACAAAATCTTAGAGGATCTAAGGAAAGACAATATCCCTCGAAAATATTTTTCACTAGAAAGCTTCAAATAGACCTCATATTTAAAGACTCAGGAGTAGGAAGTAAGCACAAAGACATCCACATATACACTGATGGGTCTTCAACGAAAGCAGGGGACTGGTATAGGAATTTTCCGCAAAAACCTGTCCCATTATATATAGGGAAAGTAATTAATAAATATTTTTGAAATGTCTATTCAAGCTCCAATGAATTATAAATACTTATTTCATTCTGGAAATATCTTGCACAGTAAACTCCACCACAATTTCACAGCCATAAATAAAATGCAAGGATTAAATTATGAATTAGTGTGCACGAGTGTTGGTAGTTGTGTTACGTACAGAGACACTAAAAAGGGTTTTCCGTTTTGGAAAATAGAAGAGAATCGTCACGATTTCTTAGGTTTGCTGGTGTGAAGAAAAAGGAGGTGCCGTGGGGTAATAATTTTCCGCGGACGTCTAATTTCTCAATTTGCATGTCTCTGCGTGTTCGAGTTCAGTTCGCCCACGAAATTTATATTCCCGCCGTGCGGGGGGAGAAAGGGCGTCCTTAAATGCATTCCACATCCAGACACATCCAGACCCGAAAGCCAGAAATATTTACTTTAAACGAGGAACGACCTCGACGCTGAGGGTAGTGCTGGTGGGACGTGATGTATGCACGGACACCCCTGAATATTTCATTTCCAGCTATTTATCGCATCATCTTCTTACTATTATTGTTGCACACACGTGAATTTAATTTCTCGAGGACATCACCATCGCCATTACGACCGATTTTCTTTAGTGCATGTATAATCCTGCGGATAGATGAACCGAACTGCATACAGAGAGATGTAATTTCTATCGATCACATAACATCAATTTAGGGAGATTTATTGGTGCATCGCTTCCCTATCTACACAACACAATATGAATAGTCCAATTTCCTGTTATGGAATACATTTGGAATTCCGTTTAGGATAATCTCTATATACAGATGTTTTGTGTACAAAATGTATGTAAAAATTATTTTTAATTTAATCACTAAGTAAAATTGTGAATTTTTAATGTTTTTGGTTGTTTGATTAAACAACCAAGTGTTTTAATCAAAGTTATTATTATCTTCAAGTAACTCAATCAACCAAATTTTTGGTTGTTGTTTGTTGTTAATTGTTTATAGGTTCATCTTTCTGGGTTTGTGAAGTGTATCATGAAGTAAATGTCCTCAAAAAATAAATGTAAAAATAGTCAAATTAATTATATTTCTCATGTAACTCGTGGTGAAACAGTGATACAAACCAAGCGTAAATTGTGTTATTACAAATTAATTATTATATATTTTATGATTTTTCAAAAATTTTCTAACAAGCGTTTCAGCTTATTCTCCTCCACGTCTACCTTTATTACTATTATTAGCCTTACTGGACCTACACCTTGATTCAATGTGCCTGTTTTATGAAGTCGTTGATGAATACTTTGGAAGATTTTTCTATCAGAAAGATTACGGTCAGGAAATCGTTCATTGTACAACCACATAGCTTATAATAACGTTTTTCTTTACGATTACACTTGTAGGGTTAATTGCTGGTGCTGAATCGAATTAGGTTGTAGATACGACTGTAGTGGAGGAATATACAGTGAGAGAGAGAATCAAGAACTAATTCTGGCTTCTCTTGAAAGGATGCTTTGCATTGCAAATTCTCCTCATGCGATAGTTTTCGTTAAAATATCCTTCCCCACTGTTAATGCACCATCACATTTATCACGCACATATGTACCACATTTCAGTGTATAAAGTCGAGAATGTAAATAGCAACACTATTCATATGTATGTACATTTTATTTAGAATAATTATCAATTCCATATGCTCAAAGGAATGGGTTCAAAATTATTTAATAATATATTTAAATTATAAAAATGTTTGCAATTTGTTTGAGTAATCATTGAATTAATAATAATCAAAGACAGATGATGCTTTTTTTGCTGCATTTTCATCAACCATCATTTCCTTCCCTTGTTACGGTTAAAGCTCTTCAAACCCGTAACAGAAACCGCACTTATTATAATGAAGCGTGATCTGGGTGTGATTTATAATATCGATCGACGGTTCGATTTATGACCCAGAGGGGATTATTCTTATATTTTAAAGGATATTGTTTTACTCTGCTCTCATAGAGAGTGAAGGGTTGTGATTTATTATGATTGCATTCGTGATTTCGGAGTTTCGGGTCGCGCGGCGCCGTTTTCTTGGCACCGTGCCGAAATGCTGATGATGATCTTCGAGGACGCCTACTTTGAATTTCAATAATACATTCGTACAGTCACATTTTAATCCGATGCAAAGTAGTACATTTCCACCAATTAATGTCGTTGTTTAAATACCGAATAAGCAAAATAAGGCTTTCGATAAAAGTATTAGATAATGAAAAACCTTTAAATTATTATCTTTTTAAAATTTAATTTAAAACAATAGTATTCGCTCCGATCCTCTGTGTCTAATGAATATAAATATGCAAGCCGTATCGTCGTTGCCGCTACGTTGGCTGCAGTACACTCTAGTGACCTATAAAAAGCGTTTCTGTTCCACCCAAGAAATACACACGCCAACTTGTAAGGGATGGGGGAAGGAGCCATTTCTTATGTGTGTGTGTGTGTGTGGGTGCGAAACAAATTTACATAAAATCAATCCACGACGCCGTCGCCGTCGGATTTGGCGTTACGATTGCAGGTGCAAAAACAAATTTTCAGACTTGACGATACAGCACCGCGTGATTCATCTTTTACACGCGATTTCCACCCTCTGAAACTTTTCGAATCCCTTCCATTACGGAAACGTGGATCGCACGAAAGGAATCGTAGAAAAAAATTGATAAGAATTTTCCTGTTTTCATAAATGAATTTAATTGTCTTATCTTCTTTATTTGATGTTTACTCAATACGGTAACAATTTACTGGAATTATTGCGTGCTACCTGTGTTTATTTTCGCGGTGTGTTAATCTTAAGGTAAACATTTGTGACGAAGTGAAGAAACAACTCACTTTATGTATTTACTCGGTTTTTAATTAATTAATTAATTAATTAACGAACCCACGTATTTTTTGCTTCTTTTTTAAAGCATCATTATATACCATTGTAGAAGAGGAACTATGTGGAAACTTCCTGTCGGTTAGAGTAGTACAACAATGCTCATAGAAATAAATATGCATGTTTCTTTCATGCATCTGTATAAGGTCTTAGACCTATAACCGTACTTTATAACTAACTATACTAAAATGATGATTAATACATTTTTTAAATTTTTACGATTCTATCATATTTGAAAAATTATTTAACACGTTGAACGCTTTGTCAGTGATCGGTGACTGACACTGATTCAAACGGGACCACGTCAGTCACCGGTGACTGACAGTGAGTTCCTACTTTAAACTTACTATTTAGCGCTGTCAGTCATGAGTTCCGTGTTAATTGTTACTTCTGTACGTTACAACCACAAGTTGGTTACCTAATATTCCTTCGAACAGCTGTAGGTATAATCTCGGAAAAAATGTACTGTATTGAAATAAAACCCGTATATTTAATAAATAAAAATTAGCGATGGTTCTTATTAAAACATTCTATACAATAGTGCGGCTGGTTTGGACATACAGGACAATAAGTTGTAACTTGTGAAGTTTTATTTCTGGCATATTTTCTGCAATGATTCTTTGAATTTTCGCTGTAGCATCCTTTGATTGTTTGATTGGTCGTTGAATTTGTTAGAGAGAATTTTTGTGAGAGTGACTGACACATTGCCTGACGGAGCGGAACGCATAATTTATTGCCATTGGAACTTTGTCAGTCACCTGTGACTGATACATAAAAACCCGTAATTTCGTCTAAAAAATACATCAAAATGAATTAAATAAGCATATTCTTACTCATACTTGTTGACAGCCAATGTGTTAATTGTGGAAGCTTACACTTTGTGCTACATCTTGAATATAACGAAGGAGACTCGATTACTTTGTTCTATAAAAGTTATACTTTATACTTTATGTTTAATAATGATTACCTATTAGTCAAAACTATAGTTACTTGTAATTTTTAAATAAAGTGGTAGAACAAAGACATCTTTTCTCCTTCATTATAGAATAATAAAATGTATTAAAATCCTTCAGTTCGTTGTAGAAAATTTAATAATAATTTAAAAATACGAAAACATTTCGTGAATCTACTAAATGTTTTCGTATTTTTAAATTATCCTTCATTATATTTCAAAAAATTTAATTACTCTTGATGGTTTTCAATTTGACGATCAATTAATGTTTAATTTGAAATCGAGGCACCCTGTATATTAATACATAAGACACCCTTAATATATTCTAATAATTATTTTATTCTAAACAATCATTGGAAAATACACGAAAACATTTTGTAAATCGACAACAATGAGTCTTACTGAGACTACAAAACAAATCACTTATTGAATTTTTTTTATTATCAAATAATTAAGTCCTCTTTTTTTTTAAGACAAATATACTAGTAAACTAGTGGCCATCATAATACTATATTTTACTCAAAAAACAAATCGTGCCATGAAGAAATCTGTAATAACTACCGGAAACAAGCGAATGAACTTTTCATCAACTGAAAAAACCTAATATGATAATATCTACTCATTAGCTTCTTTTTTTCAATTTATTTTAAATTATCTATTAAATAGAAAATGTAAGTGTTTAATAAATATAGCATAAATCTCTTAATAAACAAGTATAAATTCTGTAAAAACACGTGTGTATGTTTTTTGGACTGGAGGGTGTGATAGTGGACACCCACCCACCCTACATATAATTTTAATCTTCAATCACTGTCAGTCGTTTGATTTTAAGAAACCTACAGCATTATTACGATTAAAGTTATTGAAAACAAATGATATTTTAGTGATTCAATTTTTATAATTGATACTGGTAGAGCTACACTCTTGATGGAACGAGATATGTAAATTTGATGGGGTAAAACACTTGTTAAGTTCCATAATATTTTTATTTTCAGTTGCCTGACACGTGTTTCGATCATTTCTGATCATTTTCAAAGTACAAAACTAATTGACACGTGTCAGGCAACTGAAAATAAAAATATTATGGAACTTAACAAGTGTTTTACCCCATCGAATTGGATTGCATTTTTAATAAATATGTAGGGTGGGTGGGTGGCCACTAACAGACCCTCCAACCTTTAGAATATACAAAAGTGTTTTAATGAATGCATTCTTTATTTAAGAAATAATTCAAATAATATTCACTTCACTACACAAATTACTAAATTTCTAGAATCATTAAAATTTTGTATAATTTTTAAAATTGAATAATCTCATTTGTTTAACTGTGTTATTTTTATTTTCAGTAAATTGGATTTTCCGTCAATAAATATTATTATTATTATCATCTTAAGAATCATCAGAATTATTTGAAACCGTATAGTTTTGCTCTGAAATCTTTAAATTCTCTAGAACGTTCAGAATTTTTAATTTCTTTAGAATTCGTAAAATTTCTTGAATCTAAAGAACATTTAAATTTGATACAAATTTAAGACATATTAAAATTAATAGAATCTTTTTAATTTTTACAATTTTCAGAATAGTTTTTGAATGTTTAGAATTTTTAGAGTAAAATTTTTAAAATCTATATAATCTTTCGAATCTTTGGAATTCTTGCATTCCATTAAATAATCATAGTATCTTTAAATTTTCCAGAATTGTTTTAATTCCTTAGAATTTATAGTATTTGTAGATTATTTCTTAGAATATGTTTGTTTCCTTTGAAATTGTTAAATTTTTATAATCTCATCTTTATGACTTTTTAAGTTGAAATAGTGAATCTTTAGATCTTTACATTTTAAAAATATTTAGAACCTTTACTATATCAACTTCGTTTTACCAGATACATCGCAAAGTAATTCGAAGGAGAATAATTCATATACAAAAGTTCTTCTACTATCAGATAACAACGGTAAGCATCTAGCAAAACACCTTACGAATTTATTTAATAAAAACAACGTAAGCCCTGATGTAATAATATAATATATTTAAACCTAATTCTAAATTTGATCAAGTGGTCGAAGATGCTGCAAAATTAGGCAAATATTTTACAAAGAATGACCATGTCTTTATTCTTGCTGGCACTGTTGATGCTCTTAAAGGATCAAGTATAAATGGAGCAAAGGTGCGCGAAATTTTATCTCCATTGACATCAATGACAAATGTACATTTAATTGCAAATCGCAAAGTCCGTGTGTGATATTAACAAAGTAAATTTTATTTATCATTTGATAAAGTTGCTAATTGCAAATGCGTTTTGGATACGAAGGAAAGTCTTAAATTCAATAATAGAGGGATTAAATGAATTTTTTGATTTGCAAAAGAATTAAAATGTGACTTCATGGATATTAATAAAATAACAAAAATAAATATAAGAAGATATTTTCATATGCTACCAAGAGACAAAACAAAATTATTGAAGAAAACAATGCAAACAGTCATGAGTGAAAAAATACCAAAACTTTTATTTGAACCACTAAACGAAAACTCTTCATCTCCATAAAACTAAATTGTGTCAGCGATAGGAATTATACCCAAAATATAATAAATTGTCTGCATCTTAATGTGCAATCGCTTAAGTTTCGGATGCTATTTTAAAATTTATAGATTTTACATTAAATTATTTTGTACGAAGGGAAGAGGCAAAATCTACATTCCTTGATTTATCAAAAGCTTTTGACTGTGTTTCTCATAGTATACTTCTTCGCAAATTATACTGCTATAACGTCCATCCAGATAGTATAAGACTAATTTTATCATATTTGTCAGATAGAACTCACTGTACATACTATAAAAATACAATATCGGACACAGTCAAGTTAGAGCACGGTGTACCACAGGGTTCAATCATTGGACCGCTACTATTTCTTATATATATCAACGACTTTCCATGTAGCCTTCCTTGTTCAGATGTGATCTTATTTGCGGACGATACAACTATTTCTAATTCAGTGGGGTCATGCTCTGAACAAGAAGTAATGATATCGTATACAGAATTGGTTATATGTTAAGAAATTATGGAATATTCAAAAAATTTAAAACTTTTATAATCTTTATAACTTTACGATCATTAGAATCCTAAGAAAGTCTATAATCTTTAGATTTTCTATAAAATTTCTGAAATTCTTACATTAAAAAAATATTGAATCTTCAGAATTATTAAATTAATAATAATAATAAGCAATTATACGGATTGGTGAATTTTTAACATTATTAGAATTTTTTGAATTTGAATTCTTTATTTTCAGAAACTTTATATTCTCTTGAGTATTGAGTATTGATAGAATATTTCTTGGGACTCATTTAATTCGTTTTTATTTTTTTAAAGAATTTGTTGAATTTTTAGAATGATTAGAATCTTTATAACACTCACGATTCTTTGAGTTAAAATATTGAATTTTAGATTTTTTAATTCTTTAGAACTTTTAGAAATTTTAGAAGAATTTTGAAATATTTAGTTAATTAGAATATTGGGATTTTGATTGCTAAAAGCATAAGAAACTTTAAAATCTTTAGACTTTAAATTCTATAGTGAATAAATATTTGATTTTCTATTCAATCGTTAGAGTTTAATTCTAAACAATTTGTTTTAGAAGTTTTAGCGTTTTAAATATCTTTAGAACAATTAGAAATTTTAGAGCTTGGAAAATCTTTTATTTGTATAATCTTCGGAATCCTGAATTTCCTGTTCTTTTTTTCTTTGGAATCTGGGTTTCTAAATTATCTACTACCTTAAATATTTGTAGAAATTGTGTTAGAATCGTGAAACTTTTTTATATCTTCATAGAATTTTTATAATAATTAAAATCTTTATAATCCTCAGGCTTTTTTTAACTATATTGAATTTTTAGACCTTGATAAAATTTTAGAATTTATTTCATTATTTATACTATTTAGAAAATTTTGAATCCTGACGGTCACTAGAATCTTTAAAATCATTATATTCTTTAGAATATTGTTCTTTGCTCATCTCCTCTGTTTTCTGATGTTATATTTACAACCAAAAAGGATCATTACAAAGTAAAATTAGCATTAAAACTTAAATGAATAACTTAAATACTATTTTCTTCTGTTCTCATCTGTTCTTTACTGTTTTCTTCTATTCTCTTCTCCTCTGATTTCTGTTCTCTGCTGTTATCAATGTTCTCTGATGTTATCTGCTGTTCTGTGTTTTTATGTGCTGTTCTCTGTTATTTTCTGCCATCTCACGCTGTTCTATTCGTTGCTCTGACGTTTTCTGCTGTTATCTTCTGTTCTCTGTAGATCTCTGCTTTTTTCTGCTGTTCTCTTCTCTTCTCTGATGTTTTGTCTCGCATCTGATGTATTCTAGTGTTCTGTGCTGGCAAAACAAAACAAACGCCTGTAGTTTTTTTCTTTTCTCTGCTGTTTCGTGTTGGTAAAACAAAAGAATCGCGCTATGGCCTGTAGTTTTTTTTTTCTGTTCTCTGTGGTTTTCAGACGTTCTCTGTTTGTCTCTTCTCTAATGTTTTCTGCATTTCTCCCATGTTCTCTGATGTTCTCCGATGTCATATTCTCTTCTGTTCTTTTCTGTTTTCCTCTGATGATCTCTTCTTTTCTCTGATGTTTTTTTCTGTTCTCTCCTGCTCTCAATGTTCTCTCCTGTTCTGTGCTGTTCTCTGTTATTCTCTCATGTTCTCTGCTATTTTTTGCTGCTCTCAATGTTCTCTGCTTTTCTCTACTCTTCTCTGGTTTTCTATGTTGTTCTCTGATATTTTCTTAGGTACTCTGATGTTCTGTTTTCTCATAATTCTTATGTTATATGCTGTTCTATGCTCTTCTCTAACGTTATCTGATATTTTCTACTGTTTTCTGCGTTTATCTTCTCTTCTCTGCTTTTCTCTGCTGTTCTTTTCTCTTCTCTGATGTCATTCTCTGCTATATGATGTTTTCTGATGTCATATTCTCTTCTATTCTCTTCTCTGTTCTTCTGTTCACTTCTGTTTTCTTTTGTCCTTTGATGTTTTCTTCTGTTCTCTTTTGTCCTTTGATGTTCTCTGATGTTCTCTATTGTTTTCTGATGTTCTTTGATGTTTTTTGTTGTTATCTGCTGTACTGTGCTGTTCTCCGCTCTTCTCTGCTATTTTCTGCTGTTCTCTGATCTTCCCTGCTCGTCTCTGATATTCTGCTGTTCTGTGTTTTCTCTGCTATTCTGCTGTTATGTGATGTTTACTGATGTTTTCTGCAGTTCTCTTTGCTATTTTTACTGTTCGTTTTAATTAAAAAAAAATTTTTCTGACGTTTTAAAGGAATTTTAACATTACTTTTAGTTATTTTTTTTATTTTCTAGGATTTTGTTTTTAAAATGCGAGAATTTTTAGTAAATTTTTGTAGCTATACCCAAAATCAAATGGCGTCGATTAAATTTACACTTTTCTCAAAGCAAACTGATGATTTTGCAGAAAACTGTTGTAAGTTTAACAATTATCGTTACATTTGAGAAAAGACATGCGAGATTAATTCCAAATAATAGATTTTTAGATTCCACTAACATATTTTTTTGTAGTTAAGCCTAAAACAAATTGGCGCAATTGAATTTTCATTCTGAATATTTAATAGAAAACTAGTGAAATACAGTTAATTAATTATAACAGGATTATTATTTATTTTGTTGTTATACATTTTTAAAATATTTAATATACATCGCAGGTTGACTGTTACATTGTGGGAAAAATGTCATAACTCTCTTGGTTTTTCTTTATTAGCAATTGTGCTACCTTGCTGTTAGATATTATTTTGTATATTTAATTTAATAGTTAAAAACGCCGGCATCAACGTATTAAATCGTTATTTTTTTAACTTAAGAATTTGTTGATTTTTTAGAATTTGTGTTTTAGCTTGTTTTTCAATGTATATGTAGAATGGGTGGTCACTATCCCAACCTAATCTATCCAATAATGTTGAAAATCGATAATTTAACACTGTATAAAATCCAGTGCGGAGCATTACACGAATTGCAGTTTTAACGTTAGCATAAAATGAAATGTACGCTTCCGCAGAAGTTATTTCGGCCGCGCAGAACGACAGAGTACAATGACATCAACCCTTTATTATTATTCACCAGCAGACCGTTAAGTCTCTCCGCTGGATGTGACATTATGCTTCAAAACCGCGATAACACAGACACACAAACACACACACGAACAAACACTTACATACGCGAACGGTAAAAAAAATGAAAGAATAAATCAGGCGTACACGTTCCACACAAAAGCAGCACTTTTCGATTAAGTAAGTAAGTTCCATCATCGAAATCAAAGGAATGGAATAAATACAGAAGAAGAGCTGGTATGCATTATAAAAAAAATGTGGTCTTGTGTTGCCAACAAATATTGAAATGAATGAAGCACGTAATTGCAATTTTTTATTTGCAAATCTACAGCATAAGTCTTTTTAAGATTTATGTTACGAAGTTTGAAAAAATGAATTTGTGGATATTTAAGACGAAAATAATAAATATTTAAAAAGATTAAAATTAATCTCTTTGAATATTTGATGGTAGAGGCGTTTACTTCGTGGTACATCTTGAATGATTTGTAAATGAGACAAAATAACTTTAAGTTTGATAATGAATAGCTTTTATTCGAAACTATAGTCACTGTAATTGTTTAAAATATAGTGCAAAGTTATTGTGTTTCATTTACTAATCTCATTGAGTTTTTTTTTATCAATGTAATTATAAAACATAACTTTCGAATTTGTTATGCATATTTTAGTTGGTAAAAACATATTTTTGGCAATCTATAAGACTAACAGCCGTACTAATAGACCGAGATTAATTTTCGGATTGTAGAATCCTAGATTAATTGTCGTATTTTTATAGTTACATTTAAATATCACTGGTTTTATGTTGGTATCACGAAACAGCTGATGGTATTGTCAATATAACCCGTGATTGTCAGTTGAGGAGCATGTGCAAAGTTTGTTTGCAAAAACATTAAATGAAAGCAATTTTCATTGAAAATAATTATCGACTGTACTTACTTTAATCTTGACTAAATAAAAACAATGCTTATTCCTCGTCCCTTATCACACAAACTAACTTTGCAAACAAACGTTCTTCTTTACTGACAATCACGACAGTTGTTCCGTGACACCAACGTAAAACCAGTGATATTCAAATTTTACTAAAAAAGTTACTAAATCTGACATATAATCTAGGATTCTACAATCCGAGAATTAATCTCTGACTATTAGTACGGTTGTAAATTGGTTAAATAAAAATCGATTCATAAAATTTAAACGTTGAAAACAGAGGATTACATAATTTTTTACATTGTTGTACGATGTGTCATTTATAAATGCTTATATATTTCATGCCGTACGAGAAATGGCTGTAAAAACGTTTTGATGCAATTACACGCGTAATCAATTTCGCGAAACCTACGAGGGAGGAAGAGAGTGAGAGAGAGATAGGGAGAAACATTCCCTTCCCGCCCCGCTTATTACAGGCACAAATTACCAAATTGCTGGGCCTAAATAATAAAGGGTCGATATGGAGTGAAAACCTCCACAAATAGTAAATAAAATGTGTAAAACTAGAATTCATCGAGTTTAAAATCAAAGTTTTTCTTGAGCTTTTAGAGGACTGAAAAGTTTTAGTGAAATTTTGTTGCTCTAAAACAAATTTGTGTTGATAAAAAAGTTTCAATTTTTAAAAAGTTATTAAATCTAATTTTTTTTGGTGAAAAATCATTTATTTATTTATTTAGAAAATTTTAATTTTTTCTATAATTTCTAATATTTTAAACAAATCTCAAACATTTTTCTCAAAAATCTCTTTAAACATTTGTAAAACCTAACACGATAAACTACAGATAAGAGATAAGTTGCAATAAATTAGGATTACCAAGCGTACTCTTGACCTACCTCAATATATTTTGCTTTAACGTAGGTCAGGAGTACGCTAGGTCAATACACGGTGTATTGTGGCAGGTCAAGAGTACGCTAGTTTAATGCATAACAGTACACTATCTTAAGCGGAATTATTGTGAAATGAGAGATAGTTATTAAAAAAAAACTGTTAAAATATTTAATTTAAAAAAACAATTGAAAATTTTGTACATTTATCTGAAAGAAGAAATAAAAATTGATTATGTATATTTAACGTTAAACATTAAATTGCAACAATGAAAAATTATTGTGAATCGTTTACAAAAAGCTAATTGAAATTATTAATTTAAAAAAAAAATTAAAGTAGTTAAAATATCAAAGTGTGCTTATTAATGTTTTGTTTTTGTTTTGTTCCAGGTAATTCCATTTCAACTTGGTAATAGTAAGGTATATAATTAGATTAACTATAATTGAAGTGTCCAATGCAAGAAACAGCCAAGTCCACTTTTAGAAAATTTACAGGAAATGAAAAGAACGTTTAAAACTTTGTATAACAATTAATAATTAACTTTGAATATAGCAAGTTATAGACACAGCCACACATAACGTATATATCAACTTCTTTTCCAAAAAATTTTCATCGAAAATTCTACAATTTTTTACAAGTTTGGCAAAGGTTTTATTCAAGAGTTTCAAAATTTTTCAGAAAGTCATTATTTATTTTTATTTATAGAAATTTCTTCGTGGCTTTTGTAGAATATTTTGTTCAACTTTTTTCTCTAATTTTCTCAGATCATCCATACTTTTAGTTTTTTTTTTACATTTAGGTTTCTAGAATTTTTCACAAGATTTCATTTTAGATTTATAAAACTTTTTTTGAGGATCCTAGAAGTGTACAGTAATTTTTTTTTCTTATCTAATAAATAAATAGATATTTCTAGAATTTTTAGCAAAGATTTTATTCGAGAGTTCTTTCAAGATTTTGTTTAACTTTACAATTTATTAGGAATTTTTTTTCTAAATTTCTAGAACTTAGTTAGAGGCTACTGGAAGTTTCAGGAATTTCTTTTCCATATTTTCAGTTTTTTGCATATTCCTTTCCAAAGAATTTTAATCGAGGATTCTAGAAGTTTTCCTTGTAGATTTCTAGAACTTTTTTGGAGGATTCTAAAAGTGTACAGTAATTTCTTCTTTGTATTTCCAGAATTTTTAGCAAACTTGTTATTCGAGAGTTTTTAGAAAGTTCGTTTCAATATTTATAGAATTTTCTTTGAGGCTGTTTCCAGTAATTTCTCTTTCAGATTTTAATATTGTCTTATAAATTGCAAAGATTTCCTTCAGGGCTCAAAATTAAAAAAAAAATCATGTCCAGAACTTTACAGGTTTTTCGAGAGTTCAAACATTTCCAGTAACTTTTATTCGGATTTGGAGGCTATAGAAAATCTGTTCCTAGAAATCTAGACTCTTTTCAGTCATTTCTCCAGATATCAAGATTGTTTTTTTCAAACTGTCTTTTAAATTGCAAAGTTTTAAGAATTTTCAAAAAAAAAAAAATTCTAGAAATGTAGATTTTTGTAGAATTCAGAAAATTTCCAGTAAATTGCGAAGATTTAAATAAAGGCTCTTTCTGAAAATTTGTTTTTAAAAATCTAGACTTTTTTTCGAAAGTTCAAGAAATTTGTAGTCATTTCTTCTCCACATTTCAAGATTGTTTCTAAATCGCAAAGATATTCTTATAGAATTTTTTTCTAGAAATCTAGATTATTTTCTCGAGTGTTAAGGAAATTTCTAGTAATTTATTCTCTAAAGTTCATGAGTTTTTTGAAGTCGTCTTTTAAATTGCAAAGATTTTCTATGAAGCATTAGGATTTTCTAGAATTTTTTTTTCAAAAAATTTAGAGTTTAGAAAATGGCCAATAACTTCCCAAAATTAAATTTTGTTTTCAATTTTTCTTATAAATTGCGAAGATTTTTTTCAGGCTCTAAATGTTTTTTTATTCGTCTTCTTTTCGAGAATTTAAGTAAATTTCAGCAATTGCTTCTCTAAAATTCAACATTTTGTTTCAATTAGAGGCTATAAACTTATTTAGAAAGTTGTAAATTGCGAAATTTTTCTTGGAGGGTCTAGATTTTTTTTAGAAAAATTTCCCCTAGAAATCTTTTCTTATTTTTGAGAAAGTTTAAAAGAATTTTCACTAATTTCTCTTCCCGGTTTCAAGATTTTTTCAACTGGTCTTCTAAATTTTTAGGAGGCTCTAAAATGTTTAGAAAATTTTCATTGAGAAATCTTGACTTTTTTCCTAAGGTTCAGGAAATTTCCAGAAATTTCTCCTCTAGATTTGAAGGTTATCTTCTTGTCTTCTAAATTATAAAGATTTTCTTGGAGGCTCTAGAACTTTTTAGAAAATTTGCTTGTAGAAATCTAGATTTTTCTTGAGGGTTCAGGAAATTTTCAGTAATTTATCTTCTTTTGAGGCCCTAGATTTTTAGGAATTTATTTTCTAAAATCTAGACTCACTTTTTCAAGAATTCAAGAAATTTCCACTAATTTCTTCTCTAGGTTTCAAAATTTTTCAATTCAACCCGCTTTATAAATTGTGAAGATTTTATTGGAAGCTCCAAAATTAAAAAATAGACTTTTTTCAAAAATTTACAAAATTTCTTTCCTGAATTGAAATTGAAATTCAATATGTTTTAACCACAAATTATTGTAAGTAAGTATAATTTACAAACGTAGTAACGATCGCAACCATTCTTTTTATCAAAATTTTTTACTTTGTCATTTTTCTTTTATTCAAATTTTGTAATTAAAGTTATTGCAAACCGCGAGGCGATCAGTAATTAAAGTTCATATGTATATGTAGGGTGGGTGGGTGGCCTCTAACCCACCCTCCAGTCAGTAAAACATAAGCGAGAGTTTTAATTAAAAGTTGTAAAACTTAAATAAATAATATTATTGCCAAATTTAATAGATTTATTCAAATAAATTTTGAAATGTAAGATATTTTGAAAAATTAGACATAACTTTTCAAACAAAAGTTAAAGAGAATGAAAGACTTAAAAAGTTTTATTGAAACATTTTTTTTGTTATTAATTTAAAAATTTTGAATTTTTGTTTTGCTTATTGCTAATAAACTATAAGAGCTAAATGAAATTTATATAACAAGTAAATAATAAAAAATTCAAAATTGAGCAAATAATTAAGAATAATCTCATAGTTTTCGAGAAAAATATGGGGAAAGTATTATGATGGCCACATCACCATTATTCTGTATTGTATTTGCACCACGTTTTGATGAGCTTTTTGTCATCTTCATCCGGTATCTTCGTTTGTGTGGATCAAGACATTACTTTATTTTTATTTATAATTAATATGAATATATTTTCATATAATTTTGAAAGCTTTTTAGTTAAAAAATCTCATAAGGGTTGAGTGAAAATTAGTATTAGATTTCATTCATGAAGACCGTAAATTAATATTAACTTTAATATAATGCGAGGAAGAGCACGAATAGCTTAATTTATTTCCTGGAAATACATCACCTGCTTTGTAATTAAATACACTTACAGGTGACTTTAATTAACGCGTCGCAGTGAGTAGGAGAGGACTGTGACGACCCCCGGTGGTGTAAAATAGGCCGTCAAGGATATTAATACGGGGACGACGCCGGCGATAAAATGTATATGCAAAATCGCAAGGCAGGTTTTCATTTTGAACCAGCCTCACAGAGATTTACCACGAGAGGTATAACACAAGAGAGAGCGAAAGGAAAAATAAAAACGAAAACAAGGGCGACCACGTGAACGTTTATTTAATCCCAAGAAGACTGTGGGATTAGGGGCGGGGATGGGATTAAAAGGAAAACGAGGGTGAAGCCCTCCAATTGAGATAACGCGAGATTATCGTTGTTATATATTAGGGTTATCGCGATGCGAGAAGGAGGTCGGAGAAAATATGGTTTCGATTCGATGCAATTATTATAATCAACAAGTCTCAATGAAATACAGTGGATAACTACAATTCTAAAATAATTGTATGACACTAAAATTATAGAATAAACAAATAAAAAACTTTTTAACTGTGACTATAGTCACTTAATTGTCGAAACGATAGTCACTTAATAAAGTCAGTGTTATACAAACAAAGTTAAAAAGTGTTTTATTTGTGAAGAATAATGTATAACGAAGTAGAAGCCTCCATAATTTTGTAGTGTTTCCAAAAATGGTGATGTCGAGAATGCCTTGACCTACTATATTAATTAAAACGTATTTTTTTAAAATTAATATTAAAAACAACCTTTCGTGTTTCAGCAATTCCATTAATTTCATTAAGAGGGTAGTCTTTTTAATCTCACTAATAGCCACGCAATATTAATTACCGCCGGCCGCAATTAATATACATTTTGTACTAACGTACGAATCGCACACACTACTAGTATATTTCGCTAATTGAAATTAACATCGGTAACGGTTCCTTCACATCGCAACAGCCGACCGTTTCGTTTTTATCTGGAACTACATCAATCTTGCGGTACGTGCGCCGTAAATTATACAAAGCTCGCGATATTATTTCCAAAAGTAGGTTGCACGATACACACGTTTAAAACATTCTTTATAGTGGGTGGTATGAGTTGAAGGGAACATAAAGGGGTCGATTGTTTTTGATAAAATTGGATTAGTGTCGGGACATGTCGCTAGCCCTTCAATCATATTCATAATTGGATTTAATAATCAATTAAGCCCATACATCAAATTTTATTCAGGGTGGGGTTGGTCGGAGGGTAAAGTACGTGTCAGATTGATTCCGTGTTATCGATTAACGCTAATTTCCTTTATGGTAAACATACATGTGGATACGTGTTTAATACAGGGTTGTTAAAAAGTGTGGAAAAGTTCAAATTTACATTATCATTGGCTTTTAAATTCAAAACCCCCTTGCGCTTGGGGTGTAGAATACAAACACTTCCTACTCAGCAAGTCGTAGGAGGCGACAGATCATTCTAAGAGTATGTGCCCTACATCGTTTTCGGAAACAAAGTCATTTACGAAAGCTGCTGCTAATAAGGATAAAGTTTCCAGTGTTTCAAAACTTCCAAAAAAGGTAGAAGCGAGAAATACGATGAGCCAGATCTAAACTTCGTCAAAACAGAACACTGAAGGAACGCCAAAATGAAATTAAAGAACCAAGCAACTAAATCCATAAAAGTGAGGTCAATCTGTCCCTTTGTAGATATAATTACTAACGACCTTATCGGTATAGAACATGGTAAGTTGTTTGCTGGCCCGAACTGTTGTAAATTTTAACTTAAGCCCCTTCTTAAAACGAGCAAACTCATACAATTGAATTGTAACGGTTTTAATGTACGATTAATAGAAATCAGGATGCTTTGCAATCCAGTCCAACCAATTGCTTTGTGTCTGCAGGAGACACGCTATCGTATGAATTCTACACCATCTTACAAAGTTATACCTTTTTTTTTAGAAAAGATTATGCTTTCGTTATGTGGGAACTCGAGTCTGCTTTAGAACTTTGTCACAATACACCTCCAGGTGCAGATATGATCCACTAACAATTCATTAAACGACTATCACTATCCCAATTAAGTATTACATTGGCCGTGTTCAACTAAATTTGGTTAACGAATTCATTTCCAGAGTCCTGGAAAAAGTCAATTCTCATCCCAATCCTTGGTAATATCAAGCTATAAGCCTATTGCACTGACGAGTTCTTTATGTAAGGTATTAGATCGAATGGTGAACCGTAGGTTGACGTAGTTTTTGGAGTCGAACAATCTCATTTCTACTGCGCAGTGTGGTTTTCATCGGGGTCATTTAACAACTGATCATCTCGTGTCTTTGGAGACCGCTATCCAGAATGCATTCGTCATTAGGCAACATTTGGTTGCGGTTATAGAGAGGGCCTATCATACTGCATTGCGACACAGAATTTTGAGAACTACACAATTGGGGCATTCGTAACCATTTACGTTTCTTGAAAAACTTTCAGGTAAAAGTTGGCATTATCAGATGGGCATATATAAGAGAATGGTATCCCTGAAAGCTCTGTTCTGAGTGTGACTTTATTTAACGTTGCAATAAATGGTATTGTTGACTATACATCGATGACTTATCCATTTTCCGTTCGTCAAAATCCCTTCCTGGGGCTGAAAGGCAACTACAACTCGCCACTAACAAAATATACAAGTGGACGCTTAGTAATGGGTTTCGAATATCGGTCTTAAAAACCACTTCCACTTCCATCGCCTTAGTGGAATTATTACAGTTACAGAGCTTTACGTCGCCAGCTGGATTCTAGACTAACCTGAAAAGACCAATTTTCCTATTTGAGAGGAAAATGCGTGTCTAACGAATGCTTCCAAAGTTTTATCGGGTTGGAGGGTGGATAGAGGCCACCCACCCACCCTACATATGCAATAATACTTCACACTGAGATTGGCTTTTAAAATCCGGTAAAAAACAACGTATCTGTTAGTTTAGTTCAAAAAAATTTAAACAGTGTTTGACGAAAAATTTTTGGTCACCCATCCACCCTACAACTACAGTTAAATTTTGAATCGAAGGCAGCTTATAATTTTGTTGAACCATTCGCACATATTCGTCGTTTGTACTATCAAAATTTATGAACTAATTAGAGGATGAAATGTCTATGTATATGTAGGATGGGTGAGTGGCCTCTATCCCACCCTCCAATCAGTACAACACAAACGAGGATTAAATAGATGAATCCATTTTTTTCCATATCAAAATCGATGTAAATTTTTCACAATTAATAACTTTATTATATTTTATTACTAGGTAAACCCTTACGTATGTTTTACTGATTGGAGAGTGTGATAGTGACCGCCCACCCACCCTACATATACATAGACATTTCATCATCTAATTGGTTCATAAATTTTGATAATACAAACGACGAATATGTGCGTATGGTTCAACAAAATTATAAGCTGCCTTCGATTCAAAATTTAGCTGTAGTTGTAGGGTGGATGGGTGACCACTATTCCACCCTCCAATCAGCATAACATACGTCAAGGTTTAGTAAATTGTTACTTCATAATAAAAAAACAATCATACTTTATTACGAAAAATTACATTATTACAGACATATTTTCAAATAAGTAATTTATCGTGAAAAGTTTACATCGATTTTGTTATGGGAAAAATATGAATTCATTTATTTAACCCTCGTTTTTGTTGTACTGATTTGAGGGTGGGATAGAGGCCACCCACCCACCCTACATATACTTTAAAATTTTTCGTCAAACACTGTTAAATTTTTTTTTTACTATACCAACAGATAAGTTGTTTTTTTTAATCAAATTTTAAAAGCCAATCCGAGAATGAAGTATTATTTCATATGCAGGGTGGGCGGGTGGCCTCTATCTCACCCTGCTTTCAATAAAACATAAAAGAGGGTTTGGTGAGTTAATAATTATTTATAAAATCAATCAATGTAAAACTTACACAATAAATTACGTTATTATGCAGAAGGTATATTTAAGGAATACATCGTATATTTAACAGTGTTGAGGGCGGGAGGAGGGTTTGTAGAATACACCCACTCCACTTAAAACTTGATTAAAACACTAACACTTTCTTCACAATTAATTTTTGATAATAAATATTAATTGTGAAGAAAGTGTTTTAATCAAGTTTTAATCATATCTTCACCTAACTCAACAACAAATTTCTATACACCCACCCTACTTATGTAATAATTTTTCATTCTGGAATTGGCTTTTAAATTCCGGGAAAACAAACTACTTAAATTTTACTATAAACCAAAAAAAAATTAAGTATGGTTTGGAGTAGAATTTCATTATATATGTAGGGTGGGTGGGTGGCCTCTATCCCACCCTATATACAGTACAATATACGTAAGGGTTTAGTGAATTGTTACTAAGTTCATCATAAAAAAATCAATGTAAATTTTGTTTCGAAAAAAATTACGATAGTATATACATTAATAAATAGAAAAAATACGAAAATATATTCGTAAAATCTACAACAAATGAGTCTTATTAAGATTACAAGAACAAATCACTTTTGCAACAACTACTTCTCTAGCTAATACTTCGACAGACATCTTTTCCAAATTACCATAGTATAGTCACTCACAAACTATTTTAACGTACATTCAATCATTTTTAGTTCATTTTACAGAAAGAAATACGTTCAAACTAGTGTTGCTTTGATAGCCTTGCTATTTTGTAACACGCAAATTACTTTTGTATTATTCAATGTCTGTCGAAGTATTAGCTAGAGAAGTAGTTGTTTCAAAAGTGATTTGTTCTTGTAGTCTTAATAAGACTCATTTGTTGTAGATTTTACGAATATATTTTCGTGTTTTTTCTATTATCTACAACGTAAAGGACTTATATATTTTATTAGTATATACATTATTTTAAGTCTACCCTCGAGACTAATTTATAATTGTGTGTTGGAATAGAGGTCACCCACCCTACATATACAATGCGATCTCGTCCACTAATTAGCTTATAAATTTTGATAAAACAAATAACGAAACTGTGCGTATGATTAAAAAAAATGGTGATGTGGCGATCATAATACTTTCCCTATATTTTCTCGAAAACTATGAAGTTATTCTTAATTATTTGCTCAATTTTGAATTTTTCATATTTACTTGTTATATAAATTTCATTTAGCTCTTATAGTATATTAGCAATAAGCAAAAAAAAATTCAAATTTTTTAAATTAATAACAAAAAAAATGTTTCAATAAAACTTTTACAGTTTTTCATTCTCTTTAACTTTTGTTTGAAAAGTTATGTCTTACTTTTCAAAATTTCTTAAATTTCAAAATTTATTTGAATAAATCTATTAAATTTGGCAATAATATTGTTTTTTGTTACGTTTTACAACTTTTAATTAAAACTCTCGCTTATGTTTTACTGACTGGAGGGTGGGTTAGAGGCCACCCACCCACCCTACATATACATATGAACTTTAATTACTGATCGCCTCGCGGTTTGCAATAACTTTAATTACAAAATTTGAATAAAAGAAAATTGACAAAGTAAAAATTTTTGATAAAGAGAATGGTTGCGACCGTTACTACGTTGTAATCGATACTTATTTACAATAATTTGTGGTTAAAACATATTGAATTTCAATTTCAATTCAGGAAAGAAATTTTGTAAATTTTTGAAAAAAGTCATATTTCTAAACAATTTTTTTTAAATTTTAGAGCTTCCAATAAAATCTTCACAATTTATAAAGCGGGTTGAATTAAAAAATCTTGAAACCTAGAGAAGAAATTAGTGGAAATTTCTTGAATTTTTGAAAAAGTGAGTCTATATTTAAAAAAATAAATTCCTGAAAATCTAGGGCCTCAAAAAAAGATAAATTACTGAAAGTTTCCTGAACCCTCAAGAAAAATCTAGATTTCTACAAACAAATTTTCTAAAAAGTTCTAGAGCCTCCAAGAAAATCTTTATAATTTAGAAGACAAAAAGATAACCTTCAAATCTGGAGGAGACATTTCTGGAAATTTCTTGAACCCTAGGAAAAAAAATGATTTCTCAATGAAAATTTTCTAAAAATTTTAGAACCTCCTAAAAATTTAGAAGACCAGTTGAAAAAATATCTTGAAATCGGGAAGAGAAATTAGTGAAAATTCTTTTAAACTTTCTCGAAAATAAGAAAAGATTTCTAGGGGAAATTTTTCTAAAAAAGATCTAGACCCTCCAAGAAAAGTTCCGCAATTTACAACTTTCTAAATAAGTTTATAGCCTCTAGTTGAAACAAAATGTTGAATTTTAGAGAAGCAATTGCTGAAATTCACTCGAAAATTCTCGAAAAGAAGATGAATAAAAAAACATTTAGAGCCTGAAAAAATCTTCGCAATTTATAAGAAAAATTGAAAACAAAATTTAATTTTGGGAAGAAGTTATTGGCCATTTTCTAAACTCTAAATTTTTAGAAAAAAAATTCTAGAAAATTCTAATGCCTCATAGAAAATCTTTGCAATTTAAAAGACGACTTCAAAAAACTTATGAACTTTAGAGAATAAATTGCTAGAAATTTAATATAAAACTCGAGAAAATAATCTAGATTTCTAGAAGAAAATTCTAAAAGAAAATCTTTGCGATTTACACGCCGGTGGTGGCGCATTGGTTACGGCCCCGAACTGAGGTGCAGCAACGTTGATTCGGGTCAGTAGTCGGATGGGTGACCGGTACCATTCACCATTGGGATACAATTAATGGTGCTTTAGAGTGACGGGGGCGATCCTTTAAAGTAACAAGCTCATTTACACACACACAAATACACAAATGACACATGGCGGAAGGACCACGTGGTCGATAGCCTAACACTACTACTACTACTACTACTCTTTGCGATTTAGAAGACAAGTTGAAAAAATCTTGAAATGTGGAGAAGAAATTACTAGAAATTTCCTGAACTCGAACTGAACTGAATGAAATATAATCGACTGAAGGTTTGAATTTATACCTGAGGTGGATTAGTGAATTCTACAGAAATCATTAAGTTCGGGATTACGGAAAAATACCCACTTGGAGCATAATTGAATAATAAAATGTATTAAAATTCTTTAGTTCGTTGTAGAAAATTAAATAATAAATTTAAAAATACGAAAACAGGTATAAATTCAGACCTTCAGTCGATTATATTTCATTCTTGTGTCAGTTGCCGTACATATCTGAGTAAGTTATTTATATTTCATTATATTTATTATCATATTTCATTATATTTATTTTAGTAAGTGTTTTTATTTGTATTTAAAATCAATTTTATAATAAAGCTGTACTGAAGAGAGCGAAAGTTCGAAACACATGTCTGCAGATGATTATAAACTTGAATGCTAGATTTTTTTAATTGCTTTTGCTAATTTAATTTAATGAAATCAGTTTAAAATTCATTTTTCATAATTTTTCATGTTATAGTTACATTTAAACAATCTAAAGTACATTTTATCATTGATTAGTTTATTCAACAGAAATAATTTCATTCAAACTAGTGTTGCTTTGATAGTTGTACTATTTGTAACACGCAAATTAATTTGTATTATTCAATGTCTGTCGAAGTATTAGCTAGAGAAGTAGTTGTTTCAAATTAATTTGTTTTGTAGTCTTAGTAAGACTCATTGTTGTAGATTCACGAAATGTTTTCGTATTTTTAAATTTATTATGTAGGTATTTTTTTAATTGATTTTATAAACTAAACTAAGTATTGTATAAAAACACAATATTAAAATTTACAATATTATGCATAACGACGTTCTCAAACTCTAGTGAGAAGAGATTGAATTTTAAGATATGACAAGGGACGTGCATCAGCAGTAATTTTCGGTACAGTCTCGACAGTATCATCGCACCTTTTTCGAAGACATTTTTGTGTGCATTGGTGATGGTGATGGACATCATCCCGTCCATAGTAAGTGGATGCGAGGAAGGCGTTTATAAGGGTTTCGGGAATTGGGAAAGCATGTCGAGATAAATCGGCGCCGTTACCAAAATGATGGAGGAAGGGCGGAAACGGTCGTTGCCGTTTTTCCCCAAAAAGATATTAACTTTCCGACGATCACCACCTCGCTTCCGATCCTGAAAGGATAGGCTTGTCGTGTTGATGACAACGGAAGAGAGAGAAAAAAAATGTCGATAATTTATGCCGAAAGTAATTAATTACAGGATGATAAATTTTCAGGTGAAATTTTGAAAAATTCCTGTAGCCAGGAGTTGGATATAAAATAAAAACGGTGAAGAAAAAAAAACTGAAGTGCCGCTCTTAATTAAATTCCTAAGTTCAGCATGTTGTGTTTTTCTTTTTAAAATTACAAGTATTTTGTCTGGACGATGGCTGAGTGGTAACGACTTTTCTTTAATGCATCTCGTCCTCTCTTCATCTCTCTTTCTCTCCGGCTCGGTGTCTAGTGGTTTTGCTAAATTAACAGCCTGAAACTGCCGTTTTATGACGCGCATTTTACAACGGCTGTAAGGTGTAAAAATAAGTAAGTGAGTAAAGGGGGATGCACTTTCTTAACACCACATAATTTACTCTTTTTACTGTTATTTCAACAATATGGCATTCTTTAATCAAAATGGACCACCAAGTACAATAAGAACAAATGTATTTTATAATTAATTGTAAGTAATATTATAATATAAAAACTAACTCTATTATATGTATAGAAACAATTGTTGGTTTTAAAAGGATGAAATAATTCAATAAATCAGCCAAATATTAGACTCTACCCATGAGTGGAAGAACATGAAAACTTGTGAACTTCGCCTTCAAGGTCTATGCTCAAGATTTTATAGTGTATTTTGTGTATTTTTTTAATAGATTTTGTAAAGGAACTAAATTCAACAAATTTTTTATTTGTTGCAATCAGGAAAATGTAAATATTCAAACTTTCCACCACCCCCCTTTCTCTTCGCTATACACATACATATATAATTTCCGCCGTTAAGTTTATGATGAAATGCCGCCCGTAAAGTCGATGCACCTGTATTTACATAATAAGCGTGTGTTTGCCGTTCTCTTAAAATAGCAGCCCCTCTCTCGTTTGCCTTGTTTCCATCATCATCGGCGCGTGCCTTCCAGCCCAAACATTATTATCCGCGCGGCATCCGTGTAAATCACGTTCTACGCAAATTGCTTTCCGAATTTACTTAGCCGTATACATATTATTATACTCTTTTTCATTTACGTAAGATATATTATGGCTTTTCGCCAAAAATTAATTTGAAAAAATCGAAAATTTAGGTTACCCATTCACATATGGTCAGATACTTCAGACTCTAACATAGTAAAACATACGCCAAGGTTTTTGTTGAAATTATGTTTGATATAATAACATTGGTATAAATATTATTATCATGAAATTCTTCGCTTAATTATTAGTTGAATACAAAACGATATAACTATAATTTCTCACAGACTACAGAATTGAAGTGAACGCTTTCGATGATGTTTAATTTTCTCCACCCTAAAGGTGAAGTGAAAAATGTTTTCATCCCGCATTGTACAACACTGATTGCCTCTAGGTGCTCAGCTCGGTGGGTATAATCGGGTGCGGCCTCTGATACATAATAAAGGCGAGCCCAAGTCTCCACCAGTTCCGGTTCTTGGTCCGTCGCATACAATTTGAAGAACGGAGAAATTACTTGTATGTATGTGTGTGTGCAACTCGTGCTGGCTCCGCATTGTTCTCCCTTTTCCTCTTTGCTCCTTCTTTCTTTCTCCGTCTCTGTTTTCATCGTTCCGGACGGTGAGCAAACCAGCCCTAGGAACGAGTAACGAATTTTTGGTGAATATTGTCTTGTATTCAATTGTTGTTTTAATTACCATCTAATTACAAATATTCCTTATTATAAATTACAAAATGTGGAGACAATAATAAATGTTACCTCTAGTGTCACTCAATAACACAATAGTTCCAATTTTTAATGATAACACAAAATAATTTTAACTAATATTGATGATAAAATGTATTATTTCTCTGCAAAACTTTTGGATCTATTTGAAAACAACAACATGGCTGAAAGATTAAAAAATAAATAATACCTTAATCCAAATCATTGGAAGTATTATAAATCCCTTCGTAATTTAATGACGTCTAATATTAATAATAATAATAACTGCCTTTATTACTCAACAGACAAACATCCAATAACTGGGTAACATAGTACATAATAATAATATAGACAATTAATGCCATACAATAAATGTAAATTTAAATTAGATAAATAATAATAAATTTTACCGTCGATCAACCTCCCTCCCTCTAACCATCCTAACGTCCAACATTAAGACTGTCCACTTAGAAGGCAAAGCCTCTGCAGCTTTATTTCTGAATGTCCAGAAATGGCATCAAAGCTTATTGTATAAATGTCACCTCAAAACATCCCTCCTCACATCATTTATATAATCAATTAATTCCTTTGTAATAGATTCCTAAAAGTTAAAACAACTCTTTCCCTTCTTCTTTTACTCCCGAACAAGGACTTTCCCAAGGCTCTCCTCTTTCACCCCTATTATATAATATTTTTAGCTTCGACATCTATAATCCTGATCCTCTCTACTTCAATCCATCCAAATGCAATTTGCCGACGATACGATCCTAATTACCCATGCTCCCACGTTACCAAAAGCCCTTCAATTCCTCCAAGAGCTTATTGACTCCCTTCAGCATTGGTTTGCAAAATGGCGCATTAAAATTAATCCCCATAAATCACAGCTCCTTATTCCATACCACCGCACCAATAATTCCCCTTACAATGACTCAATTTCTCAAACTATTAGCTTCCGTAAAGTACCTTGTCATAACCATAGATCCAAAAATGAATTTTAGAAAACACACTGCTATTATAAAAAACAAAATAACTACCAGGGCAAAAGTTAGCGAGCGAGTATCCCTTCGTACCCTAACAAAACTCCAACATCCTCTAAATCCTTTACATAATCCTTCTAACTAACTCCTATATGATACAACCCTAGTTATCTCTTTTCAAAAACGCCTTCTATCCCTCTCAGAAAAATTTTCCAAAAATCCTTTCAACTTCCACATAGTTCTACTGAGTATCAAACATTACACCTAGATCTTTAAATTGAGACACCCTTTGTAAAATGAATCTATCAATGTATGTAAGCACACAACATTTATATAGAAATTTGTTGTTGAGTTACGTGAAGATATAATTAAAACTTGATTAAAACACTAACACTTTCTTCACAATTAATTTTTATTTCGCTAGATAGATCAATAGCTTATAACACAACATTTACTTATATTTAAGTCCGTTCTCAACACACCAACCATGTAATTTATTAACGTCTTCCTGGAGAAGTTGGCAGTCGTAATCATTGTTAATTTTCCTATACAGTTTGATGTCATCTGCGTAATATATCTGAGGAAAATCAGCGGTCCGAGTTTGGATCCTTGGGATACAACAGCAACTGCCTCATAGGGAAAAGATCGAACGTCCCCATAGTCCACAATTTGTGTACGTTCTTTTAAATATGACTCAATAACACTTATGATATTATAAGCAATGTTGAGTTCCTTAAGCATGGAAACGTTAACAATTAGTTATAAAAGTTTTAAACATTTCCATTAAGTAAAAAGCAATTGAGAGTCGTTCAAATAATTATTCAACAAAAACACGTTTCAACCCCTGTAACATCGCGTGTGTTTAAAAACGTATTAATATTATTATGAAATATTATTCTTTAGATATTAGAGAATTAATTCTGAGTGTTTTAAAGATTTCCATCAAGTGGTAAACAATTGAGAATCGTTTATCTCAAATTGAAAATAATTATTCAACAAAAACAATTTTTAACCCCTGTAATATCGTTTGCGGTTAATTTTTTTTAATATCATTAAGAGATATTATTATCTAGACATTAAAGAATTAATTCTGAGAGTTTTAAACATTTCCAATCAAGTAATAAACAATTGACAGTCGTTTTTCTAAAATGAAAAATAATTATTCAACCGAAAAAGGTTTCAACCCTTGTAAAATAGTTTGTGGCTGAAAATGTATTAATCGCATTACGAAATGTTATTATTAAGATATCATAGAATTAATTTTTAGACATTTTCATCAAGTAATAAACAATTGACAGTCGATTTTCTCAAATTGAAAATAATTATTCAACCGAAAAAGGTTTCAAACCTTGTAATATCGTTTGTAGCTAAAAATTTATTAATTCTATTATGAAATTTTATTTTTCAGACGTTAAAGAATTAATTCTGAGAGTTTTAACCATTTCCAATCAAGTAATAAACAATTGAAAGTGGTTTTTCTCAAATTGAAAATAATTGTTCAACAAAAAAAGATTGCAACCCTTTTAAAGTCATTTATGGTTAAAAATTTATTAATCCTATTATGAAATATTATTCTTTAGATATTAGAGAATTAATTCTGAGAGTTTTAAAGATTTCTAGCAAGTAGGAAACAATTGAGAGTCGTTTTTCTCAAATTGCAAATAATTATTCAACAAAAAAAGGTTTCAACCCCTGTAATATTGTTTGTGGTTTATTTTTTTTAATCCCAACATGAAATATTATTCTTTATACATTGAAGAATTAGTTATAAAAGTTTTAAACATTTCCATTAAGTAAAAAGCAATTGAGAGTCTTTGAAATAATTATTCAACAAAAACACGTTTCAACCCCTGTAATATCGTGTATTATTAAAAACGTATTAATATTATTATGAAATATTATTCTTTAGATGTTAGAGAATTAATTCTAAGAGTTTTAAAGATTTCCATTAAGTAGTAAACAATTGAGAATCATTTATCTCAAATCGAAAATAATTATTCAACAAAAACAATTTTCAACCCCTGTAATATCGTTGGTGGTTAATTTTTTTTAAATATCATTATGAGATATTATTATCTAGACATTAAACAATTAATTCTGAGAGTTTTAAACATTTCCAATCAAGTAATAAACAATTGACAGTCGTTTTTCTAAAATTAAAAATAATGATTCAACCGAAAAAGGTTTTAACCCTTGTAAAATAGTTTGTGGCTGAAAATTTATTAATCGCATTATGAAATGTTGTTATTAAGATATTAAAGAATTAATTCTGAGAGTTTTAGACATTTCCATCAAGTAATAAACAACTGAGAGTCGATTTTCTTAAATTGAAAATAATTATTCAACAAAAAAAGGTTTCAACCCCTGTAATATCGTTTGTAACTAAAAAATTATTAATTCTATTATGAAATTTTATTCTTCAGACGTTAAAGAATTAATTCTGAGAGTTGTAAACATTTACATCAAATAATAAACAATTGAATGGGTTTTTTCTCAAATTGAAAATAATTGTTCAACAAAAAAAGATTTTAACCCTCTTAAAATCATTTATGGTTAAACATTTATTAATCCTATTAAGAAATATTATTTTTTAAATGTTAGAGAATTAATTCTGAGAGTTTTAAAGATTTCCATCAAGTAGAAAACAATTGAGAGTCGTTTTTCTCAAATTGCAAATAATTATTTAACAAAAAAAGGTTTCAACCCCTGTAATATCGTTGGTGGTTAATTTTTTAAAAATATCATTATGAGATATTATTATATAGACATTAAAGAATTAATTCTGAGAGTTTTAAACATTTCCATCAAGTAATAAACAATTGAAAGTGGTTTTTCTCAAATTGAAAATAATTGTTGAACAAAAAAAGATTTCAACCATTGTAAAATCATTTATGGTTTAAAATTTATTTATTCTATTATGAAATACTATTCTTTAGATATTAGAGAATTAATTCCGAAAGTTTTAAAGATATCCATCAAGTAGGAAACAATTGAGAATCGTTTATCTCAAATCGAAAATAATTATTCAACAAAAACAATTTTTAACTCCCTCTAATATCGTTTGTGGTTAATAATGTATTAATATCATTATGAAATATTATTTTCATAGAATTAATTCTGAAAATTTTAGACATTTTCATCACGTAATAAGCAATTGAGAGTCGATTTTCTCAAATTGAAAATAATTCAACAGTAAAAGGTTTCAACCGCTGTAATATCGTTTGTAGCTAAAAACTTATTAATGTATTATGAAATTTTATTCTTTAGACGTTAAAGAATTAATTCTGAGAGTTTTTAAAATTTCTATCAAGTAATAAACAATTGAAAGTGGTTTTTCTCAAATTAAAAATAATTGTTCAACAAAAAAAAATTTCAACCAAAACCCTTTTAAAATCATTTATGGTTAAAAATTTATTAATCCTATTATGAAATATTATTCCTTAGATATTAGAGAATTAATTCTGAGAGTTATAAAGATTTCCATCAAGTAGGAAATAATTGAGAGTCGTTTTTCTCAAATTGCAAATAATTATTCAACAAAAAAAAAAAGGTTTCAATCCCTGTAATATCGTTTGAGGTTAATTTTTTTTAAATCCAAACTTGAAATATTATTCTTTAGACATTAAAGAATTAGTTATAAAAGTTTTAAACATTTCCATCAAGTAAAAAACAATTGAGAACCGTTTATCTCAAATGGAAAATAATTATTCAACAAAAACAATTTTCAACTCCTGTAATATCGTTTGTGGTTAATTTTTTTTAAATATCATTATGAGATATTATTATCTAAACATTAAAGAATTAATTCTGAGAGTTTTAAACATTTCCATCAAGTAATAAACAATTGACAGTCGTTTTTCTAAAATTAAAAATAATTATTCAACAAAAAAGATTTCAACCATTGTAAAATCATTTATGATCAAAAATGTATTAATCATATTATGAAATATTATTCTTTAAATATTAAATAATTAATTCTGAGGGTTTTAAATATTTCCATCAACTAATAAACAATTGAGAGTCGTTTTTTTCATATTTAACATAATTATTGAAGAGAAAAAGGTTTCAGCCCCTGTAATATCGTTTGTGGTTAAAAATTTATTAATTACTTTACGAAATATTATTCCTTTGTCATTATATGCATGGGGAATATTGTCAAATGGTTAAGTCAGTGATTTAGTGACAATGGTTTCGACAATTTTAACTTGTCATTATCAAATTATTATGTAGTTTATTTAAAATTTTGGAAAAAGTAATTTAACCTCAAATGAATGATTATGTAACTCTATATTACCTGCCACACAATTTGTGTTTTCGAAAAAAACTGTAGTTGTTCTACAGCTTTAATCAAGATTACAGATAGTAGAATTATCTCCCAGGACGTAAGGCTTCCTTACGTTACTTATACTATTAGATTTTTCTAAAGCTTTTGATTCTCTAAATCGTAGTACATTTTTGGTTTTGATCAGTTATCCATTAGTTTCTTTAAACATTACCTAGGCAATCGATCGCAAATTGTAAGACTGAAAAACAATTTTTCGGATGAACTTTTAACTAATTTAGGTGTACCACAAGGCTCCGTTTTGGGACTTTATTATTTTTAATATACAGACATTCTCATTCATGAAAATAATACTTTCTCTAAATATTCTATATAGGGAGCTTTAAATACAAATTAAACTAAAAATATGGACATAGTTTATAGGTTTAAAGATTAATTCAATTTATTTCATCATAGAATCGGATTGTATGCTTTATTTGTTGTTTTTTTTTCATAATTAGTGCGCCTAATAAAAAAAATCTTATGCAGAATCATTAGAAACATTATAATTATATTTCGTTACATTATTAAATTATTATTATGTTTACATGAAATAATAAATATATTTTCTATTATTTAAAAGCGTTACGTCAAAGTCTAAATATAAACGAAGCCGATAATTATACACACACGCACGTAAGAAACCTCCCCCCGTGTGTTTGTAATTGCGACCCCAATTAACGTCACTAATTAAAATAATTCATTAAAGTGTTACGTTTCTAAACTAAAACGAAAAAATAACGTGTGGATTCCGTATTTAGCAGGCCTCGATGCGCCATTAAGTAATTAATTAAAGCATAAGGGCACAATTTACGGTGGGGCTTAATTGAAAGGGCATTTTATGTGTGGCCAATATCCACAGTCTACGTGTAATAGTACAAACAACGAGGGACGATAAAATTATATCCTAAAACCGTCCAACCCTATTGTACCCTGTTTGTTTTACTGAAATCATTTTTATTCTTTGTAGATTAAAGATTATTATTTTAACAATAATAAATGTCTAGAATTTTAATTAAATAAACACAGTTATATTTCTTACTTCACTATTTTATTTAATCACTAAATGTATCCATTATCAATAATTAACTGATGAATTTTATAGAAATTTGTTCTTGAGTTACGTGAAGATTTATTTAATACACTTGGAAAATAAAAAACACTACACTTTCTTCACAATTTAATTTTATTTTGCTAGATGTACATTTCGAGTACTATGTACTCATTATCATAGGCTATTGATAATGAGTACATAGTACTCGAAATGTACATTTAGCAAAATAAAATCAAATTGTGAAGAAAGTGTAGTGTTTTTTATTTTCCAAGTGATGAATTTTAATTGATTTAATTTCTCATCGGTGAATTAAACCTATTCCCATTATACGTTTATTAAAGCGCGCCTTCGAAAATAGTTTATTAATTAAACTTTCGAGATCAATTGTAATATCGAGCGCAAAAGTTTTCCATTGTGTGTGATCTCTGTCGAAGTTGAAGTTGCGCCGTGGAATTCCTCCCAATTAATAATTAGAGAAAGTTTTACGGTATGGATGGATTTATTTTATTGTGGAGAATCGGTGCCGAGTTATTTAATAATATGTGATGGTGAAAGAAGAGGACGTTGTGAGTGTTCAGGAGGAGGTTTATAAAGAGTACTCCTTTCGGGGGCGAATTATTTAGCACTTGCTTTCCGTTGAAAAGATCCCTTTTAAAGGGAAGAAACGCAACTTGTTTCGAAACTAGGTTGAATTATTCACTGAAATAAAAATATAAAATACGGCGATTCTCATGAAAAATCACATCCATAACAATTGTAAAATCCAACCTAAGGAAGTATCTAATTTTCTCAACTTGAAATCACCAATATCTTAGTTTAATCCTCAGTGCGCGATGGTAATTACAAGTGAGACCGTCGGAACATAACAATAACCTCCAGACTGGTTCTCACATGAATAAAAAAAACGGCTCATTTCCTTTAATTACCGCATTGTTGTGGAAACATGTAAATGTGAGTGCCTTTTTGTATTTCAAATTATTATAATACACTTGTGATTCTTAAAAACGAAGAAATAATCATATAATTCATTCATCAACCTAAAGGAAATATAATGTTACTTTGGTTTAATTTTACAGTTATAGTTTATAAATATTCTTTACTAAATTGTTATTGTCGTAGATAAAGTATATTATTAAACTCGTGGCAATGGCAATAACTCACTTAGATGATAACTTCATCCGCGTGAGCTATTGCCTACATTACCACTCGTTGAATAATATACTATTATACGTTAAGGTTTAATCCGAATGCAATTGGTAAGTTCTGATTCCTTCCAAATTAAACTAAATTTTTAAAGTATTGAATTACGTGCATTAACATCTCTCCATCAAACAAACGACCTTTGTAAACTTTTCGAACATCTGCCCTCCTTCTACGTGTACGTCAGCGAACGTATTGACGATCGTCGTCGTAAAAATAAAGTGTGTATAACAAACATGTGATCACAATTTGTTCCATATTTTAAACTCGGATGTATTGTAAAAATATAAAAGGATTTGCAAATACAAATGCAATGCTGTTGTAACAACAGACGATTTGCAATTGTGTGAAATGTTTGAATCGGACGCTTGTTTTTGTAATCGTAGTCCGATCGGTTTTATTTGCGGTGGAAACGTTTATTCGTTGATTTTTCATTAATAAATTCATTGTATTTATCCAATGATGTTTAAAATCAAAAACATAATACAATTCTATAATGAAACTCGTAAATACTCCTTTGAGGTTTTCGTTAAATAACATTTGATGGGAAATAAACGAAAATCATATTTACAGTTAGTTTTTATGATATTAAACTCATAACGACTGGTCGTACTGTATTAGTTAATATAAATAATATTTAGGGACAAACGTGTTACAGTATCACAAAGGAATTCCATTACAAGCTGAAAAGACAGATTTTTCTATAAATTTATAATTTCAATCAACTATTACTATTTAAATGATTGGTTTTTGAATTACGTGAAGAGAAATTTCAATTAATAAAACACGTTAGAATTCACTTTCTTCACAATTTTTTTTGTATTCACTAGATGTACATTTCGAGCACTAAGTGCTCATTATTAGTTAGCTATTGAAAATGAGCACTTAGTGCTCGAAATGTACATCTAGTGAATACAAAATATATTGTGAAGAAAGTGAATTCTAACGTGTTTTATTAACTATTACTATGTCACTTTAATGTTTAATAAAAGTCTAAATTTAACTTCGTACTTGCAAATATTAATCGGTACAAAAGATTGTAATTGTATTCACTCAAATAAAAATAATTAAAAAATATTTCTTTACATTATCCGAGTTGGAAAATGTTAAAAGTTAAAAATATACTGAATGGAATTTCCGGTTCGAAAATTAGTCAAGAGGATTAAATCCGTCGAGTCTGATGCTGCTCACAAAAAAATCCAACACAGGAAAATCCAATGATGATCGTTTGTGTGTGTGTGTGTGAATGAAGTTACGTACTTGCAAATAAATTGAGAGATTAACGCTTGTAAACTATTATAGGGTTGTCTAGATGAGCTTGTAATTTCGTTCAAAGTTTAACTCTACCGGAATTAACAACAGCAACTCGGAAACTCGTCAAGACAATACGAATAACATATTTACTAGTTCGATATGAATCAACAGACATGTGAGCAATAATGAAGTAATTAAAGCGACTTAACTTTTTCCCTCTCCCCCCCCCCCTTTTTTTTCAATCGATTGATCGTCCCACGCAAAGCGGCTTTTAGCGGCCTCATTCAAAAGGCGTACTCTTGGGATTTTAAAAGGAATATTCCCAATAAGAAACTCCAGAACTCATTTAGCGACGATGAAGTCGAGTCGCGTCCCATCGGGGAGGATTTCGTTGAAGTATTAGTTCTAAATTTACTTATTAGTTTTAGTAGTTGTTATTAAATTAACTGGTATTGAATTAAATACATAAATACAATTAATTTTTATAATTCCATACATTATTTCATTCAATGTACTTACTAAATATAAAATTGATTTAAAGGAATACATTTTATATTAGAATTTAGAGCGTACACGAATAGAATAGAGTTTTAAATCAATAATATTCGTTTTTTTTCCTATAAAGAGCGAGTACACCTACATATTAATGTTTAAATTTTCTATTTATCTGTATTTACTTCAAGGTAATGTGAAGTTATTGTTATTGAACTTGAAAATCTCGTGGGTTTCACGCGAGTGACGAATAACAATAATAACAACATTCTTACACCCAATGCAGTTCTGTGAATTTGCTTAATCTATGCGAATAATTTCATTCTCTTTACACGCTCAATAAATTTTAATAATAAAAGTATTAATGTAAATAAGCTATTTATTTAATCATAATGGTGGTTGCAACCGTTATTACGTGGTAAATCATAATGAACACTGAAAAAACCACTTACTAACATATGTTTTTAACCATTATAATAAAAAAAGAACGCTGAATTATAGTGGTTAAAAACATAGTAAGTGTTTTATTCAGTGTTCAAGATATTAATTTGTTTAAAATTTAATAAATACAAAGAATTTAGCACGTACATCATAGGTCTGTTTTAATTAATAAACGCACCGAGCAAAAACCGGATGACGCTCGATAACGTGAAGAAACGATTTAATAGTGAAAAATAGGAAAAATGCCGTGTAATGGCCTCGTCGTAAATAAAAGATGGATGGACGACGCGACCAGAGTGCCTAGAGTTCTCGATTCCGAGAACGAGAAAAGTCCTTTCTCGGTCGCTCGTGCTTCCAGAAAATTAAAAGCTGCATCCCAATCGCGGAATTCGCGGTCCGAATAAGGCGCATCTCCTGAAACCGGTATTGCAATTTTTCCTCTCCTTTCCTTCCACCGCACCACGTCGTTTTCGAGCTCGTACTCGCACAGCAGACGAGAGAGACTTGAAGAAGATGATTGAGTGCTGCGAACTGATAAGGAAAGCCGGCGAGCGACCTCAATAATCACACACTGGAGGAATTGTGGTGTAATGAAATAAAACAATTCGATCCTATCTACGAAATTACTTTCTTCATATTTTAATTAATTACTCGTTTAGTTTTATTAAAACATGTTTTTCGTAAAATTCTTTTAAAAATTAAAAATTTTGACATTTTCGCCTATTGCTAATAAACTATAGAAGATACATGAAATTTATATAACAATTAATTGCAAAGAATCCAAAATTGAGTAAATTATTAAGAATGTGATATTTTCATTTTGTTTTTTATGGTGATTAGTAAATTTTGTCCAAGTCTGGGTGAGTCTTAATTGTAATCAGTCTTTTTAATATATCTCTTGTCCATAGGAACTTATATTTGTGTTCTTTCTTTAGTTCTCTTGCTTTATAGAATAGTATGTTTGTTAATGGAGTGAGTTGTTCATTTATGTATATTTCCTTTGTTTAACCTAGTGGTTAAAAACATAGTAAGTGTTAATTATGAATTACCACGTAGTAACGGTTGTAACCATTATTATGAGTTGTGTAATTAATATTATCTGTATCCTCTGTCTCTGTACCTCTGCCCTCTCTGTCCTCTGACCTTTCTGTCCTCCTCTGACCTTTGTCCATGTCTTCTGTCCTCTGTTCTCTCTGCCCTCAGTTCTTTTTGTCCTCTCTTCTCCGATCTCTTTGTTATTTGTCATCTTTGTCCTCTGTCCTCAGTGCCCTCAGTGTCCTCTGTATCTTCTGTCCTCTCTGTCCCTTCTGCCATGATTCCTCTCTGTCCTCTTTGTCCTCTCCACTCTATCTCTGTCCTCATCTGTTCTCCTCTTTTCCTTTATTCCCTGTCTTCCTATGTCTTCTGTTCTCTGTCCTCTCTATCCCCTGTTCTTTATCGTCCGTCCTCTCCATCCTGTCATTTTAGTCCCCTGTCCTCTGTCCTTTCTGTCCTCTTTGCCCTGCCTGTACTCTCTGTCCTCTTGCCTCTCTCCTCTGATGCCTTTATCATTTGTCATCCTCTGACCTCTGTCCTCAGTGTCTTCTGGGTACTCTGTCCTCTCTATACTCTTTGACCTTTTTGTCCTGTCCGCCCTCTTTGTCCTCACCCGTCCTCCTCTGTCCTCCTCTGTCTATTTTCCTATGTCTTCTGTCCTCTTTTCCCCATGTTCTCTTTCCTCCGTTCTGTTCTCTTTGTCCCCTGTACTCTCAATCCTCTGTTTTCTGTCCTCTATGATCTGTGTCCCCTCTGCCATCTCTTTATTATTTGACTATTGTCCTTTTCGTCATCTTTGGCCTCTCTGTTTTCTCTATCTTCTATGTCCTCTTTGTTCTCTCTGTTTTTCTGTCCTCTCTGTCGTTATCTGTCTTCTTCTGCTCTTTGTTCTCTGTACTCTCTGTTTTTTTTTTCATTCCTCCTCTGTCTTCTGCCCTTTGCTTTCCTTGTGTCTGTCCTTATTGTCCTCTGTTCTCTATGCAATTTATCATATCTGTCCTCCGCTCTCATTATCATTTATTATCTTTGTCCTTTGTCTTCTGCACTGTATCCTCTGTGACCCCTGTCCTTTCTTCTTTGTCATCTATCTTCTGTGTTCTCTCTGTCTTTTCTTTATTATATGTCCCCTTTCTAGAAATATATTTTTTTAAGATACGTGAAGATTATTGTAGTAAATTGTGAAGAAAGTGTTAATACTTTAATTACAATTTTGTCCCCTTTCTCCCTATCCTCTATCCTTTCTGCCCTCTGTCCTCTACTCTCTTTGCCATTTATCATCTCTGCCCTCTCTTCATCTACTCTCTGTGTCCTCTGTCCACTCTGTCCTATCTATTCTCTATGTTCCCTTTGGCCTCTGACCTCTCTGTCATTTGTTCTTTGTTCTCTATCCTCTATCCTTTCTGCCCTTTGCCCACTTTGTCTTCTGCCATCTCTGCCCTCTGTCCACTCTATTTTCTCTGCTCTCTCTGTCCTCCGCTCTCTTTGTCATTCGTCATATTTGTCCTCTGACGTCTGTTCTATGTTTTCTCTGTCCTCTGCCCTCTGCTCTCTTTATCATTTGTCAACGCTGTCCTCTATTCTCTATCGTCTGTGTCCTCTATCCTGTTTGTCCTCTCTGCCTTCTGTCTTCTCTTGTTTCATAAAATACAAATTAAAAAATTATTATTAAAATCTAAATAATATAAAGCATGTCCCAACAAGAGCACCGGATTTCATTTTAAAGAAGCAAACATGTTTATTTAAACATAAGGAAAAATAGTGAAATACATCAGGCAAATGCCCACCGCTAAACCTCTGGCACAGAGTTATTCTTTTGTTGAAATGAATGAATGAATAACGTTTTTCGCATAAATGTAGCTGCATTTCATCAATAACACGACGTATTACCTTTTTAAGGCGTTCAACTGTTTCAGACTTAATCGCATATACCTTTTACTTCACGTAGCCCCAAAGAAAACACTTGGTTTGTTTCACTAAAATTTATATTCGGAAATTTCAAGAGTGAAAATTCTTGAAAATGCTGTAAAAAAACGAAACTAGTCGAGTGAATATAAAATTTAGTGAAATAAACCAAGTGTTTTTAATTAATTACCTATTATTCCCACAATGTTTCACCACGAGGTAAATGAGAAAATCATTCATGAAATTCAAAGAACAAAGTCCATAATTGTTAGATCGTACGATCTTGGTGGCTAATGTTGATCGCCAAATCGAGAAATTATTTGGCCCGCAAACTTGGTCTGCAGAAGACCATTGTTTCATATGCAGTGTGACAGATAGCACCGTCTTGTTGGAAAAACATGTCCTCCACATCAATTACATCTAGTTCGGGTCACAAAAACACCGTTAACATTTCGCGATACCGCACACCATTAACAATTTCCAGCCGCATTTTCAAACAACAAAATGCGCACCAAATATTTACTTGTAGTGGATGCTGCATTGGTTTTTCGAGTATCACACGAGGATTTTTAGCAGTCCAAATCTGAAAGTTTTGCCTATTTACGTATCCGTCTAGTTGAAAATGTGTCTCATCCGAAAAAATGATTTTTTTTCAAAAATTGTGTTCCAAAACTCAATCAGCAAATCTACAGCACTGCTCATGGTCATTGGCTTGATTTCTTGCATTTTACAACTAGAATATTTTAAAACCTCTTAAAATTAAAAGAAAAATTGCTGGAAAGTTTTAGAATCTTCGAAGTGAACTATTGAAACTTGTAAAATAAAAGCAAGATATGTTATGAAAAACAAATTGCTAGCAAATCACTCTCGAATAAAATTCTGTTATCTTGCAGAAAAATTGATGAACAATACAAAAAAAACTGGAAAATCTAGATGAGGAACTGCTAATTTATTTTAAAATCTTTAAAAACCGAAAGAAATTTATTTGATATTTTTAGAAGTGAATTTTTGCAATTTGACAGATAAACCAACATGTGTTGAAAGATTAAAAGACAAGTTTAAACAATGACTGGTGAAACAATCTCCAAAACAATGTAAAAGGAAATTGCTGAGAAATTTTAAAGCCCTTAAGGATTTTTTTTATTGTTGAAAAATCCAATAAGTATTAGAAAATTTTAAACAATTCGATGAAAAATTCTGAAACATTAATTAAATAAAAAATTTAAACAAATTAATGCATGAAATGGTATAGAAGAAAAGGTATTAGAAAACTCTAAATGGAAATAAAGTATAATTATTCAATCCATAAACAAACAATAATATTTAAGGAACTCATAGCTATCAAAAATAATCCTCGTAACTTGTAGAAAAACTGATAGAAACTAGAAAAAAGGAAGAAAAATACTTTAAACTTTGAATCTGGAAGAAAAATTTGTGAACATTTCTAAAACCTTCGAATTGAATTGTTGCAGTTTGGAAGATAAAGCAAGATGTATTGAAAAATTGATGAAAAGTGAAAAATAAATTGCTATAATTTTCTAAAAATATAGAAGATACAATAATAAGAAATCTAAATAAGATAAAGCTATAACAGGTGAAAAAATTCTCGAAAAAATGTAAGGGAAATTGCGAAGAAAGTTGTTTCATTGTTAGAAAATATTAATAAGTTAAAGCAGTAATATTGGAAAATTTTAAACATTTGGAAGAAAAATACTGGTAAATTTTACAAAACTGAAACATAAATAAGCCATAAAATTGAAAGAAGGTAAATCATGAAATTGAGGAAGAAATCTAGAAGTTATTTAAAAAATATAAAAGGAATTATAGTATAATTATTCTATCCATAAATAAACAATAATATTTGAGGAATTCATGGCTATCGAGAAGAAAACTAATGAAAAATATAAAAAATTGATAAAGTCCCCCTTCTTGCTCTGTTTTTTCTGTCCTTTATCTTCTGCTTTCTTTGCCATTCATCATCTCTATCTCTGTCCTCTGCTCGATGTTCTCTAGCAGGCAAATAGTAATGGTAAAACGAACAAAGGGAATTCTTGGACTGTCAATGTCTGTCAGAAATATGGATTAGAGTGGAAGATCATCGCAACTACATGAACTCCGCCCATCTTCTCCTAGTATATGAATAAAACTATATAAGTACTTTCAAAAATATATTGTAAGACGCTACAATTGTTTCGTCACACTGTGGCTTCTTCAGGCGAAGAAATTTCTTCGCTTTTCTTCGCTCTGTTTTCTGCCCTCTGTTCTCGTTCCTCTGTTTTCCTTTGTTCTCTATCCTAGGTGTCCTCTTCCTGTCAGTCCTCTCAATCTTCTCTGTCCTCTCTGTCTCCCATGCTATCTCCTCTCTGTCCTCTATCCACTGCTCTTCCTGTTCTCTGTTATTTTTGTCATCTGCTTCCGTTGCCATTTATCCGCTCTGTTCTCTGTCCTCTAACAGGCAAATAGTAATGGTAAAGCGAACAAACGGAATTCTTGGACTCTCAATGTCTGTCAGAAATATGGATTAGAGTGAAAGATCATTGCAGCTACATGAAATCAAACCAGTTTCTTCAACCGAAAATTTTTGTATGTTTTCTATTATATTTTTGTATATTTATGTGTATTTTTGTCCTCTCTATCCTCTGTCATCTGTGTCTTTTGTTTTTGTCCTTTCTTTCTCTGTACTTTCTGTCTTCTCTGCCCTTCCTGCCCTCTATGTCATATGTTCTCTTTGTCCTATGTCTTCTGCTATCTTTGTCATTTGTAATCTTTGTCCCCTGTCAATATTTAGAATTTTTGAACAAATTCCGTATTATTTCGTCGATTTTTTCAGAATATTTTTTTTTATAATTTGCAGATTTTTTTGGAGATTCTCTTTTATTATTTGAATTCTATTTATGTCTATATTTTCTCAAAAATTTCTAGGAAGTTCTCTTCAATTTAATATTTTTTCTATATTCTCTTCTCTAATACTGATTGTTGAGTTACGTGAAGTTGAAGAGTAATAATAAAGACTTGTAATCACTGTCTCCACACACTTATTCGCTAAATGTACATTTCGTTTACGACGTAAACTTTTGTGAATAAAAATAAACTGTGGAGACAGTGATTACAAGTGTCTTTATTATTATTATTCTCTTCTCTGTTTGATAACAAAATACTGTTATCTTTTTTGTAAATCTCGAGGAATCTCATAAATTCAGAGCATATTTTTTGAAGGTTCTACAATTTTCCTGTCGTTTATCTCTAGAATTAATAGCAATATCTCCAAAAATTGTATAGCAATTTCTCTTTAGGAGTCTTTTCTAAAGGTTCCATAATATAATAGGAATTTCTAGTAATTCTAGTATTTTATAAAATATTCTTACTATATCTTTGTGATTTTGAGACAATTTTGAATCATTAATTACAAATGTCAATAGTTCCAGAATTTTCTGGCAACTCATCTTCCAAATTCTTATAGCATTTTCAGGGATTACAGAATATTTCATAAATTTTTCTTCAAGATTCCTACAATTTTGTAGCATTTTAACGTTTATAATATTGTTGTTTTTTGAAATTGTAAGAATATTTGACGGTTAAATTTTTTATAGTTTTTTCTTTTGATGGTTATATATAAGGAGTATGCATTAATTCATGCGTTTTTTTTTTCGAAAATTAAGGCTTTATTGTGAAAAAATGGTTATACACTCAATAATTCAAGTATTGTCCATCGGAAGCTACAACATTTGCCCATCTTTCTGGCAGTTTGTGGATTCCATCCCAAAAGAACTTCTCCGGCTTGGTGGTGAAGAATGAATCGAGCCAATTTTTGATACCCTGTCCTGAAGTGAAGCGTATTCCGGTGAGGACATTCTGCATTGATCTGAACAAGTAGTAATCAGAAGGGGCTATGTCTGGGCTATAAGGCGGGTGAGGTAGAATTTCCCACCCACTGTTTTCCAAATAGTTTTGAACCTGTCTTGAAACATGTGGCCGAGCGTTGTCATGATGGAAAATTATGGATTCGTGTCTGGTTGCATATTCTGGTCGTTTTTCCGCAATCGCTCTCTTCAAACGAATTAATTGTATTCGATAGAGGTCCCCTTTGATCGTCTGACACGATTTCAACAGCTTATAATACAACACACCCTTCTGATCCCACCAAATACAGAGCATTACCTTGACGTTATGGATATTCGGTTTTGCCGTGGATGTTGATGGTTGGCCGGGCTTCACATACGATATCTTGCGCTTGGGGTTATCGTAATGAATCCATTTTTCATCACCAATGATAATCCGGTGCAAAAATGACTTCTTTTTGTGGCGTTGAAGCAACATTTCCGACATGCAGAATCGGCGTTCGATTTCTTTTGGGTTTAATTCATACCGCACCCAATTTCCAAGTTTTTGGATGAATCTAGATGCTTTTAAACGTCTGGAAATGGTTGCTTGATCAACTCCCAATGATTTTGCAAGATCTTTTTGCGTTTGGCACGCATCTTCATCAAGCAATGCCTCCAATTCTTCATCTTCAAACCTTTTTGGCTGTCCGAGTCGTTCATCGTCTTCTAAGTTGAAATCGCCACTTTTAAACCGTGCAAATTACTTCTGGCACGTTCTTTTAGCAAGAGCATGGTCACCATAAACCTCTACTAAAATACGATGACTTTCGGTAGCACTTTTCTTCATGTTAAAGTAATAAAGAAGAACTCCCCGCAAAAACACTTTTTCTGGCATAAAGTTCGACATTTTCAAATGAATAGAAAAAAAATGTTGTTTACGCATCAATAAAATTACATATATTGAAAAAAAACGCGCAATTACAGTAGCTTTCAAATGAATATAGTCACGGATACTAGTAGCGCCCTCTCTTAGAAAACCGCATGAGTTAATGCATACTCCCGATATATATGGTACAACATATTTATTAACAAACCAATATACAAATGAACTAGATATAATACATACATGATATAATAGATGTTAGTGATTTAGTTTGTTAAATGGCTATCGACCAGCGGTCTTTCAGTCCTGATTTGTCAATGTCGGTGTGTTTTGTCACTTTGTCTCTGAAGATGATGATGATGAATAATGTGATGCGATGAATTCAAATCGCAAACTATTATAATGATTACTAGTTTAGTTTAGGATTATTTCATGTAATTTGTTTTATTTTTATATTAGTGGTAAAATATTTTCACGATGTTTGAAAACCTCTTAACTACAAGATTTCCCTGTATCGTTAATAAAACATAAACATAAATAAATAAATAATGTGAATGAGCGCGGCGTCGGAATTTTTTTTCCACATTTTCGCATTGAAAACTGTCAGAACTGTAATCTCGCAGTTTTTTTCCTCCATTCCCCCCAGGAGATTTATGAAAGTTTACGGGTCCGCGTGAATACATATATATATTTTTTTCATATAAATGGGAAACCCCAAATTCTTACCACCTCGTAAATAATGGAAAAAATTGTAACATTTAAATGCGTTCATACTGTCATCCCTCTTTTGTGGCCGAGCTATGGTCATCATCGTCATTGATGGAGGGTGTGGAAATCGAGCACCTGTCGCGCGAGATTTTTTTTTTTTGGTGTATTAAGCCTCGAAAACATGCCCTATTTGCCCCTCGGAGGGTTTCGAGTGGATGCGGTTTCAATTTCGACACCTTCCATCACTCATCGGAACGAGCGTATGAATGTTTAGGGTGAGGGTATAAATAGAAACTTTTAATTAAGTAGAATGCGTTCTTTTTTCCCTATTTCATTTCACCCTTCAACAGATGGAGAATAATTTATGAAAATGCCAATATTATAATTTTTTTTAAAGAAAACCTTTATATTATACAGGGTTATTCACGCTATACGGCACGGAATATTGTGGCCAAAATACGTGACTTTCAAAAAGTTTCACTTTGGGGATATATGGGGGTCTATTAGGGCTACTTTTTAAAATTACTTTCATAATATACAGGGTGTCCCAAAAACCCTAAAAGTATCAAAGTTGTGTTTTTTTTAATGAAACACCCTGTATTTTATTGCATTTTTGGATCCTTCGATCAAAATAAGTGTGTGTTTTAATAAGGTTTTTATTACTTAAACTTTAAGGTTTTTGAAATAATTTGAATTTTGTAAAAATTTTACCTAATTTTCATGTTTCAAATACTTAAAAAGTAATTAAATTATGCATACCAAATTTACACTGAAATGTAACAATAGATCATATTTTATTTTCCAAGTATAATAAATTTGACATCTTATACCGGGTGTAAAAAAATTGGAATTAAACAAATGAGAACTTTAAATGGCTATAACTTCATTTATTTAAATGGAACGCTATATTTATTAATTTATCAGCAAATGCACGTTTTAATTACCTATCGAATGGTATTTATATCTTAAATGTTAAGTCTTCTCGTTTTTACAGAAAACGCCAAAATATTGTTTATTGCACCGTTTTAGTACTTTTTAAGTAAAAATTTTAATGCATCTAGTTTTCTATGGTATTTTAAAACGTCAGATAATTAATTTAGTCTGTTACTTTAGTATAAAAAGCCTGTCTTTTGTTGTAGTTGTCTTATTTTGCATTTTTGTATTATTTTAGATCGTTAGTAATCGTTATTCTTTGAACATCGCTGTTGTATTTTTTGGTAAAAAATGAAGATTTACTCAAAAGAAGGGGGTATTGGCATTATCTTTATGCTTGGAGAATGTCATCAAAACTTTTTATTGGCTTGTCGGGTTTATATTTAAAGGTTTCCCGAAAGAAATCACCCTAAGCCAGCCATTTTTGAGAGACTATTAAACCAATTTAAAGAAATTGGAAGTGTCAGTTATAAAAACCCCAGTATAAGAAAATCTGTGTAAATTTTTAATTTTTACCATTAAATACAACAACGATGTTCAAACAATAACGATTACTACCGATCTAACACAAAAACGCAAAATAACAGAACTATAACAAAAGACAGGCGTTTTAAACTAAAGTAACAGACTAAATTAATTATCTTACGTTTTCAAATTCGATGGAAAACTAGATACATTAAAATGTTTACTTAAAAAGTACTAAAACGGTGCAATAAACAATATTTTGGCGTTTTCTGTAAAAACGAGAAGACTTAACATTTAAGATATAAATACCATTTGATAGGTAATTAAAACGTGCATTTGCTGATAAATTAATAAATATAGCGTTCTATTTAAATAAATGAAGTTATAGATGATCAATTAATTGAGGATTGTGTGTTCCTCAAAACCGACTGTTTTGTTTATTGATGTGGCCACTGAGAAGAAAATGGGCTTCATCGCTCATTATCAATTTAGACGAAAAATCTTCAATTTTTAGGATTGCATTACTGTACTCAATTCTTTGATCATAAAATTTGGACGTTAAGAACGAATTTATTTACTGATTGAAAATATATCAATTAATTTATCATTAATTGTTCACTTAAATAAATTGAATGCGCTGGTATCATAAACACACCTACGCAATGTCTTTAGTTTAATAATAATGACTTTTTAAAGGCTGTTGTATGTGTAATCGCGAAATAATAAGGCGCGTGAGTGTAAAAGTTGCATGAACCAAAGAACACAATCATTAACCTCCACCGAAAATATCACAAATGTCCTCATTAAAGATATAAAAGGAAATGCCACAGACGAGATAATGAATTGCGCCCGATGATAAAATGCCTTGTGCGCTGGGCGATGCATCACTTTTCAGCATGACTCGCTTATAAAAAACTTGAATTTTAAAATAATTCAATTTATTTAGCCGTCAAACAAAAAATATACATTAGAGTTTAAATTCTGACCAAAAAAATTAATCTGTAGCGCTTATGGTAAATGATTATGATATTTTTAATTTCTGATTGATAATAATATCGTTGGATCAAAATCCACAAAGAAGATTAAGCATTTTTGGATGAATTACATCTAGGTAAACCTAAAGTAAGTTAAAGTTGTCTTATATTTTGCTTGTAAACTCATTCAACAATGCTCATTCATCTCCTAGGCGAACAATAACATTTTTATTTGTGGTTTTTCCAAATTTAGTTACCAAACCTCTATGAAGGTCCTGTAAAATGGAACTTACTTTGATAATAAGGTTATACCATTTGAATGTACTGCTCAATGTTGTATCTTACCGTAGTGATGTGCCATCTGTGATTGATTAATAAACAACAGTTTTAACAAACACCATCAATTCAAAATGGTTGCGAATAATCCATTAATTAATAAATTTAAAAATACGAAAACATTTCGTGAATCTACAACAGTGAGTAAAGGATTTTAATATATTTTATTATTGAAAAACCCATTATTTTCATTAACTAAAATCCACAAATATCATTTGTGTAAACTCCGATTATCCTCTCTCTCTCTCTCTCGTATACGTAATCCCCATAATTACAGTTTACACTGTTTCCTGTAATATATATTTATTAACCCGAAACTGCAAGAAAACCCACAGTGTGTTACAACTATTTATAATCCATTATTTTGTAAACCCTGCAAAAGCTGTATGTATACGATCCTTTTACTTGCACTTATTTATAGCTTGTACTCGTGGAGGCGGCATAAATTTGCCTTTATTTCCTAGCGTACACATCCGAAAGCCGGAAAATTTATGTTCTTCCCAGCCGTAACGTTTTCTGGGTTACCGTGATGGAAGAAACGGTAGTCGCACGCAGCTTTATTTTTAATCACCTTCATATCCTGTGTTACAAATTAAAACGCAAAATGTAAAATCTATAGAATCATTTCGTTGTTAACTACAATACATTTTTTTGTGGTGTTGCTCTTCTTACGTAACGTCGGTTCCTGCCTGCGAGCGATGTTTGGTCTGGCGTATAAATATAAAAACACCAAAAACACGAACCTAACTCTCTCTCACACACAAACACACCACACCACACATACATATCCCATCATTTCCGTCGTGTTTCTGTGGTAAATATATATTTCTCCTCTAAACGTTTGCATATACGAGCACCTCCAACACTACACTTCGCATAATTCGTTATAGGAGGAACGGGAAGCCGGTTTTAATGCGAAAATGTGGCTGAAAATCCACCCAAATTTTGGCTCTGGTCCAGCAAAAAAAAGCAAAAGCGGAGACTGCCGGCCGGCACCGCGGAATCAATAGATTTCCGCGTTTATATACTAACACACACATATGTATATATATATATTTTCTCCAGCATTGAAAATCCTTTTGTATCCCCAAGAATATTTACATTTCAATTAACGGTTTATCCACTGAGAAATTGCGCTTTTATTTCTATATAAAACTTTCCGTCCCGGAAACTCTCTTCGGGCGTGGGAGGGAAAAAAAAGTCGGTGAGGGTTGGGGGGTGGGGAAAGAGACAAAAGGGACGACAGACTTTTGCGTACATTTATGCAGGGCACGTAATTCGTAAGCCGGGTTTCCTTCATTAGTGTGGATCTTCCTCTCCCTCCCGGAGCTAAACCAATTCCAGTGATTTCCTTTTACAAGTGCATTCTTGTTAATCTCGCAACTTTTCCGCTCGCAATTCGGGATTTTATTTCGAAACGCTCACTTTGAATCATTAAATTAATCGTTATTAGTTACCGATCTACTAACCCATCACTTTGCATCACCTGTAATTATTTCAAACTTTACAACTTTTAAATAATTAACTTACTGTTCAAATATTATTTTTGGAAGAATTGTGTTCATACTTTTAAACTGTATTTTTTAACCTTAATTAATAAATATGTACACTATTGTCTAGTTCAGCTAATTTATATACATACAAGGTGGTGCTACTATTTTGATTGCCTATAACTAAAGTTATGCTATAGCTGCCAAAACAATTGAAATTACTTGAAATAAAAATTGAAAATACAATTGATACAAGCTTGACGAACGCAGAAATGACATTGGAACCCTTGAAAAAATTATTCAGTGATTTTTGGCGAAGGAGAAAAAAGCTAAAATATTCTGCAAACAAAAGAAGAATTAAGAAATTTCCGAAAAATTCTAAACTTTCGAATAGTTGAAAAATTAAAAAAATCTGAATTACTCTAAAGGAAAATTTGGTAACTCAAAAGAGAATAAAAAGCGTTATATTGTGAAAAATTTTGAGAAATGTTTGGAAAAATCCAAAACTCTCGAATTTCAAAATTGTTAAAGCAAAGTTTTCAATACATTTTGTTACTGTAAAGAACAATCGCAGCCTGAAAGAGAAATTTATTGCAAAATTCAAATATTCCAAAAAAGTAAACTAAAACTTGAAACATATTAGAACTATTGAAGAAAACTTTTATAAATTAAAAGAGACTTTAGGAGATGAAAATGTTGATAAAATTATATTATAAAAGCAAGAAATTGTGGATATGCTGGAAAATTTAAAAACTTTGAAATTGGTAAAAAAATTTCTTGGATCTTAACAGCGTTCACTTCGTGGTACATTTCAATATTAAGAATAAAGAAAAATAAATAAAAGTGTTTTCTTTATTCTTAATGGAAAAATTTTATTTTAAATATTTAGAAAATATTTCTTAATATGGAAGAGAATTTCATTAGAGGATTTGTAAAAAAAAGCTAAAAAAGCTAGGAAATTTTAGTAAATTAAAAAAGAGATTCCTGAAAAAGAAAATAGTCTGAAAGTTTCTTTCTGTGAAGCAAGAAATATTGGAAAATTTTGATAGAAAATGCTAAAATTCTTGAATTGAGGAATTAAATAATTTTAAAGCAACTTGTTTCAGAAACCTTAAAGGAAACTTTTTCCTGAATAAGTCTTTAAAAATGGTGGGTTCTCCATTCCGAAATAAAACTATAAAAAATTACTGCAAATTATTAAAGACAATCAAAATAAACACTCGTAAACTGTAAGGATTTTTTTGTGTGAGAAAATAAGAAGTAAATTTTGCAAATATGAAACAATATTTTTTTTAAATTTCTAAAACACTTGAATTAGTTGAAAATTTTTAAAATCTAAAATCTAAATTAATCAAAAATGTTAAAGACTTGAAAGAAAAATCTCGTAAACTGACGGAGGAGTTTATTGAAAATTTTCTAAAAGTAAAAGAAGAAATGCTGTGAAATCAAAAAAAAATGGAGAAGAATTACTAGAAAAAAGTATATTCAAAATTAATCTAAACTTAGCTAAGAAAAAATATATCTACAAAACCTTGTTAAAAAATAGATCATCATTATCAGAGCCAAAAATTATGAAAAATTAGTTTTAATTTCACCGACGGCGAAAACATATAAAAACAATAGCCATCTACTTGAAACTTTACAAATTTATTTAAAATTAATTTAAAACTAGCTTAGTGAATAATTATCCATGAAAACCGCACCTCATTATGAAATATTTCATCATCATCAGACCCAAAAATGGTAAAAATTAATTTTAATTTCAACGACTCAAAAATGTAGAAAAACAATCGCTATCTACACGAAACTGTGCAAGTGTATTCAAAATTGATCTAAAATTAGCTTATCCACAAAAACACCAACTCATTATGAAATAATTTGTCATCATCAGAACAAAAAATTGTAAAAATTAGTTTTAACTTCATTGAGTGTAAACTAATATAAAAACATTTGCCATCTAATTGAAACTTTCTAAATTTATTCAAAATGCATCTAAAATTAACTAGTTAAAAAAATTATTCACCCAACAAGACCCCGTTATGATATATGTTGTCATTATCAGAGCCCAAAATTGTAAAAATTTGTTTGACTGCAAAAAAATTTAAAACAATTACCATCTACTCAAAACTAATCTGAGAAAAGCTTAGAGAAAAATTATTCACAAAAACAAGAAATACTTCGTCATGATCAGAGCCAAAATTTGTAGAAATTCGTATTAATTTCAACGACTGAAAGAAAGTAGAAAAACAATCGCCATCTATTCAAAACTTTGCAAGTTTATTTAAAATTAATCAAAAGTCAGCTTAGTAAAAATTATCCACAGAAACACAACCTTGTTATGAAATAATTCGTCATCATCAGAGCAAAATATTGTAAAAACTAGTTTTAACTTCATCAAATGTAAATAAATATAAAAACAATTGCCATTTACTTCAAACTGCCTAAATTTATTTAAAATGGATCAGAAATTAACAAAATTAAAATAATAATCAGTAAAGACGACCTAGTTACGAAATAATTCGTCATCATCATTGCTATAAGTTATTAAAATTAGTTTTAATTTCATCGACTGCGATAACATATAAAAACAACTGCCATCTACTCGAAACTTTCGAAATTTATTCAAACTTAATCTGAAATTAGCTGAGTGAAAAATTGTCCACAAAAACAACACCTCGTTATGAAATAATACATCATCATCAGAGAGAAAAAATTGTAAAATTTAATTTTAACTATATCAGATTTTAAAATATATAAAAACAATTGACATCTACTTGAAACTATCTAAAGCTATTCAAAATAAATCTAAAATTAACTAAATTTAAAAAAATATTCACCAAACACGACCTCGTTATGAAATAATTCGTCAGCATCAGAGCCAAAAATTGTAAAAATTAGTTTCAATTTCATCGACCGAAAAAAAGTATAAAAACAATAGCCATCTACTTGAAACTATTTAAATTTCTTTAAAATTGATCTGATATTAGCTGAGTGAAAATATATTTATATAAAGACAACACCTCGTTAGGAAATAATTCGTCATCATGAGAGCATAAAATTGTAAAAATTTGTATAAATTACAACGACTGAAAAAAAGTAGAAAAACAATCGCCGTCTACTTGAAACCTTGCAAGTTTATTTAAAAATAATCTAAAAGTAGCAGACTGAAAAATTATCCACAAAAACCGCACCACGTTATGAAATAATTTATCATCATCAGAGCAAAAATTTGTAAAATCGGCCTGAGAATTGCAAAAACTATTAAAAATTAACGTATTTACATTATATTACTTACTTAAAACAATTGCTGTAGCACACCTGGAAACAAAAAATGACAACACTGCAAACGTGGATAAGTAAATTACATTACATTCGTTGGTTTGAATAATTGTTAAATAATTGAATTGGCTTGAAAATTACAAAATCTATTTGAAAAATCAGCGTATTTAAAATAATTTTATGAAATAATCGCTGTAACATACCTAGAATTCGAATGGCAACCCTGTAAATACGAATTTAATGAAATATAATTGCATTTTATGAAACAATTTTTGTAACATACCTACAATTCAAGTGGCAACCCTGTAAAAACGAATTTAATGAAATATAATTGCATTTGATGGTTTTAAAATTTATATGAAAACAACTCGTTGAATATTTCTACAAAACAATTGCATTATCATGGCTAGACACAAATTGGCAACATCGCAAACGTGAAGGATATTAAATTGAATTCGGTGGTTTGAAAACTTGTAAAAAAATTACCACTGAGGGAATTGACTTAAAAATCGCAAAATTTATCAAAAATTTAGCGTATTTACAATATTACTTCAAAACAATTACTGTAACATAGCTGAAAATAAAATGGCATCACTTCAAACCTAAATTTAAGTGAATTAATTTCCATTCGAAGATTTGAAAAATTGTAAAAAAAACTATAAACAAGAAATTGGCTTGAAAATTACTAAATGTATTGAGAATTAATGCATTTACAATATTTCTACAGAATAATTGCCATATTACAGATAGAACATAAATGGCAACATTGCAAATATAAATTTAATGAAATTAATCTGCATTCGATGATTGAAAAATTGTAAAAAATTAACCACTCATGGAATTGGCTTAAAAATTACCAAATCTATTAAAAATTATCGTATTTATAATATCCATGCAAAATAATTACCGTATCATAGTTAAAAACAAATTGGCAACACCGCAAACCTGAATATAAGTATATTAAATTATTCGGTGGTTTGAAAATTTTGAAATACCCACTAATAAAATTCATGAAAAATTTCTTAATTTTATTAACAATTATCGTAAATATACTATCCGTACAAAACAATTGCCGTTTGTATCATCGCAAGAAACAAAAAGGCAACGCTGTAAACGTGAATTTAATTAAATTACCAAAATACTGTTGTATATTATGCAAACATAAATAAAAACGGTTGAATTTGTTAAAAATGTAAACAAATCTTTAAAATCTTTAAAAACAATTATAGTTTAAAACTAGAAAATCACTAGAAAGGATTTGATTATAATTGAATGTTTTCTATGATTTACAAAATATATAATAATTTTAAACCACCATTTACAAGGGATTTAATGTGATAAACAAAAGAAAGTTTAGAATCAAAAATAATTCCCTGTAACCTTTTCAAGAACAATCCCATTTATAGCATAGTCAAAATGTACTGCCACCACGAGAAAAAGACATTGATTTACACTTCTTGATATTTAAGTTTAGACCATTTGTTTCACACCAAGAGGTTGTTAATATCTGCTTGCAGATGTTCTGCAAATTCATAAAAGTCAAAAAGGAATAAAAACCATTCGTTTTCCATCAGATAGATGGCGCTAAAGTAGTTTAAAATTTATCATACGACACACAGTAAACTATTATCACTGTTTGAAGCGCAGTGAACCATTGTATACAAACCATTTATTTCTCTTCGTGCTGTGCATAAACATTTTGCACAAGCACGAATAATTGCGAAACGTTTTCCGGAATTTGCGGACAAAAGTTAATCGAAAAGCCATTCTGTATCGGCTCTACTATTATTATGACCTCGCACTATTCTATCCGCTTATCAGCGTACATTTCCATTCGTATAAAATATAAATACGAATACATATTTATGACCGAGCAGCGTACGATAAGCGGAATTTTATTGCAACACGAAATTGACGGAAACAACGTTGCACATCCAATGCAAAACAATAGTTTTTTTCCTCTCTTTTCTTTGCCATCGCATTTGCTATTTGTTTCCAATGAAACGTTCAATCTTAACAATTTTATTATTGTATATTTTTGATTACTATATTAAAATCCACAAATGCATATTAAATACAAATGTCTGATTTTAAACACTACATATGTTTCACCACAGTATGGCTTCTTCAAGTGAAGAAAAGTATCTTAATATTGAAAATTGACAAACTTGAGAGCTTGAACAATCAAGCATATTAAATATTTTTCTTTGATAAAGACTTGTTTCTCTTATAATACTTAGAGAGTAGTATAGTGCTTATATTATCTTCTGATTGTGCCTAAAGAATTGTGAGTACATTATTTTAGTCATTATTTTTAGGTTAATCATTTAGTATTATAAAAACAGTGTTTTGACTTAATTATCTACTGTTTTCTAATCTAGCGAACCTTACTATATTTAAGAAACAGGATGGTGGTGACCGTTACTATGTGGTATTTCATTTTCAAATGTAGGATGAAATAAAACACGATTTTCTATGTTTTTTACCACGGTATATTAATGATTTTACATTAATGAATTATGTTCGACTATAGTTTCGACTCTTTCAAGTCATTATCAAGTTATTTATTACTATATTTGCATGTTTACAATTTGATTATTTATTTTAATTCAAATCAATTCAATAATGATAATTCCACGTAAATATTTGCATTTGATAATCAAATCATTAATTATCACACATTTTTCAATCGCGGCGGAACACAATGTGCGATTATTTCGCCTTGTGAAGAGGAATAAAAAAATTTTAGAGCGTGACGATAAATTCCAATAATCTAAATAATGCGGAATCCACAATCTTTTTTTTACGATAAATTCACTTCAGACATAGAACAATCTGAATTAGCATAATTGTTAACTAGTGCGGTGGTGTGGCGGTTTGGGTTGATGGTTTGCTGGTTTTCTAATCGTGAAGCAATTTCAGCGTGCCGGAGATGATTAGAATGCCTCTTATCTGACCTAGAAAGATATGCCATAGAATTGAAATATGCATCCCAGAAGCGTTTATGCACCGTGCTTAACTACCCGTCAAATCCTTTGTACGTTGCTACCCCACAAAGAACCTATTCAGCACCTCTCCTTTACGACCGGGAAATTTTGGCAGAGAGACACACCGTCATCTTATTAGCAGGAACGTACACGCAAATAAAAATAATTTGGTCTTAATTAAATAAATTAATGGTGAAATAAAGATGTTGCTAAAAATTATGTCAGTTAATTATTTCGTTCAGTATTTTCCAAGGAATCAAGCGTAGAGAATGGCGCCGGAAATAGTTTTAATCGGTTTCATTTGTCACGTCGATAGAACACTCCAAAGTTTCAGGTACAGTAATCACTTACGATTTTCCGCATCGAGAGACATTCGCGTTATAGCCGCGAGGGTTTGACCTTATTCCCTCACTGGGCTTTCCTCCGACTGCGACCAGAGTTCGATAATTTTCATACTTGTCCCTGTGACCGATTCCGTTTACAAATCCTTCAAATCCACCCCTCACATTATGTACGCTTAATCGTAATTTTAGGATTAATTTTTTTCTATGGAACATAAATAATTTCAGAATTAAAAAAATACATCTGAGTTGTAAGGATTATCACTCCTATTACTTTCCCTATATAGTATATATAGAGGAAGTATTGTTTTCGTGCATGAAAATGTCTGTCTCAAAAACGAATGATCCGATTGAGATGAAACTTCAAACTTAAGATTTTATCGTTCAAAACTGGAACTGAAAAACTTTTGGGAAACATTCATTAACCGGAAGCGGATGTTTACTCGAGGCGGTTTTTTGATTTTTCTCGATATTTTTCCAAATTTGAAATATATTTCATAACTTTTCAAACAAAGGTTAAAGGAAATGAGAAACTGAAGAAGTTTTATTGAGATATTTTTTTCGTAAAATTGTTAATTTGTGAGAAAAAAATTTAAATTTATAATTTTTCAGAAAACATTTTAAATTTTTCTTTAAAGATTCTTGAAATTTCAGAAATTTCTCCTCCACACTTTTACTTTTTATTGGAACTTCCTTTCCAAAGAATTTTCATCGAGAATTCTACAAATTTTTACAAGTTTAGCAAAGGTTTTATTCAAGAGTTTCAAAATTTTTCAGAAAGTCATTATTTATTTTTATTTATAGAAATTTCTTCGTGGTTTTTGTAGAATATTTTGTTCAACTTTTTCTCTAATTTTCTCAGATCATCCATACTTTTAGTTTTTTTTTACATTTAGGTTTCCAGAATTTTTCACAAGATTTCATTTTAGATTTATAAAACTTTTTTTGAGGATCCTAGAAGTGTACAGTAATTTCTTTTTCTTATCTAATAAATAAATAGATATTTCTAGAATTTTTAGCAAAGATTTTATTCGAGAATTCTAGATTTTTCAGAAAGTTCTTTCAAGATTTTGTTTAACTTTACAATTTATTAGGAATTTTTTTTCTAAATTTCTAGAACTTAGTTAGAGACTACTGGAAATTTCAGGAATTTCTTCTCCATATTTTCAGTTTTTTGCATCTTCCTTTCCAAAGAATTTTGATTGAGGATTCTAGAAGTTTTCCTTTTAGATTTCTAGAACTTTTTTGGAGGATTCTAAAAGTGTACAGTAATTTCTTCTTCATATTTTCAGAATTTTTAGCAAACGTGTTATTCGGGAGTTTTTAGAAAGTTCGTTTCAATATTTATAGAATTTTCTTTGAGGCTGTTTCCAGTAATTTCTCTTTCAGATTTTAATATTATCTTATAAATTGCAAATATTTCCTTCAGGGCTCAAAAATTAAAAAAAATCTTTTCCAGAACTTTAGACTTTTTTCGAGAGTTCAGACATTTCCAGTAACTTTTATTCGGATTTGGAGGCTATAGAAAATATGTTCCTAAAAATCTAGACTCTTTTCAGTCATTTCTCCAGATATCAAGATTGTTTTTTTTCAAACTTTTCTTTTAAATTGCGAAGTTTTAAGAATTAAAAAAAAAATTCTAGAAATGTAGATTTTTGTAGAATTCAGAAAATTTCCAGTAAATTGCGAAGATTTAAATAAAGGCTCTTTCTGAAAATTTGTTTTTAAAAATCTAGACTTTTTTTCGAAAGTTCAGGAAATTTGTAGTCATTTCTTCTCCACATTTCAAGATTTTTTCAATTTGTTTTCTAAATTGCAATGATTTTCTTTTAGAATTTTCTTGTCTAAATCTAGATTATTTTCTCGAGTGTTTAGGAAATTTCTAGCAATTTATTCTCTAAAGTTCATGAGTTTTTTGAAGTCTTCTTTTAAATTGCAAAGATTTTCTACGAAGCATTAGGATTTTCTAGAATTTTTTTTTTTAAATTTAGAGTTTAGAAAATGGCCAATAACTTCTTCCCAAAATTAAATTTTGTTTTCAATTTTTCTTATAAATTGCGAAGATTTTTTTCAGGCTCTAAATGTTTTTTTATTCGTCTTCTTTTCGAGAATTTAAGTAAATTTCAGCAATTGCTTCTCTAAAATTCAACATTTTGTTTCAATTAGAGGCTATAAATTTATTTAGAAAGTTGTAAATTGCGAAATTTTTCTTGGAGGGTCTAGATTTTTTTAGACAAATTATATATAAAATTTCTTATTTTCGAGAAAGTTTATAAAAGAATTTTCAAATTAGTGATTTCCCGATTTCAAGATATTTTCTTAACTGGTCTTCTAAATTTTTAGGAGGCTCTAAAATTTTTAAAAAATGTTCATTGAGAAATCTTGACTTTTTTCCTAAGGTTCAGGAAATTTCCAGAAATTTCTCCTCTAGATTTGAAGGTTATCTTCTTGTCTTCTAAATTATAAAGATTTTTTTGGAGGCTTTAGAACTTTTTAGAAAATTTGTTTGTAGAAATCTAGATTTTTCTTGAGGGTTCAGGAAATTTTCAGTAATTTATCTTTTTTTAAGGCCCTAGATTTTTAGGAATTTATTTTCTAAAATCTAGACTCACTTTTTCAAGAATTCAAGAAATTTCCACTAATTTCTTCTCTAGGTTTCAAGATTTTTTAATTCAACCCGCTTTATAAATTGTGAAGATTTTTTTGGAAGCTCTAAAATTAAAAAAAAATTGTTTAGAAATATAACCTTTTTTCAAAAATTTACAAAATTTCTTTCCTGAATTGAAATTGAAATTCAATACGTTTTAACCACAAATTATTGTAAGTAAGTATAGATTACAAACGTAATAACGATCGCAACCATTCTCTTTATCAAAAATTTTTACTTTGTCAATTTTCTTTTATTCAAATTTTGTAATTAAAGTTATTTCAAACCGCGAGGCGATCAGTAATTAAAGTTCATATGTATATGTAGGGTGGGTGGGTGGCCTCTAACCCACCCTCCAGTCAGTAAAACATAAGCGAGGGTTTTAATTAAAATTTGTAAAACGTAAATAAACAATATTATTGCCAAATTTAATAGATTTATTCAAATAAATTTTGAAATTTAGATATTTTGAAAAATAAGACATAACTATTTAAACAAAAGTTAAAGAGAATGAAAAACTATAAAAGTTTTATTGAAACATTTTTTTTTGTTATTAATTTAAAAATTTTGAATTTTTGTTTTGCTTATTGCTAATAAACTATAAGAGCTAAATGAAATTTATATAACAAGTAAATATAAAAAATTCAAAATTAAGCAAATAATTAAGAATAATCTCATAGTTTTCGAGAAAAATATTATTATGATGGCCACATTACCATTTGATACAATTTGAAATAATATATTTCAACTTTTTTGAAATTACAGTTCTCATCCAAAATTCTCCTTAATTTTCAATAACCAGTGTTTTTTTTTTTTCTCTAGACCGTGTTTTATTTTTATTCTGCAAGCGATATTAATTATGATAGATTTTTAATTATTAGTTAATTTTCTATCATAAACGACTACATTTTATTATAGTAAATGTCTCAACTTTCAATATCTGTAATAATTAATAACTAAAGTGCTGCAATAGACATAATTTTTAAATTTATTTAACGCTTATTTTACTAATATAGCTTCAGATGATAGCTCAAGTTATTATTTTTTGAGGTAGGTCAAGAGCACACTGGATTAAACGAAATTGCATGCTTCCGACTTCAGGACATTGAATGCGTAGTTCCTCCAACCATTTAATCTTCTTCTTGAAGACGGTAGCAATTCTTCCTGACATCTCCAAAACATGGACCACACAATGGACAAGACTATAGTCGGAAGGTACTTGTCGCAGGTCTCGTTGTTCTTCTTTCGTTACACTAAAACGACTCTTACGTCCATCAAAGAAGCATTTGAAGACTTCATGGTTCAGAAGTCTTCAAATGCTTCCTGATCGTTTTGATCAACCAACGCACGAACCGCTGCGCCATCTTCTCCGCCAGCATAAGAGGCCAGGCGATTGAAGTGGGCAACTCTCGGTTTTCCTCGGGGTGGTTTTTGAATCCTGTATATGACGTCGTTGATTCTCTCTGTTATCTGGTATGGTCCATCCTATGATGTTTGCAATTCAGCGTCGTTGTTGATTAAATAACTACATCATATCTCCAACCGTTTTTATGTCATAATTCTCCTTCATTCGGTCCCTAGCGCGTTGGATGTTCGATCGTACATGATTATGGATTTCGTCTCAGGTCGCTCACATAATCTTCCCTTGCCAAATCTTCTCCTGGAGGGCAGCCGAACTTTAAATCACATGGAAATCGTAGCTCTCGATCCATGACTATGATCGCTGGAGTCTGTCCGGTTGTTTCATGTACAGCCGATCGGTACGCCAGCAAGAAAAGATGGAGATGTTGGTCCCAGTCTCTTTGATGGTCAGATACTACTTTTAACAAATAACGATTGATTCATCCGTTCCACCATACCATTTAATTGTGGTTGTAGAGTTGTTGTAATCGTCTTATGAATCTTAAGGATTTTGCACACTTCTTAAAAAAGATTAGATTCGAAATTACTTCCTTGGTCTGGTAACGCGTAGGCATTTACCCATTTACTAAAGTAATTAATTACTACAACAATGTATTTATTTCCTTGGTGAGACTCTGGGAATGGTCCAGCAACATCAAATGCGATTCGTTCAAAAGGACTACCAACGTTGCACTGACGCATAGGTGATTTCCATCGTCGCGTCGCTGTGGATCGTTATTTGTTGCACAATCCTTACATTTTACCTTACAGTTCACCCAGTAAAATCTCTCCTGAAGTTTGTGAAGATCCATTGTGAATCTTTTTAATCACTTTAGGTAGAACCGTTGTTTTCCTTCACTTAATGGTTTAAATATGTTTGAAAATCCCTCAACGTAACGATGGTAATGCGTGTATAACCGTATAAGAAAATTCCGGAGTTGGGACTGGCCATTCCCTCATCGTTGAGATCTTTTGAACATCGACTGCAATACCTTGGCTTGAGACAATTGAGACAATGTGTTCTAGGTACTGCACCTCTTTCTTGAAAAGGTAACACTTCTTCGGGCTAAGTTTCAGTCCAGAATCCCACAATCGTCTAAATTCTTCGTGTGGTCTTCGAAAGACTTTCCCTTTACGATTATATCGTCGAGGTAAACCAAACATGTCTTTCAAGATAGTCCTTTTCGTACCGTCTCCATTAGTCTCTCGAACGTTGCGAGTGCATTACATGGTCCAAATGGCATAACATTGAATTACCACAATCCAGTACCTACTATATGCTGTTTTTTCTCTGTCTTCAACTTGCCAATATCCACTTTTAAGATCGAGAGTACAAAAAAAAGTAAATCCAGCCAAGATATCCAATGTGTTGTCAATTTGGGGTAAAGGATAACTGTCCTTTTTAGTCACATTATTTAATTGATGATAATCAACACAGGAACGAGTCGATCCATCCTTCTTCTTTACTAATACCACGGACAAGGCCCATAGATGACTAGATAGTTCTATAATACCCTCGCTCCCCATGTCCTGCACAATCCTATCTGCTTCCTCACGCTTCTTCTTCTTACTGCCTGTCTAATCGGTCTAGCATTTTCGGTATTAATTCGAACGATATTGATTCTTCCTTTTTGTCCAATATCATGATCAACTCTTTTACTTTTTCTCTTTTAGTTGGATTACAATTATGAATCGAAAGGGAAATCAATTTTTGTAACTCCTTTCATTGATTTTATTCTCGTCTGTGGTTTTCCACAATATCGATGAAGGAGAATAATGTCCTAGCAGAACTACCTCCCTCAAATGAACAGAATAATAGTTAGTATTCATTATTCTAACTAATACATTGTTATCGGTGCAAACGAGTGTTTTGTCTATTGCTATCAACGATAGGTTCGAAGATTATAATGTTTTTGTGATCGGTTGCTTCTTCCAACTGACCCTCAATAATTACCCCACTTCTCTCCGGAACTGATATTTCCGATAGAAGGGTTACTCGGACTCTACTAATATTACGTCTATGAAGGACCACCTCTTCTCCATTAACTTTTAGGTTTTCTTTCTTAAGATCCAACAAGAAACCTTTAGTATTCGTAATGTCCATCCCGAGAATTAATTCGTCTTCAATGTCAGCTACTATCAGTTGATGTTGGAATGATGTATTCCCTATGGTAATCGTGGATTTTATTTCACCATGAATTTAAGCAGTTTTCCTGTTGCTGTTTGTAATCTCCATGTTGTTGGTCGTACATTTTGCGGTTCTGGCTAAATGTCAGGTCTTATAATTGTCCTACTGGCACCCGTGTCTAGTAGCAGTTGACAAGAGTTTCCATCAATGTTTTCATCCACGAAAACCGTATCAACGGGAAGTGAAAAGTATGCTACTTTTGCAGTTTTTGTAGGGGTTTGATGTTTATTAGTTGATGGAAGACCCCTTTGACCAACTGGTTCTAGTTTTCCGACTTTTCATTGGTGGGATTATTTGATCTGATCTGATATCTGCACCGACGTTGTATATGACATTTCCAACATTCCATTTTCTTCTTGTTTATTAACAATTCCTTGATAATATCTTGTATTATTTTTCTATGATCATCCAATCCTTCTAGCGAATCTTCCATTTTCCGAACACGACCTTGACTCCTAACTGTACTTTTGGCTGCTTCTATCTCAAGCGCAGGAGACAGAACGTCTACTAATTTAATTGGTCGAGCGAGTATCAATGCCTGATGTATGTCTTTATCTTTCAATCCGTCTAAAAATAATTGCACAGCTAATGTTTCCAAGATGTTCTCCGTTGCTCTAGGGTACGCCAGTCGTGTTAATCGAGCTATATCTGCTCTCATCAAATTTCTGGCAGCAATTTTTTAGCTGTGAATGGTACAAGCGTTCAAAGTTTGTTTGATTACATCTTGTTTCTAGATGCTTGATTAATTGATCGTAGTTCATCTCGCTCTGGGACACTCTCTGCAAGACATTTGTTGCATCCCCACGCAGTATTAGAATTAAAGCTGTAGCCTTCTGTGTTGCGTTCCATCCATTGGCTGAAGCTGCGGCCTCAAATTGTCTAAGGAAATTATTCCAGGAAGTTTGGCCATCAAAATTAGGTGAACAGGATAATTATTTTTGTCATTTAATTGAATTCTTTCGAACTTTTTTTTTATTTCCGTTAATTTTTCTTCCAGATTTTCCAAAAGTTCCCTAGAAATTTCCAGAATTTCTTATTCTATTTTCTCATATATTTTCTTTTCCAAGTGTTATTTTTTTCCAAGTGTTATTTTCTTCCAGGTTTCTAGAAATTTCTAACATTTCTTGTTTCATTTTGTTGACATTTTCCGTTATTTTTTTCTAGAAATTTCAAACATTTCCTATTCCATTTTATCGGAATTTTGCCTCAATTACTCCATAATTGTTGCTGTGTCGCCTCCGATATCAAACAAAAATGTGTTTGGATCATGGCCTTCTTCTTGCAACGCTTCCTTAAGTTTTTTTTTGTTATTTTAGGCTACACTAGTACAATGCAATTTTTATTGACGTAGGTCAAGAATAGGCTAATACAAGTGATAGTTTAGAAAGATAGGTCAAGAGTACGCTATGGTAATAGTTTAGTTTAAATTAGGAGATGTAAATTTCTTGTTATGTTCCATTTCTTTAAAGAAATAGAACATAACAAGAGTTTTACTTCTCCTAATTTAAAAATTTGGTTCCATCAAGAGAGTAGCAGAACAAGTATCGATTATAGTTTAGTTTGGTTTTAGCTCAATAAATATTTTATTGTTGTAGACTAAATTTCGCATGAGCTTTTTAATGGTTGAATAACAGATAACATTGAATACATTTTTTAAATTCTTATTATTTGTAGGATGCAATTGCAATGATTGAGAAACATAATTATATCCGAAGGTGGAACATGCATCAATTGTAACATTCAATTTACTACCGCAACGTGTCCACTTATTTGTGTAGATGATAATAATCTTATAAATGTAATCATGATAATAATAATTGATCTATTTTAGAGATTCTGATGTGTTTGGTTTAAATAATTATGAAAATAATATAATTGTGTTCATCATATTTAAATTTAATAATAAATTTATTATTTAATTTACTACAACGAACTAAAGGATTTTAATACATTTTATTATTCATCATATTTCTAAATTCGAATGCTATTTTTAATTATTTTAATTTTAATTTGTATATGTTTCTTGTAGGTAACATAAAAATTAATTGCTTAGCTAATTTTTACACCCAACAATTAATATTTATGCTGCAGTGTTTTAATAAGACATACAATGAAATTTTGCAATTTCTAGGAATATAAATCTATTCAAGAACTTTATAAAATATATTTTTGTACATAAATTAATATTATAAAGCTAAAAAATCAAATATAAGGAGAATGCATTAATTCATGCGTTTTTTTTTCTTCGAAAATTAAGGCTTTATTGTGAAAAAATAGTTATACACTCAATGATCAAAGTATTGTGCATCGGAAGCTACAACATTTGCCCATCTTTCTGGCAGTTTGTGGATTCCATCCTAAAAGAACTTCTCCGGCTTGGTGGTGAAGAATGGATCGAGCCAATTTTTGATACCCTGTTCTGAAGTGAAGCCTATTCCGGTGAGGGCATTCTGCATTGATCTGAACAAGTAGCAAGTATAGTCTGGGCTATAAGGTGGGTGAGGTAGAACTTCCCATCCACTATTTTCCAAATAGTTTTGAACCTGTCTTGAAACATGTGGCCGAGCGTTGTCATGATGGAAAATTATGGATTCGTGTCTGGTTGCATATTCTGGTCGTTTTTCCGCAACCGCTCTCTTCAAACGAATTAATTGTGTTCGGTAGAGGTCCCCTTTGATCGTATGACCCGATTTCAACAGCTCATAATACAACACACCCTTCTGATCCCACCAAATACAGAGCATTACTTTGCCGCCATGGATATTCGGCTTTGCCGTGGATGTTGATGGCTGGTCAGGCTTCACATACGATTTCTTGCTCTTGGGGTTATCGTAATGAATTCATTTTTCATCAACAGTGACATTCCGATGCAAAAATGACTTCTTTTTGTGGCGTTGAAGCAACATTTCCGACATGCAGAATCGGCGTTCGATGTCTCTTGGCTTTAATTCATACGGTACCCAATTTCCAAGCTTTTGGATGAATCCCGATGCTTTTAAATGTCTGGAAATGGTTGCTTGATCAACTCCCAATGATTTTGCAAGATCTTTTTGCGTTTGGCACGCATCTTCATCAAGCAGTGCCTCCAATTCTTCATCTTCAAACCTTTTTGGCTGTCCGGGTCGTTCATCATCTTCTAAGTTGAAATCGCCACTTTTAAACCGTGCAAATCACTTATGGCACGTTCTTTCAGCAAGAGCATGGTCACCATAAACCTCTACTAAAATACGATGACTTTCGGTACCACTTTTCTTCATGTTAAAGTAATGAAGAAGAACACTTTTTCTGGCACAAAGTTCGACATGTTCAAATGAATAGAAAAAAAATGTTGTTTACGCTTCAATTAAATTACATATACTGAAAAAGACGCGCAATAACAATAGTTTTGAAATGAATATAATCATTATATATACTTGTAGCGCCCTCTTTTAGAAAACCGCATGAATTAATGCATATTCCCGATAGTATTTTATATAACGATATTATTTTTAAGAAATAATAAAAATCTGTTTATTTAAAATTGATAAATAAAATTAATTTCCTCTTTTTAAATGTGAGTATAATTATCTAACTCCCTTATGATTTATTAATAAGGGCACAATTAACTCACAATATTCTAATTGGAGGTGATAATGTTTGAATATTTTATAATTATCATTAGAAATACTTGAACTTCTTCACTTCCTATCTCTGTCTCTCTTTTTTACTTTCTATGACATATGCCTTGGTTTTAACAGACAAAATTGGTTGCTATTCATTCCTATTGTTCCTTAGTTGTTATAAAACCTAAAATTTAAATTTTGATAGTTTTAATAAAAATATTTTATACAACAATAATTACTTTTCGCATTAACAAATATTACCAGTTCAGTTCGCCCAATTTTCTTACTAACCGATATTATTTGAAATGTTTTATAAAAAAAAATCGAAATTATTTATTGCCTATTTGGCACTCTTTTGTTTCAAATTTTAGAATTAATTGGAATAGACAACAATTTACTGAAAAAATTATTATACAGGATGACTGACGAAAAACCTTTGGTGCTGTATCTCACTTATTTTTTATCCAATTTGAATAAATAATACATCAAATTAAATCATTTTTAAAAGACTTTAATAGGATCTGAACTGTTATTTTTTCTCGCACCCATTTTTTGACAAAATACGATCAACATTTTTTTTTTTTAATTGCACTGTATATATATTTTTATTGATTCCCAGTGAGAATGTAGACAAATTTATCCATACATCAAATATAAGTCGAGAAATTGAGGATTAAAAAAATAAATAAAAAGTCAAGTATCCATTGTAAACAATATACAGACCCTATTTTAAATGTCAAAAGTGACAGTGACAGCCATTGATACAATACTGCAACGATTTTTAATTATTTCATAATTAAAATGTTTGTTTGTTTGTTTGTTTGTTTATTGACGGTAAATACCATAGTACATACATAATATTAGAAAAATAGCAATACAATATACATACAAATTCAGATAAAAGCGGCATACAATAAATACTTACACGTTAAAATTTAAATACTAAACTAAAAACAACATAATAATTATAATAATTAGAGGACATATTAAAAATGATATATAAAATGAAATTATTAAATAAAACTAATACAACTAATAATAAAAACCACTAAATCTTTCAATGATTCCTAATAAATAAACGCAACGCATTTAAGGTCCCGCGGAAAAAGTCAAAGTTACAGTTATTACAATTAATTGCTACCCTGGACATACCAAAATTCTTGCCATAGTCCGTTCGAGTTAAGGGTACATGAAACACGCGTTTAACTCGGGTGACTCTACTAGGAACATGAATGCTAAGCATTTCAGTTAGTTTTGGACAGTTCAAAAGTCCATTAATGATCTGATAACCAAATGTAATGTCAAAGTAACGCCTCCGAAACTCCAACGGACTTAAACCGACATTACATAATATGGTATCGTAAGAACCAGTCAGATTAAATTTAAAACTTAAATGCCTAATAAAACGTTTCTGTACTCGCTCTAGTAGATAGATATCCTTGGCTTTATAAGGACACCAAATAATTGCACAGTACTCCAAGTGAGGACGAACTAGGGATTTGTAAAGGCATATAAGGGTATCAATTTCTTTAAATTGGTTGCTATGCCTTCTAATGAAACCCACCAACTGATTTGCTTTGGAGGCTATCTTAGCCAGATGAGCTGAGAAACTCCAGCTTCAGTCCAAAATAACACCCAGGTCTTTAACTTGGTTAAATCTTTCCAACTGCACCCCGTCTAGATGGTATCTGCTACAAAGGGTGGAAACCCTTTTCGAGAAAGTAATTACGTGACACTTATCAATATTTAGCCGCATCTTGTTAAGCCGACACCAGTCGGCAAACCTATCAAGGTCATCCTGTACATGTCCAGGAGTCACTACATTATTAATAACCGAATAGATCTTGATATCATCGGCGTACAAAAGAAACTGACAATGTTTAAAGCAATCTGCAACATCGTTAATAAATATGTTGAATAATAATGGACCTAAATGGGAGCCTTGAGGGACACCGGATGTAACCTGGATTAATTCAGATTTTGTGCTACGAATGCGTACAGCTTGAGACCTATAAGTTAGGTAAGACTGGATCCAGCTCAACAGGACACCGCCGATGCCCATACGAGTCAGTTTCAAAATTAAAATGTCGTGGTCAACGGTGTCAAACGCCTTGGAGAAGTCAGTATAAATCGAATCGACAATGTCGCCTTTCTCCAAGGCGTCAGTCACGTATTGACCATATACCAATAAGTTGGTAGTCGTAGAGCACCCTGCTCGGAAACCATGTTGGTTTTCATGAAGTAAAATACCTAAGGATCTCGATAAGTATTCAGTTACAAAACGTTCAAATAGTTTCGCAATGTACGAAAGAATAGAAATTGGACGGTAGTTTGTAACAATATTTCTGCATCCGTTTTTAAAAATCGGTGTTATTAGAGCAGTCTTCCAGGCAGAAGGAAATGTCCCCTGTTTTAGAGACATATTGAACAGCAGCCAAATAGGTCTACTAAACTCAAATGCACATTCTCTTAAGATTATCGTTGGTAACCCGTCGGGTCCCGTGCAATTAGTTATTTTGAGATTCAGTAGCTCGTGTAAGATAGAGGAGATTTTGATGACTGGTCCATTATGTAAGTTAAGATGTGTATCACTAGTGTATGTATGAGCTATAATCGGAGAGACTTGGGGATTGTACACAGAACCGAAAAAATCAGCGAATAAGCCGACTATATTTTCACGACCGGAAATTGTTGTACCATTATCGTTGAACGAATCAGGGATCGTCGAAGTATTAGACCTATTCGCATTGACGAACTTCCAAAAGGACTGTGAATCAGATTTAATGCGATTCTCAATCGATGACACATAACTATGATAGCAGGTATAAGAGAGCAATTTGCACTCGGTCCGAGCCACTTTAAACCTATTGTAATCAGATAATAGCCCTGACTGTTTATAATTCTTATGCAACAATTTTTTTTGGTGTATTTTATCAATTAGCTCAGGACTGTACCATTTAGGAAAGCGATAACTGTTGGAATTTTTAACTGCAATTTTTGGAACAAACACATCAATGGCAGTATGTACTATTGAATAAAATAAATCAACGTTCTGATCGACGTCATTCATTTGAAATAAGTTGTCCCACTGTGTATTGCTAAATACTTCACGTAGACTGTTAAAATCTGACATGTTAAAATTATATTTAAATTCAGAAAACCAGTCACTATGGCTTGGATCCACAGTGCTGAAGGAAATAGTGATTAACAAAGCTGGATGATGTTGATCACAAGCAACGAGTGGTTGATCGGCAGCAGCTATAGTACATTGGTCACTTAAAGAAGCATGCATAAAAATTAAGTCAAGCATAACAGAGTTACAGTTTACTATGGTATTAAGTTGCATTGCGTTTATCAGCCCGTAAGTATCAGCAATGATTAAAGCAGTTTGGCTAGGTGACTTCGTAAAAACACCGAATTCACTATTCTCCCAAAGGATATTCGGCAGATTATAGTCACCAACAATACATAAACGATGGTCGGGCAGCAAATCGCACAAATTTTCCACGGTTGAGCAGTGCTGCTCATAGACGGCCACAGAGGAACCGGGTGGGATGTAAATAGCACCGACGAGAAGTTTAGTGGATCCAATAGAAATTGACACATATATTTCTTCGTATGAAGACGACGTACATCTAACTACGTAGGAATTCAAATTACTTGATACGGCAATTAAAACACCACCCCCACGGGATTTGCCCGTTACCGCAAAATTTCGATCGCAGCGATAAATATTGAAGCCATCCATGCCTAGTTCACCATCGAAGATGTCATCATTGAGCCACGTCTCGGATAGTGCGATGACGTTATTATCCGATAGAGATGTGGACATTCGTAATTCTTCAAGTTTAGTACGTAGACCTCGGACATTCTGGTATAATAAATTCAATGAAGAAGGCATATTCGAAGGATGGTTAATATTGTTATTTTTCACTGGGTTGATGGCGGGACGTCTAAAAAATCATCCGAAATAACTGGAGGCACCAGTCCACGAGGCTTAGGTTTACGGGGACGGTTTATAAATTCCCGGACCGTAACATTATTAGGCCATTTCGCAGGTTGCAATAATTTCGGGACATCGCTCTCATTAATTCCAATTTTAAAGGATGCGTAGATATCATTCCTAGTGAGAGGGAAATTAATGAATGCCGATATTCCAATGCTATCTCTTAAAAGAGAGTTAACGTTTTCAACGGACGTATCAGGAGAGCAATTGTTAATATGAAAGAAAATGCGTTTGTTGGCACACTTAACAATCGAGTTGTTATCCGAGATTCCGCGAATAAATGAATGAGTAGGCATTTTTCTTTTCTTGTTTGAGCCGGGTCTCACGGTATTAATGCAGGATGAACTCGCCGTCGAAACAAGGGGTGGTAGAACTGCAGATTCGGCGGTTGTTAGGCCGTTCTCCGCAATTAAAACCGGTGCAGTGACGATTTCGCCACCAACCTCATGCGGGGTATCGACGCCATCTGTCTTCACGATGTTCGAGATATTACTACTAGTTTTATTTGGAAATGTAGAAATAGTGTTATTAAGAACCGGGCTAGCATTGCTTAATAAAGATGCAATCGACGAAAGTATTTCCGACTTTAACTCATTATGTAGATTGATGACTAAATTTTGTATAGTAGTCAAATTGGAAGTCTGCATCAGTTTTATATCCTCCTTTAGAGATGACAATTCACACCGTAGCGAATTTAACTCGGACGCGTGAACGCAGCATTCAGCGTCGCACGCAATTTCACTAACGCTTGTAGTGTTGCAATATTTCAAACACTGTACTACAATTTTGTGCTTCTACAGAAATCGTTTTTCAGTTTTTGAAATCTTGCAACATTTTTATTATGAAATTATGAAAAATCATTGCAGTATTGTACCAATGACTGACACTGTCACTTTTGACATTTGGAATAGACTCTGTATATTGTTTACTATGGGTATTTGATTTTTATTTTTTTTTTAATCCTCAATTTCTCGACTTTGGTTTGATGAATGGATAAAATCGTTTACAAATTTAGATTCAGAAAAAAATCTCCTTGCGGATCAGTACAAAATATATATACAGTGCAATTTGAAAAAAAAAGTTGATCGTCTTTTGTCAAAAACTGGATGCAAGAAAAAATATCAGTACAGTTCATGTTAAAGTCTTTTAAAAATCATTCAATTTGATGTTTTATTTATTCAAATCGGATCAAAAATAAGCGAGATACAGCACCAAAGGTTTTTCGTCAGTTCGCTGTATTATGAAATATAATTCTTTTATTTATTTATTTATTGATCAGACTTGCTTTATAAAAATAATTCGAAATACATAAAACAGTAAACAAAACTTTACAAATAATTTCGTCGGCAAGTTGAAAGACGGAATTCATTCTTAAAGAAGTTATACCTCCATAAAAACCAAATATGAAATTATCGTACACAAGAATGGATGTACGTGATATGTATTTAAAAAAAATCTGAACCAATTAATAATTTATGTTAATAATCAAATTCCATGGGAGCTGCTGCTGTACCAACGTTCCGGGACTTTGTGTTAGTCCTCTTGTATATTAAGCGCACGAAGCGAAACTCCGATACAATCTAATGGACTTTCATTGTATCAGTTTCACTTAAATAATCCCCATTATTACAAGCATACACACACACAACAACACTCTGCACTGTCCGTTGTTTGCTGGTCAACGTTCCGTGTTAGGATTTGGAAACTATAATGTATTATCATTATTATTTCTTGTTTGTCTTATTAACAATTAAATTAAATTACGAAAACACAGTAAAAACAAAATTCAATATTTAGAAAATATTTAAAACTAATGAATAAGGTCATTTCTTACTATGTTAAATATCTACACAAATGATCATATTTTACATTTATTAATAAAATAATTTGAAATATTCGTATGACTACATTAATTAAAAAATGCAATTATTTTCTGTTTGTTTACATTTTACAATTCTAATTAAAACCCTTGATTATGTTTTACTGGTTGGAGGGTGGGATTTTTGATATTATTTACCACGTTGATAATTAAACGGATATTTGTGTGCTTGTATCAATAGGAGGGGATGAAAACAATTTATATTTTCATCGGATATTTTATACAGTCCGTCTTTAGGAGAGATTCAGAGTCAGACTCCCGAGGCTCGTGTGTGGGATATGTGTGTATCTGAAGTATTCCACTTATATTTTATTTGAGGTCTTCGGTGGCGTCATTTATATTCCACGCGAGCACTTCCGCTGGATGGTAGGCTCAGGCTGCGTCAGGGATGACAAACACAACCCTCCTCTACCAAACACACGTACAGTATCCGTCGTTTTAAAAATAGCATTCTTAAAATTTTCAATTAAACACTTGAAAAATTCACTATGTTTTAACCACAAATGTGGTCAATTCAGTTTAAATATAGATTACCACTTAGTAATGGTTTCATCCATTCTCATCATTAAACAGTTTTTATTTGTAAAATCATCAGTTTTAATTTATACTATCATATTTCATAACATTTTTGTAATATAAAAAACCTAGGAAAAAAATGTACTATTCGAAATCTCAGTTTCTTAGAATTAAAGCACTTGAGTGAATTTTAATCTAATATAATTGTTTAATTCAAAAGTGTAATATGTTTATTGCAGAGTTATATTTAACTTTAAAATAATACAAATTCTAAAAATTATAATAAATGTTTTGAGCTTAATTATTCATAAAACAAATAATATTTTTATCTCGCAGTTTTAATTTTATTTAATAACACTTGCAATATTAAAATTTCAAATTTTTAGCATTAATATCCCAGCGTCGTCTACCGCCTGCGCCTGCCTACCTGTGAAAAACATCAAAGGAATATTTGAAAAATTATATTTCACTCGCCGGATGCACGTTTCAAAGAGTGTAATATTTGCGAAACAATGTAGTTTCCGGAATTATGCAGATGATGGGGGAGGGTGCGAGGTAAAAGAAAATTCCCGCTTTACTTTGTGCGGACCCGAAAAACCGCAACTGGAGCACCAGCAGCAACAGCGGCACACTCTTTGTATGTGTGTGTGTTAGTACGGTAAAAACTTTTTCCACAAACTCCCGCATCGATTTCACAAACTCCTCCGATTATTTTTTCAACGTGCGGTAATGCGAAAAGAAAAATCCGACTTCATTAAAAACTTATCTTGTGGAAACGCTGCTCTTTTTTTTCGGAGAGGTTGATGAAAAGGGGTCTAGAGAGGGGGGAGGATTCACGAAAAGCTTATTGTTACGTTGTAATGAGAAAAATAAATGGATTATTTTTTAAAACTCAAGTGTTTAATTACTTTATAAGCTGGATTATATACGAAATTTTAATAACATATTCAATAAATTAAGTTGCATTCTACATTTTTGATTAGACTATTTGTTATGTTGATTATGACTAATATAATCGAACAGTATCCGCACCTTCACCGAACACAATAACAACGGATCATTTTAGAACTTTATCCGCATTAACCTCTTTTTTTTACGATCCGATTCACTAAACACCTCAAGGTGATGTCTGAAACGGTCGTTTCGTAACCGACGGACCTCAAAAACTTACCTAACGTTCGCTGCTCAGTGAGACAAATGGAACAATTTACAAGATTTAATTGGACTACATTAGAAATTTAAAAGTGAAATCAACAATTGTTTTGAACTATAACATTGCGTTTAGAATTATTAAAGTATTTTAAATAAACACAAATAAATTCGATTTATTATAATAACAAACAAAATCTAGAAAACCATTATTACTTAGTAAAATACTGACACAGTATATAATTTCAAAAATGTTTTTATTTCTACGACAACGTTTCACCACACGGTGGCTTCGTTAGATAAAAGGTGGGTCAAAAGTCCCTCTACCATTTTGATTGCCTATAACTTTGCTCAAAGAAAAGATAAGTAAATTTGGTTTTCATAAAAAGTTTATTTGGTCTTTACATTTCTTTTTTTCGTTATGATTGGAAATTTATACCGGCTAAATGGTGACCGCGATTCGCTATGCAACTTTCGGCTCTTTTTAGGGCATTTTTCATGACATCCTTCAACATATCGGGCTGAATTTCTTCAATTTCGTGACGGATATTGACTTTAAGATGTTGAATCGTTCGGGGCTTATTTACATAAACTTTTTATTTTAAAAAACCCCATAAGAAAAAGTCTGCTCCTGCTAAATCCGGAGATCTGGCTGGCAATGCTAAAATTAGTCTTCGTGGAAAAACGTCATTCAATAATTGAATTGTTGAACGAGCTGTGTTTGCTGTGGCCCCATCTTGCTGAAACCACATGTCCTCTAGTCCTTGCTCTTCCATTTCAGGCGCAAGAAAATTTCGAATCATGTCTTGGTACCGTTCAGCATTAACAGTAACTCCAACACTTTGGTTATTTTCAAAAAAATAGGGACCAATGATGTTTCCAGCATGAATACCACACCATACAGTTGTTTTTAGTGGATGCAATGATGTTTCATGAATTAATTGAAGATTGTGGGTTCCCCAAAACCGGTTCTGTTTATTGATGTGGCCACTGAGAAGAAAATGGGCTTCATCACTCATTATGAATTTAGACGAAAAATCTTCAATTTCACCAGACAGCCTTAGGATTGCATTACTGTATTCAACTAGTTGATCATGATCTCTCGGTAGCAATTTTTGCGCTAATTTAATTTTGAATTCAAATCAGTTTTCAAAATTCACCTTAAACTGCGTGCAGAAATGTGTAACTGGGAAACACGTCTCCGAATTGATGTTTCTGGAGACTCTGCAACACTATCGCGCACCAAAGCCATATTTTCATCGTTGCGAGACGTCCGTTGTCTTCCAGAACGAGGCCTGTCTGCTGTCGTATCGTACTGTCGAAAATTCGCATATAAACGATAAATTGTGGTTTTGTGAGGCACTGAACGATTAGGATATTTTTGACGCAATTTCCGCTGAGTGGAACGATTATTTTCAATAAATATTGTCACTATTTCTGCTCGTTCTTGTGGCGTATATTTATCCATAATAAAATCTGGACGTCTACACAACACAATGGTTAAAGCGAAACTGAGCTAAACGTCACAAAACCAATATGGTGCGCAATCAAAATGGTAGCGGGACTTTTGCCCCACCTGAAATTGAAATTGAATTAAGTAAAAGAAAATTGAGAAATAATTATCATCGATAACTTAAGAAATTTATTCAAAACAAATCCTTTTCGAATGTTTGTAAAAATCCAAAAATAGAATAATGCAAAAAATTTTGAATATTCAAATAAACTAATTATTATTTCATACTGGTGATAATTTAAAACATCGCATGTTATTTTTTTTTCTGCTGTTGTTACAATAGATAATTTGTTTACAAATCGAATTGTAAAAATGATGACTTATTTATATTTTATTTCAATTATTTTCTGGCAAATACTAACTTAATTTTTGGACAACTTCATTTTTTATCGATTTTATTTTGTTAATACGTAAATTAGTTTTACTGTGTATATTTAGGGTGGGTGGTAGGCCTCTATTTTACCTTTCAAGTTTTATAATATAATATAAGGGTTCCGTCAAAAATTCCAGCACGTAAGAAGTTATTCATTGTTTCAATATTACATTAATTTTATTCAGTTCATAAAAATTTTATGAGTAAAATTGAAACGATGTTTTACTAATTGAAGGGTGGGATAGAGGCCACCCACCCACCCTACATATACATTTTAACATAAATTAAAACAGTGACGATGATGTCCCTTAATTTCATCAATACTTTGGGGTTTTGTTTTTTGGAAACTTAACGGCGATCAGCGAATGAAATTACCATGTATATGTAGGGTGGGTGGGTGGCCTCTATTTCACCTTTCAATTTTTTACAATATCCGCGAAAGTTCCTAGAAAAATTCCTGCACATAAGAAGTAATTCATTGATTGAACTTTACATTGATTTTATTCAGGTAATAAATATCTAATCGATTCAATAGAAGCGTGATTTTACTGATTGAAGGGTGGGATAGTGGCCACCCACCCACCCTACATATACATTTTAATATAAATTAAAGTAGTGACGATGATTTCCCATAATATCATCAATATTTTAAGCTTTTGTTTTTTGGAAACTTAACAGGGATAGTTACTTTCAATTTTTATAATATTCATGTGTTTTTTTAAAATTCTTACACACAACAAGTAATTCACTGATTGAATTTAACATTAAATTTACTCAATTAATACACATTTAATCAGAAAAATTGAATCAATGTTTTGCTGATTGAAGAGTGGGATAATGGCCAACCACCCACCCTCCATATACATTTTAATATAAACTCAGTGATGATGGTTTCTATAATTTCATCATTTTTTTAGGCTTTGACTAAAATTACTGTGTATATGTAGAGTGGGTGGGTGGCTATTTCACCTTAATTTTTATTATTCGCGAGGGTACCTACAAAAATTTCTGCACAGTGCCGATGATTTTCTATAATTACATCCATATTTGTAGGATTTAATTTTTCGAAATTTAAAGGCGATCAGTAACTGAAATTACAATGTATATGTAGGTTGGGTGGGTGGCCTCTGTTTCACATTTCAATTTTCAAAATCTTCTAGAGAGTTCCTACAAAAGTTCGCGCACATAACAAGTAATTCATTGAATGAACTTTACATCGATTTTATTTAGGTAATAGATAATAATAAATAATAATAATAATTTATTGGTGCTCCTCAGAAATTAGTGTTACACAAGTCAAATATATATATAGCAAAATACAAGAGATAAATATAAATATGAATACACAAAACACATAATAATATAATATCAATAGTATAAATCAACACTAATAGGTACATATTAAGATAATAAATTAAATAAATATAAAATAACATATACAAATATTATAAAATAATAACACAATAAAATTTATGTATAAATAAAATGGTGTCAATAGGGACAGTATATTAAGTAAATTAATTTAGAATATAATACAAACACACATAGTAAATTTATAAAAATATAGTTAGTAAAAAATTTTAAAATAAATAAATCAATCAAAAATATTTAATGTTAAATGTATCACTTAAATATTCAGATGTGCTGTAGTAACATTTTTGCAGTAGAAATTGTTTAATTTTAGCTTTAAAATCTTTGTCATTTAATCGTTTTATTTGACATGGTAATTTATTGTATAGTTGGCCACCTGTAAAATGTACATATTTCTGAGATTTGGTAAGTCTTAACTTAGGTAATCTTAAATTTTCTTTTCCCCTGGTATGGTGTTCGTGGTTTACATTTGTCGCTTGAAATTTATTAATATTTTTCCTAACATATCGTAAGGACTCCAAATAGTTATTTAAGGTACAAGTGTAAAAAGTGATGCTTTATTGCACGAACTGGCGTTTAAAAACACGAGCGAGGAATGAGCGAGTTTTTTTAAAGCCAGGAGTGCAATAAAGAAACTTTTTACACGTGTGCCTTACAAAATTTTATCTTCGATCGTAAAGGATTTCAAAGAATATATTCTTATGAGTAATGTTTTAATGTCATTTCAATAATTCAATTAATGAAAACATATTTTACCCGCAGTGCACTAATGAAAGCGTTACTTAGCAACCAGTAAACAAGTTGCACAAATGTCGGCCGCCATTATTATTTATGGAAAAAATGTTCGCTTTATTGTAATCGCTTTGACTTGCATTAAATGAAATCTTCGGAGTTCTTAAATCTGTCATTTCGTTTGTATTATATATTTTATTTATAGTTTATTAGTTATTTGTATCAATTAATAAAAAATTAAGTTTTTCGTCGAAAATTTGTGCTATTCATTCATCTGTCAAATTTGACATTTCTGTGCAATAAAAACAGTTTGACATTACCTTGCAATAAAAACGTAAAAAAGCACTAGTGCTTTAAAAAGCCACTTTTACAATGAAAAATGATGCAAAAAGCGTCTACTTTCTGTACGATCGTAGATAAATATATATTGAAGGAACTGTTAGAATTTGCAGTTTTTTGAATGCCTCTTTGCAGTCTGCTGAATATGAGAGACCTGCAAGAATGCGTACTGCCTTTCTCTGGATACTAAATATTCGGGTAGCTTTAGATGCATTGCCCCATACTGTGATGGCATAAGACAAGTGAGTATGTATATTGGCATAATAGGACATCTTGAGAATGTCTTCATTTACTATACCATTCAACTGTCTGGATAAAAATATATATTTGTTTAATTTATTTGCAAGTTCGTCACAATGAGTTTCCCAATTTAATTTTTGATCAATATGAACCCCAAGAAATTTAATGCTGTGGTTATTTTTATTTGAGAATATCAATTTTTTAGTTTTGTTTTCATTTAAGGCCAACCCATTTTCTGAACACCATAAGGTTAGTCTATGGAGAGATGTATCCGCTGTCATACCCAAATCAACCAAATTTGCATTCGAGCAAAATAAGGTTGTGTCGTCAGCATATAATATTGTGTGCACCAACGGAATATATTCAGATAAATCATTTATATATATAATGAAGAGTATAGGCCCAAGAATCGATCCTTGAGGAACACCGATATTTATTGATTTTTTGCTAGAATATATTCCACTGTGATAAACAACTTGGGTTCTGTTTTCTAAATATGATTGTATTATTTTGATTATCGACTTATCGAATCTGTACCTTTGTAGTTTCGAGTAAAGGATATAAAAAATATAAAAAATAAAGATATTTAATCGGTTCAATTGAAGCGATGTTTTACTGATTGAAAGGTGGAATAGTGGCCACCCACCCGCCCTACATATACATTTTAACAAAAATTAAAACAGTGACGATGATTTTCTATAATTACATCCATATTTTTAGGTTTTAAGTTTTAGAAACTAAAAGGCGATCAGTGACTGAAATTACCATATATATGTAGGGTGGGTGGGTGGCCACTATCCTAACTTTCAATTTTTATATTATACTTGAGGGTTCATTCAAAAATTCTTACACACAACTAGTAATTCACTGATTAAATTTTACATTAAATTTATTCCGTTAATAAAAATTTTATAAGTAAAGTTGAAGATATATTTTACTCTTACAATTGTTTCGCCACCCTTTGTCTTCTTTAGGTGAAGCATATAGATTAAAAATACATTTAATTTCCTAATTACTATGGTGTTTTTTTTTTGGTGAGAGTGGAAATGAACATTCTTAAATTAAACTTTGAAGAAAATCCTAACTACTTTCAATAATTGCTTAACACGTTGACCGTTTTGTCAGTCACAGGTGACTGACACTGAAGTATTCCAATGAGGCGACGTCAGTCACCGATGACTGACAGTGGGTTCCTACTTTAAACTGACTATTTAGCGCTGTCAGTCACGATTTCCGTGTTAATTGTTACTATGATTGCCTGATACGGCTCTTCTGTACGTTACTACAACTTGGCCAACTAATATTCCTTCAAACAGCTGGAGGTATAATCTCGGAAAAAATGTACTATATTAAAATAAAACCCGTATATTTAATAAATAAAAATTAGCGATGGTTCTAATTAAAACATTCTATACAATAATTCGGTTGGTTTGGACATACAGAACAATAAGTTGTAACTTGTGTAGTTTTACTTCTGGCATATTTTCTGCCATGATTCTTTGAATTCTCACTGTGGCATCCTTTGATTGTTCGATTGGCCATTGACTTTGTTACAGATAATATTTGTGAGAGTGAGACATGTGACTGACACATTGCCTGACGGGGCGAAACGCATAATTTTTTGCTATTGAAGTTTTGTCAGTCACCTGCACATAAAAAAACCCGTAATTTTGTCTAAAAATGCATCAAAATGACGAATAAGCATATTAATAATAATAATAATAATAAGTTTATTAACGGGAAACCCCTCTATAATACATACTTTACATGTGTAATTAGCTAACTAAAACTAAAATATAAACTAAAACATAATTGATGAAGTAACATTATTAAGATAACCACTTAGTGGAAGACAACAAAAGATAATAAATATGGAATTAATGTAGTATTATTATAAATAGATTATTTTATATGAATGTTTAATTGACATTTAAAGTGGGAATAAGATGAATTAAATAATTGAAACCAATTCTTACTCATTTTATAAAATAAAACTTTAAAATAAAACTTTACAAAAAAACTTGTTGGCAGCCAATGTCTTAATATCATATTGTCTTTGTCTTTTTTCATAAGAAAAACAACAAAAATAATATTGTGGTGTTTATTGATAGGACACTTTTAAATTAAGTTTTTTATAATTATTCAATTTAAAACACTTTTTTCAGAAGTAAATTTTTCAATATTTGTCGTCACCATCATATAGAAAATCATTTAGGGCAATTCTCAATAATACTTTTCTGCCAATTCAAATGTTTCTTTCTTTTTGTATTTTAAAACCGATTTTTTTTTTCTCGTGGTGAATTTTTTAAAGTGCCGTTTTAAATACGCACTCCGTACACTAAATAAGAGAATTGTCGACGGTGGCAGGGATTGCCTCTTTCGAGCAGTTAAGTAATCATCCCATCAGGCAATAAATAATAATACTTTCAATTGGATTAGTGTCAACGTAAATGGAAGAGAAGATTTGATGAAATTTATTGTTCTCTCCCCCCTAACTCTCTTTACATTTTATCACATGATAAAAAAATACTTTTATGATATTATTTAGAAAAAAATTGAATATATTTTACTTAATCTTTGCTATCTAATTTGTTACAAATAAAATAAATTAACAATTAGAATAACACTAGTTATAAGCTATTGATAATGGGTGCATAGTACCCGAAATGTCCATCTAGCGAAATAAAAATTAATTGTGAAGAAAGTGTTAGTGTTTTAATCAAAATTAGAATAACCTCCAAATTCCAAATTATTTTTATATAATTTTCAAAGTAATAGCCAAAGAAATAGTTTTTTTAATAAGTGATCTTAGTAAAACTTGGTGTTACTTAAAGTAAATACATAATACAATTAACTTTGTTGGTATCACTAAGAAAAGTTTTTTGAATTATCAAAATGTATCAAGAAGTGAAAGTCATTGATAATGAGTACATGGTACTCTAAATGTACATCTGACATATAAAAATAAATGTGAAGGAAGGAAATTACAAAGTGTTTTAATTCAAAAGTGAAATAGAAAAAACACGAAAATATATTCGTAAAATCTACAACAAATGAGTCTTATTAAGACTACAAGAACAAATCACTTTTGAAACAACTACTTCTCTAGCTAATACTTCGACAGACATTGAATAATACAAAAGTAATTTGCGTTTTACGAATATATTTTCGTGTTTTTTCTATTTATTAGTGAATTATCTACAACGTAAAGGACTTATATATTTTATTATCAAAAGTGAAAGCCTCTGCATTTACTTATTTAATTGAAGTCGTTAATTTTTTTTTTGATAAAATACCCTTAAGAATTATACCGTTGTGTAATAAAATGTGGTACGATATTGATTTTATTGGTCTATCGTACAAGTCCTTTAGACTTCAGCTTCAAAAGCTTTCACTCAAACTTTATTATGTACATCAATTAATCAATGAGATTATGCTTAACTATAACTCATGCATTTTAATTTTTAAGTTTTAGACTTTAAATAGTATATGTATGTATATTTAATGTGTTTGAATCTGTTATAATCTGTTCACTGGCTTGTGTATATTACAAATAAATAAATAAATTATATATATATATATATATATATATATATATATATATATATATATATATATATATATAACAGTGTTAGCAACTTTTATCGGAATATATATGAGCGAACACTGCACCATTACTCCAGAAAATCAGTGCCCTCCAGCGGCTGGCTTCCATCCAAAAAGAATTCCGCGGAGGCCAACGGGAAATTCGGTTTGTAGTTTAACAAGTTTTCATGACCTAAAATTTTTCCCTTTCTCTCTCTCTCTCTCCTACTCATTCTCTCGTATTCTCCTGTATTCACTTGGATTTATAATGAATATTATCTTAATAATATCACAATTGGTAAAAGTAAACAATATGTGACCGTGGCGAGGAGCTTAAATGTCAAAGGGAGGACGCCCTTATCGGTTCCCAAAAAGGGGATAATCCCGTCCGTTCCATTTAACAGGTCTTAATCGTTAATCGGGAGCTTATTTTTAACGGGGATTTAACGAAGAATGAAATTTATTGCCCTGAAAGAGTAGATAAAATGCACAAATGCGAAAAAAAAAAAACAAAACATTACAATTATGCACGTTAAAATCTAATAAAAATGTATTGTTCATTTTATATCAATCTTTTATGTTGACTACTTAACATAAGGAAAGCACACAGAAACAAAAAAAAATATCTGAAATTATAAAATGAAAAACATCTGATTTATATGGCTGATAAATGTTGAAAGTTCATCTTAACTTTTATATAAATAAAACTATATAGTTTTATTTATATAAAAGTGACACTTTAATTTATTTTAGTAGTGGTTTATCCATTCAATAATTTTGATGAATATCCATCGAATCAGTAATTAATTCTGAAAAATATCATTGATAACAATTATTTTCAGTATCTATATGGAGTATGCATGAATTCATGCGGTTTTCTAAGAGAGGGCGCTACTAGTATTATTTCGCGTCGTGTTCATCCGTGACTATATTCATTTGAAAGCGTCTTTTTCAGTATATGTAATTTCATTGAAGCGTAAACAACTTGTTTTTCTATTCATTTAAACATGTCGAACTTTGTGCCAGAAAAAGTGTTTTTTTTCGTTACTTTACTTTAACATGAAAAAGAGTGCTACCGATAGTCATCGTATTTTAGTAGAGGTTTATGGTGACCATGCTCTTACTGAAAGAACGTACCAGAAGTGGTTTGCATGGTTTAAAAGTGGCGATTTCAACTTAGAAGACGATGAACGACCCGGACAGCCAAAAAGGTTTGAAGATGAAGAATTGGAGGCATTGCTTGATGAAAATGCGTGCCAAACGCAAAAAGATCTTGCAAAATCATTGGGAGTTGATCAAGCAACCATTTCCAGACGTTTAAAAGCATCGGGATTCATCCAAAAGCTTGGAAATTGGGTGCCGTATGAATTAAAGCCAAGAGACATCGAACGCCGATTCTGCATGTCGGAAATGTTGCTTCAACGCCACAAAAAGAAGTAATTTTTGCATCGGATTGTCACTGGTGATGAAAAATGGATTCATTACGATAACCCCAAGCGCAAGAAATCGTATGTGAAGCCTGTCCAGCCATCAACATCCACGGCAAAGCCAAATATCCATGGCGGCAAGGTAATGCTCTGTATTTGGTGGGATCAGGAGGGTGTGTTGTATTATGAGTTGTTGAAATCGGGTCAGACGATCAAAGGGGATCTCTACCGAACACAATTAATTCGTTTGAAGAGAGCGATTGCGGAAAAACGACCAGAATATGCAACCAGACACGAATCCATAATGTTCCATCATGACAACGCTCGACGATATGTTTCAAGACCGGTTCAAAACTATTTGGAAAACAGTGGGTGGGAAGTTCTACCTTACCCGCCTTATAGCCCAGACATAGCCCCTTCTGATTACTACTTGTTCAGATCAATGCAGAATGTCCTCACCGGAATACGCTCCACTTCAGAACAGGGTATCAAAAATTGGCTCGATTCATTCTTCATCACCAAGCCGGAGAAGTTCTTTTGGAATGGAATCCACAAACTGATAGAAAGATGGGCAAACGTTGTAGCTTTCGATGGACAATACTTTGATCATTGAGTGTAAAACCATTTTTTCACAATAAAGCCTTAATTTTCGAAAAAAAAAAACGACATGAGTTAATACATACTTTGTGTCTAAAATATATAATCCCGTATAAAATTAAAGTGTGATTAAAGGTTTTAACGTTAACAATATGTAGTAATCGTACCTTTAACATCACTGCAAAATTGATAATGCAAGCAAACGCGAATATTAATACTCGGAAAGCCACTGTAAACACAAATAAAATTAACCTGAACTTCGTGTACGACATATAAATAGTTTCATGCATTTGTATTTGCATGTGTGTGTGTGTGCTTGAAACGGGCACACCACTCGAACTACTCTTGTAGTACTCGTTTTGTTGTTCTATACACAACTATATGTGCGTTAAAACATTTTGAATTAAAAACAACATCGTTTGGAATCAAACAAATATTTGCCAATTATATATTTAATTTAATTAAAGTGAAAATTAATAACATAATGTTTTATGAGTTACTTTAATTTAATGAATTGTTATTACCTTACATTTATATTACTGTAATGATAATAAATTTAATTTTTAGATGCAATTTCCAAGAAGAAAATTTGAATAGAGAATAATTACCAGAATAATTTATTTCGTATATTTCTTCATTTAAGTATTTATTCCAGCGTACAGATTCGAGGGTGAAAATTAAAACAATCCATTTATGTTTGAAGGAATGTGAAAAGAAAGTTGAAAAATATTATGTTTGACTTTTTTTTATTGTCGATAAAACAAGATTAAAGCATACTTAAAATGAGATGGCGTCGTGATACTTAAACAGCACCAAACCACATCCTTTGGAACGTCGGAGGAATTGAGTCAACAGTTTTAAATTTCAAAACTACTGTTATAATAACAATACTCTTATTGAATATTTATTCGTCATAAAATAAAAAGTTTAAATCAATACATTTAGAAAAAATTAATTCATAATAATTCTTGAATTTTGTATATATTTTCATTGTGTGGTGAAACATTGTTGTAGTACAAAATTAAAAACATTCAGAAACTCTATACTGTGTCAGTATTTCTTTAAGTGTTCTTGAATTTTCGAGGCGTTCACTTCGAGGTACATTTTCGATTTTTTTAAATAAAGAAAACACTTAACTTTTTATACCACTTACATTTATATAATATAAATATAAGTGGTATAAAAAAGTTAAGTGATTTCTTTATTGCTAATATTTATTGTTATTCAATTCATCATAAAAATAATTTCTCAAGAGATTGAACGTGTGATGTATGTTTCACTTCAATCGCAGAACATTTATTATAAAGCTGTGGATGAAATGTGACCGACCACCACATAACACACACACACACACACACACACACATGCATACCCTTCCAAATCGGATCAATTATCCAGAACCTACATATTAAACTGTACGAACCGCACTAAATTATTCTTCGAATATAATCCGGTCATGTGAAATAAATTAAATTGCTCTATAATAAATTATTAACACTAACCTCCCTCACACGCATACACCCTGCACACCGCAGATTGATCCTTAATTTAATTGCGCAATTTCGACGTTCCTCTCTCCTTTCATTTTAGCGCCGCAGATTTGGTTAACTCTATTATTAATCAGTGAGCTCGGAAGTGAAGGCTCCGGAGATGTTGACTGAAGTATACATACACCACACACACATACACACACACACATGCACACACACTCGAGTAAATGTAATGAAGCCCTCTATTTACATTGCATTTGGAGAAAGATGAAAATTGCAATCAAGACTTCATTATGAGTTACGTAATTAAACCTTGCATAAGACTTGATGTTCGGATTGGATTAAAATATTTAAGAAAAATTTGGGAAAGTTTACTTTACACGCGTACAAACAAACACGATCCGTTAGATAATAACGAGAAATCTATTACAATTTGATGTTTTTCACTCCACATTAATTATAAACCTTGTTGCAATTTTCGAGGGTTTTCCGAATCAAAGTGGGACCAAGAAATGGGCCACTCTTAACCAACTTTTAATTTTACAAATATGTTTCATTTAAATTGACACAATGACCTCTTCTAGATATTTGAAACTTAATGGCAAAAGAAATATTATCATAAGATTTGTTTACTTTTCCTATAATATATAAGGAACCCTCGCTTATGTTTTACTGATTGGAGGGTGGGATAGAGGCCACCCACCCACCCTACATATACATGACAACTTCCATTGCTAATTGTTGATGATTTTGTTGCAAAAGCAGTCAAACTCTTTATGTAATAAAAAATAAAACAACATCAAAATTTAATGAGTTTCTATAGCAAATATTATCTAATTACTTTCCCTATATAGTATATATAGGGGAAGTATTGTTTTCGTGCGTAAAAATGTCTGTGGGCGCTGCATCTCAAAAACTAAAGATCCGATTGAGATGAAACTTTAAACTTAAGGTTTTATCGTTAATAACTGGAACTGAAAAGCTTTTGGTAAATATTCAGAAACCGGAAGTGGATGTTTACTCGAGGCCTTTTTTTGTTTTTTTCCGATATTTTTTTAAATATAAAAAATATTACAAAACTTTTCAAACAAAAGTTAAAGAGAATAAGAAACTGAATAAGTTTTATTAAAACATATTTTTCATAAAATTCTTAACTTTTGATAAAAAAATTAAAAATTTAAAAATTTGACATTTTTAGCCAATTGCTAATAAGCTATTGGTGTAACATGAAATATATTTAACAAATTAATGTAGACAATTCACAAATAAACAAATTATTAAGAGTAAATTTTTTGCGTAAACCTCATAGTTCTTGAGTAAAATATAGAAAAAGTACTATGATGGCCACATCACTATTTGAGTATATAGGGAAAGTATTGTTTTCGTGAATAAGAATGTGGGTGCTGAATCTCAAAAACGAATGATCCTTTTGAGGTGAAACTTTAAACATAAACATAAGGTTTTTTTCGTTAAAACCTGGAACTGAAAAGCTTTTGATGAACATTCATAAATCGAAAGTTTATGTTTACTCGAAGTGTTTACTTGAAAAATATTACATAACTTTTCAAATAAAATTTAAAGGGAATGAAAAACTAAACAAGTTTTATTAAAATATGTTTTAAGTCCTTAACTTTCGAGAAAAATTAAAAATTAAAAATATAAATCTCATAGTTTTCGAGAAAAATGTAAGGAAAGCGCTATTTTTTTATGTATCTTTACATTTTACAACTTCTAATTAAAACCCTCGCTTATGGTTTACTGATTTAAGGGTGGGATAGAGGACACCCACCCACCCTACATTTACATGATAACTTAATCGTTGATAATTTTGCTGCTTAAAAAACAATCAAATCAAACAAATATATTTCCAAGAACTTTCTTCCATATTCCAAGCATTTTGTTTAAATTTGTTATTTGTTTTTAAGAAGTTTTTTTTTTCTTTTAAAGGTTTATAGAATTTAAAAACAAATAATCTAACAAGTTTTGAAGATTTATATTGCTGGTTCTAAATTTTTCAACAATTTCTTTTCTGGTTTTGACAATTTTTTTCAGGTATTTCTCTACCAAATTGCTAAAATTTCTTTTAATAATTTGTAGCAATTTTTCTTCCGAATTTCTGATTTCTGTTAAAAATGTATCTAGATTTTAAACATTTTCAGCAATTTGTTTCAAAATGTCTACAAATTTTAAGCAAATTGCGAAGACATTTCCAGAAATTTCTCTTTATTTGGTTAGGAATTTCTCTTTTTGCAGATTTTTAGAATTTTTATTAAATTTTCTTCCTTACTTATAGAAATCTTGAGAATTTAAAATTAAAAATTGCAAGATTATTATTTTAAAGACGCTATTTTCTTTCTGGGTTTGTAGCATTTTTTGTCTCTAATTTTGTTTAGCATTTTAAAGCAATTTTTATTTCAAACTTCTGTTCTCTTTAAAATTTTTAGAATTTTTGGTAAGATTTCTAGAAATTCCTAGCATTTTTTTTTTCAATATTTTTAAAAGAAAATTTTATAAATAATTTCTTGATTTTTTTAAAAATGAAATTGTTAGGAATTTTTTTAGAAATTCTTCTTTCAAACTTTCTTTTAGATTATTTGAATTTATCATTTTTTTTTTATTTCTGTCCTCTTGCGCATTGTTAGAATTTTCCCCAAGATATCTAGAATTTTTCAGCAATTATTTTCAATATTTCTACAAATTCCTAGAAATATCTCTTTTTTGCCAAGAATTTTCTAGCAACTTCTCTTACAAGATTCCTTTTGGCTTTCTAGAATTCTTCCACGATTATTACTGGATTCATAAAATTTTCTAGAAAAGAATCTGTAATTTTTTTGCTAACAATGTTTATTCTGGATTTTTAGAATTTCTCTTCCAAATTTCGAAAACTGTCTCTAAGAATTTATTTGGCATTTTAAAGCTATTTTTTTTTCAATACATTTCTCAAATTTAATCCCTATTTCCTAGAAGTTTCTTCAAACAGAAATTTTTAATTTTTGGTTCTCCAGAAATTTCTCTTAAGAATTTTTCTGCATTTTTTTTTCATTATTTTTGCAAATTGTAAAAACTTTCTAGAGATTTCTTGATTTTTCCAAAAATTCTGTTTTAATTTGTTGCGATTTTTTAAGCCATTTTATTTCAAATTTTCATTTCGGATATCTCTTCTCTTCCAAATTGTTAAGAATTTCGAAGTATTTTCCAGTACTTTTGCTTAATATTTCTACAAATTTTCACCGTTTTTTCTTTAAGATTATAAATTTTTTGAACAATTCTTTCTAGACTTTTCAGAATTTTTCAGCAGTATCTTATCCAATTTGCAAAGCAATTGCATCCAAGATTTTTAAAACCTTAATTAAGCAATTTTATTACTGAATTTCTGTTCTGTTTCAAATCATCATTTTTTTTATTCTTCGGCAATTTTTTTCAGATTTCTGTTCCCTTTTAAATAATTAGCAATTTTTTTGTGTTCACTTTTAAGTTAATAGAATTTTCTCTGAAATTTTTAAAGTTTCCAGCAATATTTTGATTCATAAATTTCTAGCAATTTCTCTTATAAATCGCAAAAAGTTTTTACCAGTTTTCTTATTTTATTTTGCAGAAATTTCTCTTTAATTTATTAGGTTTTTTTTTGCCATTACTGTGCCAATGTTTCTTCTAGGTTCCTAAAATTTTTCAGTAATTTTTTGTGTTCTTTTTCAAATTATTAGAATTTCCTTTAAGATATTTAGAAATTTTCAAAAAAAATTCAATTTCTAAATTATTATGTTTTACTGATTAGAGGGTGGGATAGAGATAAGTTTAAAGTTTACCCAACTATCATGCATCAAATTTTTATTAATTTAGTTACTTAAAATTTTTCCTTTTAATATCTTTTGCATTCAAAAAGTTTTGTAATTAATTTTATTGGAAACCGCAAGTCGATAGGGAATTAAAGTTTATATGAATATGTAGGGTGGGTGGGTGGCCTCTATCATACCCTATAATCAGTAAAACATCATCAAAAATAATAGGGAAAGTATTATGATGGCCACATCACCATTTTGTTTAGATTTAAAATCTGCTCACCTATCATGCATTAAATTTTTACTAATTTACTCACTCGAAAATGTTACCTTTTTAATTTATAATAATCTTGTGCACATACAGTAAATTATTTTTTTTAACGACATTTCTACAACGCCAAAATCTCTGTCATTAGGTAAAAATGAATGACTTGATATTAAAAATATGTAGTCTATGATTTCCACATAATTTTCCATCGATTGAACAATTTTTAACCACATTAAAGATATGTTGATGTTTCTATTTTGTCCTCCACACATGTGATATGTTTTTCACTTTTTAGAGTTTTAAGGTGAGACATGAAGCCACTTCTTGGGAACCTCTAGAAGCTTTTGTTTCATCCCAAGCGTACATGTATACATTATTGTTGTGGAAATTTCGTATGCCTAAATTTAAAATATACATGTTGCATTTATAATAAGCTACTGAAGTAGTTAGCTTTGGAAATGGTAACGCTTTCTGCAAATCGAAAGAAAAGCTAAAATAATGAGATGGATTACTTGTTACTAGTTCTTGATCTAGTTTAAACGCATTTCTAGTTGATTATGCTAGTTTTAAATGAATATCATGATCTTCCATAAGTTTTTTCTCTCCTTCATGGTTTTCTGATGCTTTAATAGATCACATTTTTGGCATGTGTCTTTGCACGGTGGGTGGACTTATAGATTAAAATCTTTTTTGAATATTTTTCTATAAGTTCATTCATTAACTTCCTCTAACCCACCCTCCAATGAGTAAAACATAAGCGAGGGTTTTAATTGAAAGTTGTAAAACGTAAATAAATATAACATTAATTTAATAGATTTATTCAAACCAATATTGAAATTTAAGACATAAATTAACAAAAGTTAAAGAGAATGAAAAAATTTTTAAAACATGTTTTTCATGAAGTTCATAAAATTAATAATTTTGACATTTTTTTCCTGTGGCTAATAAACTATATGAGTTAAATGAAATTGTAAAATATAGGGAAAGTACTATGATCACCATTTTTACGAGTGTTAACATACACGCACACACATTTATACTCATAACGAGTACAGAGTTAATTAACGGAATTAATTACAGCCGCTAATTATCATTTTTTTTTAAAGAGACATTTCTCGTTTCTCCTCATTAATTGACCTCCGTTGCTCCTCCTCTGATTAATATTTAACCGGGGGTAGTAGAAGGCACTCACGAATTGGCCAAGATTTATTGTTTACTTGGCATGGGGGTATACTTACCAAATACGGACGGATATTACAGTGTTAAATCAATGTGTGTGGGGGTGGGTTACCGGGGGAGCCGAACAGGAATTGACATACTGACGGACCGACGGCAAACACAGCTTTTGCTACGGGAAAATTGAATTTACCACCGCCGGTGTTTGCCTTTCTATTACCCGTCGAAATATAAAATAAACACTGGCCGGTCTCAAGATGGAAGAGGGAAAAAATACAGCACACCAAGCAGCTGTCAAGGGTTAGAGACAAAAAGTATTGATCACTATATAAATTATTATTTTGTTATAATAAATAATAATCTTATGAAACAAATACGTTTACAGAAGTAAAAATATTACATATAATCACGTTTTTAAATTATATACATACATAAACAATAAATATAATCGATAATCGAAACCAAATTTTCATATTGGGAGAACTATTTGTATAAATAAAACTCTTTATTTGTATAAATAAAACACTTTGTAACTTTGTTTGTATAACACTAAATAGTGTTATACAAACAAAGTTACAAAGTGTTTTATTTATACTCAAACATATATAACGAAGTAGAAGCCGCAAAAATTAATAATAGAACTATTTGTATTTGTATTTAATGCTTTGTTTCTCTTATAAATAAATTGATTACAAAAGGAGAGATAAAAATATGTACTTATAATTTTGACGTAAGAGATCCTAGGAGGAGTTCACTCGGCAGAATGATCTTCCACTCCAGCCCAATGCTACGTTATCAGTACCTTAGATGATCCTTCTTGCAGACTGAAGTAAAACTCTTGTTACATTCTATTTCTTTATTTTTAGATAACTGACACGTGTTTCGGTCCTTGCAGATCATTATCAAAGTTCAAAACTTTTTAACTTCGATAATGATCAAATAAATAAAGACATGGAACATAACAAGCGTTTTACTTCTCCCAATTGGAACAATAAATATTGTAATAAAATATATTCAGGTCCTTTTAGTTATTTAATTCTAATTATCAATAAACATTGTCAGAAAATGATTAAATATACAATTCAATTTAATTGTGTGGTGAAAGTATTTCAATTTTGAAAATCTGTGAAAATTCTCAATTGCATATAATCATAAATAAATTTGATTTCTAAATTAAATTGTAGAACATGAAATTATTCATGCATACATACAACAGAGCAAATTAGTGCCACAGTTTAAATGAAACGATATTATCCTATTAATAGTATCCATAAGCAATTGAACCCCTTTCTAATGGCAAACGCAATTTCACTTTAGCACCAATAACAGTTGATCATCCTAGATGAAGACGGTCATTAGTCATCATCCGCCACGGAAGAAAATTACGAAATTACAGCGGCTTCCAGAAAACACATTTTAACATATTCAAGCTGCCGGCGCTCAATTAAGTTAATTCAGTTGTTGAGCTTCTCTTAACCTGAGTGATATCACTGACCTCAGCGTGCACGTGTCAACGCCACGGCTAATTGTCTCAATTGAGATAATTTTTCGGCGCCCAGAGACAAAGTCGGTCGGTGTTTTCCTGCGGCACGAAAGAACGAGGGAAATGAACGTGATTGGAATGAAATCAATGAGTGTACTTGTATGGAGAAGTAGGCTCTCTCGTGATTAATATTACCGGCGACGTTTTGCCTTGCCTATTATAATTCGAAAAGGTTAACCGAACAGTTCGAAATGATTCAGGACGACGCGACCGGCCATCATTATATCCTGTTTGATTGGGCCTATCGTAATTAAATCATATGAATTTAACAAATGTAAGGATTTTATTTTTATCATTATACGAAATTGACCTGAAAACATCGTACTAAACCGGATATTTGATCTATATTAATCGAAGCAGAAATTCCCACAACCTCCGATAATTGAAAAGTGACTGATCGTAATTACGAAACGTTACAACAATAATTTCGAAGGACACTTATGAACGGACAAATCCTTCCCGTGATTCATAGGAAATACGTGCCTATAAATATAAAATCAATTCAATTTGTTGATAAAATATTTTTAAAAACTAGAACGTTTTCTAATCCACCTCTCAATCATTAAAACATTTGTGACTAATAAAATTATTGGTGATAACAATAATTAGATTAATCATCTCTAATCATTTTTACTCCTATTATCAACAAAAATGCTAATGTGGCTATCAAAATACTTTCACTATATTTTCTCAAAAACTACGAGGTTTGCGTAAAAAGGCTACTTTCAATAATTTGTTCAATTTTGAAGGGAATTTACGTTTAGGGATAACGCTTTTGTTTTTGGGAATGCATAGTGCATTTAGGATTTGGAAGTAGTTAGAATTTTGGGCGAAATTTTTTAGCAAGGGAGGATAATCTTTCTTGAATTAGGATTACCTTTATCGAATCATTCAGCAATGAATTTGATGGGTTATAGAGAGGATTTTGATTAGCACCCTAAGAGTTGATCTTTCTGCGACTTAAAGTTAATGGGTGAGGGTTATAGAAGAGGATGTCTGAATAGTCAAGCAAAGGACGACAGACCATTTTATAGATGTGAGTGCTGATTTGTAGATTTATGCCTTGTTTTTTGTAGGTTAGGCCTCTGAAATGTGCCGCCCTTTGCTTGACTTTTGCTTTAAGGGAAGATGAATGGTTTTTGAAGATTAATTTAGTATCGAACATTATTCCTAGGTATTTGCAGATGACGGAGGGATATAGAGGCATTTGAATTGTGGGTCTATCGGCGTATGCTAAAAATATCATGGATAGACCATATAACAAAAAATGGTGATGCGGCCATTATAGTACTTTCTCTATATTTTTCTCGAAAACTATGAAAAACTTGCTGAAAAATTCTACTGAAGCATTGTAAAAAAACTTTGGAAAATTTTGTCGAAAATTATGATAATCTTGAAAAACTGCTGATAAATTGTAAAAATATGGAAGAAAATTATTGAATTTTCTGAGAAGAAAATACTGCAAAAGTCTAGGAAAAAAAAATGGTGATGAAAAATTGTAAAAATTCAAAAGTCTTTAAAAAACTTTTAGAATCCGAAGGAAGAAATTTACTAACCTAGAAGAAACAACTGCTGAAAAATTGTAGAATTATGGATTCTTGAATTTGGAAAAGAAAATGGAAATGCTGATAATTCTACATAAAAAAATGCTGCTGAAAAATTAAAAGTCTCGTGACAAATTCTCCAAAAAAAATTAAAAAATTATTGTAAAATTTAACTTTTAAAAATATTCTCGCAATTTAGTAGAGGAATTAATGGAAAATTCTAGCAATCTGGAGAAAAACGGTTCGATAAATCATGAAAAAGAAATTGAAAAAGACGATGCCGAAAAATCTCGAGGGAAATTCTTGCCATTTTAGATGATTTTAGAAAATTTGAAAATCTCCAAGAAAATTCTAAAAATACAAATTATTATTAAATTTGAAATCCCGCATAGAAACTTCTCACAATTTGGAAAAGAATTATTGAAACTTAAAAAATAAATTATAGAAAAATGTATAACTGTATATGTAGGGTGGGTGGGCGGCCTCTATCCCAACCTCCAACCAATAATATATTTTACTATTTACAATTTTAAATATTCTAAACTTTAAATAAAACCTTAAGAAAAATTTTCGGCATTTAGTGAAGAAAATTATACATTTATAACTTGAAAACCTCAAGGAAAATTTTAAAGATAAACTGCGGGAAGATTATAAAATCCCTAAAGATATTTCTCAGAGATAAGAAGGAAAATTCTAGAAATCTAATTCTAGTTAGAAAAACTGCTGGAAAATTATCGAAGAAAATTCTTGAATTTAGGAGAGATGTTGTAAATTTGTAGAAGTCTAGAGAAATTAAAATTCTTCTGAAAAATTGTAAATAGCTTAAGAAAAATATTTAGCGTTTGGAAAAGAAAATGTTAAAAAATAGAGAAAACTAAAAGAAAAATATTTAGGAAATTTGGAAACCTAAATTCGTAAAAAACAATTCTTAAAAAAAAGTTTTTAAAAAATTCTATAAATTTTTTAAGATAATTCTCGTCATTTGTAAAAGAATATACTTGCAAATTCTAAAATAAAAAGTTAGATTTGGGAAGCTTCAATTTTTTTTAATTTAGAAATAAGGAATTTAATGAAAAAAATGGAAAAATATTTTCTCAATTTTGAAGAGGAATGAATGGAAAATTAAAAACATCTAGGAGATAAATGCTGGAGGATTTTAGAATTAAGGAGAAACATTTGAGAAAATGATGAGATTTTACAAAAATTCTGCTAAAAAATCTCGAGAACAATTCTCGCCATTTAGAGTAAAATATGTAGAAATTAAAAAGAGAAAAAACATTAAATTTGGTGACCTCAAAAAAACTTTTATAAACTGCAAAATTCTAAAACCATTGAAGAAAATTCTCCCAAAATTTAGAATTGTGAATGCAAAAAAATATTTTGTTAAATTTTAAAAAAATCTTTAAACCTAAGCTGTGGAAAATCAATTAAAAATTGTTAAAACCGCCTATTTCAATGATGCTCAACGTCAGGCTACCAAAGATGCGGGTGTCATTGCTGGTCTAAACGTAATGAGAATGAACCTACTGCTGCAACTATTGCTTATGGACTGGATAAAAAGGATGGAGAGAAAAATGTCTTGGTCTTTGATCTGGGTGGTGGTACCTTCGACGTATCCTTGTTGCCTATTGATAATGGAGTAAATTTCCTGAACAAATTTTCAAAAAAGTCTTCATTTAAATCTTCCCAATTTACTGGAAATTTTCTGAATTCTACAAAAATCTAAATTTCTAGAATTTTTTTTTATTTCTTAAAACTTCGCAATTTAAAAGCTTGAAAAAAAAACAATCTTGATATCTGGAGAAATGACTGAAAAGAGTCTAGATTTCTAGGAACAGATTTTCTATAACCTCCAAATCTGAATAAAAGTTACTGGAAATGTCTGAACTGTTCTGGAAAAGATTTTTCTTTTAATTTTTGAGCCCTGAAGGAAATCTTTGCAATTTATAAGACAATATTAAAATCTGGAAGAGATATTACTGGAAACAGCCTCAAAGCAAATTCTATAAATATTGAAACGAACTTTCTAAAAAACTCGCGAATAACACCTTTGCTAAAAATTCTGGAAATATGAAGAAGAAATCACTGTACACTTTTAGAATCTTTCAAAAGAGTTCTAGAAATCTACAAGGAAAACTTCTAGAATCCTCGATCAAAATTCTTTGGAAAGTAATATGCAAAAAACTGAAAATATGGAGAAGAAATTCCTGAAACTTCCAGAAGCCTCTAAGTAAGTTCTAGAAATTTAGAAAAAAATTCCTAATAAATTGTAAAGTTAAACAAAATCTTGAAAGAACTTTCTGAAAATCTAGAACTCTCCAATAAAATCTTTGCTAAAAATTCTGGAAATATCTATTTATTTATTAGATAAGAAAGAGAAATTACTGTACACTTGTAGGATCCTCAAAAAAATGTTTATAAATCTAAAACGAAATCTTGTGAAAAATTCTAGAAACCTCAGTGTAAAAAAATTTAAAAGTATGGATCATCTGAGAAAATTAGAGAAAAAGTTGAACAAAATATTCTACAAAAACCACGAAGAAATTTCTATAAATAAAAATAAATAATGACTTTCTGAAAAATTTTGAAACTCTTGAATAAAACCTTTGCTAAACTTGTAAAAATTTGTAGAATTCTCGATGAAAATTCTTTGGAAATGAAGTTCCAATAAAAACTAAAAGTGTGGAGGAGAAATTTCTGAAATTTTAAGAATCTTTAAAGAAAAATTTAAAATGTTTTCTGAAAAATTATAAATGAAATTTTTTTTCTCACAAATTAAATTTTTACAAAAAACATGTCTCGATAAAACTTCTTCAGTTTCTCATTTCCTTTAATCTTTGTTTGAAAAGTTATGAAATATATTTCAAATTTGAAAAAATATCGAGGAAAATCACAAAACAGCTTCGAGTAAACATCCGCTTCCGGTTAATGAATGTTTCCCAAAAGCTTTCCAGTTCCAGTTTTGAACGATAAAACCTTATGTTTGAAGTTTCATCTCAATTGGATCATTCGTTTTTGAGATACAGCGCCCAGACATTTTTATGCATGAAAACAATAAAATTCTCAACTTTCGAGAAAATAAAATTAATAATTGAAAATTTCTCATTCCCTTTAACTTTTGTCTAAAAAATTTTGTTTATGAATCCTAATATGCAATAATGTACAAGAGGTTCCATTAAAAAAATCTGACTTTAATATAAAAACACCCTGTATAACAATTGGAACTTAGTGGAAAATATTTTTAAGTTGTAGCCGGTTGTTATGGATAACGAATTATGAAATTGTTAATAAACCCATAATTTTCTATCCACTCACCCAGTTTATTTAGAAAAACACTTTTTTGAAGCTTTTGTGAATTTTATGTTAAAAAAATCTTTGTAAATTAAATACATTGTATAAACGGCGGATACATTAAATCTCAGATGATGAAGAAATGACTCACCGGCAGATGAAATTTCATCCCAAAAACCTGCCCAACACGTGCCCCAATTGGCGTTTCTGTTGTATGGTCACCAGATGTTTCGACCAGGTGCAAAAATTCTCCTCGCTCGCACCTGCCCCAAGATTTTTATACTTCTTTTCATTTCGGGATTTTAAAATGCTTTACCCTCGTTATGAATCAATACTAAGTTCTTGATTAGAAATTAAAAACACTTGATTTGTTTCACAGAATATATATATTCTGTGAAACAAACCAAATGTTTTTAATTTCTAATCAAGATTTTTCAAATATGTTTCACCATGAGTTAAGTGAGGAATTAATTAAATAAATACTAAGTTCTTTGCGTATGACTAAATTTAACGTTTACACTTATTTTTTATCCGACGTATTAAATTTAAATTTATGTATAAATGCAAATGTAATACCCTCTTCTCTTTTTTTTCTGCGTGGAGGAGAAATGAAAACACCGACCGCCTAATATACGAATGTGATGAGTTTTCACCCTTTCTCTTCTATATCCTTTGCTTTCCAATTTATTCCACAAAAAGAATCTGCTAGAAAATTGTTACGATTTTTTTAAATGAACTTCAGTATTATACATCATATATTTGGTAGTACAGTTAAAAATAAGCTCATGTTTATAAGCATATTTTTATCTTTTTTTTTTTAACCCAAGTTTGCGTATGAAGAAAAATGATCATGAACTTGGAGATAAGCGGACAGGGCTTGTTGTTTAATGGATTTAGTTCTCGCCAATCCAAATAATGAAAGCTTTTTCCGTATTAATGCCGCTGGAAAAACACGTACCGTTTTATATTTTTTTCCTTTTCCCATCGAAACAATTTTTCAATAACCTAGCGTGTATATAATTGAAATGTTAGTGATTTTTTGCGATCGATTTGGAGCACCGAATGTAATCTATGCACCTCCCACGAGCACGAGCCCGAAGAGGAATTCTACTTTCCGATTCCATTAAAACGGTCGAATTTAATTTCCCCTATGTGAAAGAGGTTCGTTTATTGTGATTTATCGTGGTCGGCAAGTTCTCCATGGTTATCTTGCACACACACACACAGACACATACTCGAACACGAAAGAAAGTCCATTCTATTCTTTATATGCTAAGAAATTATTTGAAAACGTATGACAATTGATTTTTTAATAAAAATAATTTAAGAAAAGATTGTTTATAGAAAGGCACTTGGTTGGTTTCAAATTGTGAAACCAACCAAGTGCCTTTCTATAAACAAATCTTAATATTAAAAATGTTTCACCTCGTGATAAACGAGAATCAAATTCAACAAATTTTACGAAAAGAATTGATGAATTTAATTTATCATATGTTTTATTTATATTTATTTAATATAGGTTTATTTATTTAAGAAGCATTATGTAATGATTTTATATACTCATATATATTTATTATACCTTTTAGTGTTAAAGGCTTAAGAATTATCCATTATCTACGCAACAACAGAAAGGGGTTGGTATTTAATTTGGCCCTCTGCGAAATAATTTTTGTCGGTATCAGGACGGCGGCAGGCGTCATCCTTGGAGGATTTGTGCCAATTCAAACTTTCAAATTGACAGCACGCTCGAGATGACGACGACTTTTCGGCCGTGGGCTCATCTTCCTGCGGGATACGCTCCACATTTTTAAGTGCCCTCCATAATTTAATCGGGCGAATTACGCGACCTGATGGGATTATAATGATCTGCGGAGTGCTTCATAATGGGAACGCTTTAACGAAATCGTTCCTCTAATCTCATGCGTAATCGTCGACGTGTGATGATAGGTGATGATGTAATCATTATAATATTCACCTTTTGATTTCACCCTCATACTTTTATCTTGATTAGAAATTAATAAATATTTCTGTGAAACAAACCAAGTGTTTTTTAATTTCTAATCAAGATATTTCAAAAATTTTTCACCACGGGTTAAGTGAGCAAGTAATTAAACTCATACTTTTAGTGTTAACAAAAAACTACTGATGTATTTTTGCTTGTCTCTAGATGTAACAATAAAATTTAAAAATACGAAAACATTTCGTGAATCTACAACAATTTTTATTTTATTTTACTTTATTAATACATTTTTTGTCAAACTAATATTATAATTATAACTACATAGTAATATTAATTTTAATTAATTAACAAATACGTATTGAATTTCTTCTTAAATATTTGTCAATGTGCAAAATTTTCGAAAAACTTTCCATCATAAATATAGACATTACGCGTCGAATTAAGTCTAATTCGAGTAAATTGCTGCAGTTGCGTAATCCCTCTTAGTAGCGAAATTGCCAACACAACACTGGTTGGTGGTGGTGGTATAATGTGTATTAAATTTCACATTTGCGCTCTTCAAGTTGATAATAATATCGAGACACGGCGACGGCGGTGTTTGATCAAATTATCTCCTCATCGATAAATAGATCCGCTCGGGCGCTCCCGTTTCTCATTAGACACAAGTTCTTTGTGTCTGCGGTTAAAATGTTTACACAAGTGTTTACAAAAGATCAGTACACGTTGTGCAACGTTCGCCTGTTACTTAATATTTGTGGTAAGTCTGTAATGTGATCAATTACCTTTGATATTTTAATATATATTATTACATTTTTACTAATAACACAGATACGTTAGATCTTGAGAGTCTGTTAAGGTTCAGGTAAAAGCCCATTTCGAGTTTAATTAGGTCTAACTGAGACATAAAAAGTTAGATAGTATTTATTAATCCATTGTAAATAAAATTCTAAATACATATATAACAATACTTTCTTATTATTTTAATTGCACATGGAAAGGTTCCAGTTCATAAAAGTATGATCTTCCACTCTTGCCTACTGTTGCTTTGATGGCACTGCTGCCACATAAGGTCTCTTTAGTAGAGATTGTTGCACCATTTTCTTGCCAAGTTTGGCTTATCTTCCTCTGAAAGAGTACTTCAATTATATTAGTTATGTCATAGTTGACGAGTTGTGTTTTGTTTTCTGAGTGTTTAGTGCGTCATAATGTCACCAAGAAAGTGCAAAATTAGTCCTGATATATTTTGTTACGTGTGTGGTGATTTAACGATAGCAAAGCATCAACAAAATATAACAGAATTTATCTAGAAAGCTTATCACGCTTACTTCGGTGTAAAGTTAGGTGATCAGGACAAACCTTGGGCTCCACACAAAGTGTGCTTTCAATGTGTCGAACTACTGAAAAAATGGACAAAAGGTACACGTAGCTCGTAACCCTTTGGCATTCCTATGGTATGGAGGAAACAAAAAAACCATAAAGACGACTGTTACTTTTTCTTCTTCAATGTCAAGGGTTTTAATTCGAAAAAATAAACATACTCTTCGGTATCCTGATTTACTGCTAAACGACCTGTACCTCATGGACCAGGAATTCCCATTTCTCCACCTTTTCTTGATAGCAATCATCAGATGAAAGTTCAAACGAAAAAACCGATGAAGACGGATTCAATCCTGATATAGACCAACCTCAACAGTTTAACCAAACTGAACTAAATGACTTAGTGAGAGACTTGGACCTATCGAAGGATGCTGCACAAATCTTAGGATCACGACTGAAAGACAAACATCTGTTGGCTCCAGGAACCACAGTTTCGTGGTATAGACATCGTGAAATAGCGTTCGCGGAATATTTCTCTGGTGTATTGTAATAATATTCATGAATTAGTCATGAAACTAGGAGTTGACAATTACGATTCCACATCATGGAGGATATTTATTGATTCTTCTAAGAAAAGTCTGAATAGTGTCTTGGTGCACAATGGTAATACTTATATAATTGATACTGGCAGAGCTACACTCTTGATGGAACGAGATATGTAAATTCTTGACTATTAGGGAACTTAACAAGTGTTTTACCCCATTAAATTGGTAATACTTATGCCTCGGTACCTGTTGCTCACTCCGTGCATCTCAAAGAAACGTATGAGAATCTTGAGCTGTTGCTAAATACAATAAAGTATAGCGAATATTGTTGGCAACTCTGTGGAGACCTCAAAATAATATCCATTATTTTGCGTTTGCAGTCTGGATTCACAAAGTATCCATGTTTTTTTGTGCGAAATTATCATTACGTTAAGAAAGAATGGTCATTCAGAGAAAGACTTGTACCGGGACAAAAAAAATGTGCTGCGTGATGCATTAGTAGACCCAAAATTAGTTCTTTTGCCTCCCCTTGGCATAAAGTTAGGATTGATGAAGCATTTTGTCAAAGCTTTAAATAAACAAGATGACTGCTTTAAATACCTGTGCGAAAAATTTCCTGCACTTTCTGAAGCTAAACTTAAAGAAGGAATTTCTGTAGGCCCTGAAATTCGAACCTTAAAATCGGACAGATTATTCCAGAATACAATGACCCAGAATGAATCTGAAGCATGGAGTTCTTTCGTAGAAATCATAGACGGTTTCCTTGAAAACAACAAGTCTCCAAACTACAAAGAAATTGTAGCCAACATGGTCGAACATTATAAAAAAAACTGGGATGCAATTTTAGCATCAAACTTCATTTTCTGAGTTCCCACGTTGACTCTTTTCCCAAAAATCTTGGAACTGTCAGCGAGAAACAGGGAGAGAGGTTCTATCAAGACATAAAGGAGATGGAGAAACGTTACCAAAGAAGATGGGATATTAGAATTATGGCTGATTACTGCTGAACCTTGAAGAGGGACTCGCTCACAAAAATCTACAAAAAGAAAACTATAAAACGCAGTTTTGAAAGAAAAACAGAATGATTTTATTAAAAAAAAAACAACGATTGTCTAACGTAGATTATACTGCATTGGTTTTTTAACGAACAACTCAATTCTGCAGTGTAATTTTCTATTAAATAAATTCCTATAAATATTTTCTCAATATTTTTGGCAGTTCCTATGAAAAATTTCAAACACACTTTTCCTGAAAACCTAACGTGTTGGAAAAAAAACTAAGCACAGATTCGTAATCAGCACACCCCATTTACTATAGGACACCTATTAAACTTGAAACACTTTGTCATGAAAAAAAAATATAGACCTGTGTAATTAATTATAGACATTATTTTTTAAAATTTAATTTAATTAAGTGTTCTTCTTTGTGCGTTTTTTTTTCTCCAAAACCCTCGATAATGTTTTACTGATTGGATTATGGATAGAGGCCACCCACCCACCCCACATATATTTTTAAAATTTACAGTCAAACACTCTATGTTTTACCTGCTGACACTCACATAAACAGTTTTTAATTTTTCTACAAACTTATAAGGAATCAGGATAAAGTAACATTGTATATGTAGGGTGGGTGGTTGGCAACTATCCCACCCTCCAATCAATAAAATACGCGCTAGAGTTATTAAATAAATAATTAATTATAGACAATACATCATTGAATAATTTTTCATGTAAATAAGTATTGTATTTTGTGCGTTTTATTTTTCAAAACCTTCGCCAAAGTTTTACATAGAGAGACCAGGCACCCACCCTGCATATTCAATAAAACCTTAATTACTAATCTGCTACATGTTTTCTTTTATATTTTATCTCACTAAGAATATTGTAAATATTTTTTTGTGAACGACACTACTATCAGTACTTAATGTTTTGAAAATATATGTAGGGTGGCTGGGTTGCCCCTATCCGAACCTCCAACTAGTAAAACATACGCACGAATTCTTTGAAAATAATCTTGCGCTTAATACACCTGATAAAATCGATTGGTAAAGATTTTAGTGACATGAATTATTAAATAAAACCTTTGCTGATGTTTTACTGGTTGGGGTGGGTTTGAGCACATCTTGTGTGTGTTAATTTCAAAACAAGAAAATCCTAAATTTTTAACACCATATTCAACATTTATTCAACATAATTGATCAATTACTACAAATTTTAAGATAAATATTTAAATAGTTATAACACTTATAAACTTCAAATTTAGATGTGTACTTTCCCTATATTATCTATATAGATCGTGCTTTATAAATTGCTCATATTATTACCAAGTACTTGAAAATCTGTTAATTATTTTATTTTCAATTATAATAAAACATTAACTGTGGTAAAAAAGCTCGTCTTCAAACATCCTGTTTTATTTAAATTTAAAATAAATATGTAGGGTGGGTGGGTGCTCACTATCCCACTCTCCAACCAATTTAACATAAACAAGAATTTGTCGTGAATGATTTTAACATAAACGTAATCATTTACGAAGCAAATTTTAATAAAAGTTATGAATTATTAATTCAATCAAATCCTTGCTAATGTTTAAATGTTTGGAGGGTGTAATAGTAGCCACCCACCCACCCTACATATACAAAACTTTTATACTCAAACTTTGCTGCCCGCATTTGTTTTACAACAATCGCAACTCTTTGTATTTCCTTTTAATTTAAAAACTAAAAATTATGCTTTACGTATAAAAATTTATATTCAATAATGGTTGGGTAATTATTGATATTACTATAACTCCTTTGATTATAGGCTATAAACCATTCACTAATTCTACTATAAAAAATTCAACATCAATCACAAATTCTTGATCAATTTCAAAAAAAATAAAGTGGAAAAAGTTATTTTTTGTCAAAAATATCGCGTCTAAAAACACTATTTAAGTTTAAGCAAAAATACATATGTAAAGTGGGTGGGTGTCCACTATCACACCCTCCGTTTTTTTAACATAAGCAATTACTTTTTATGAATGTATTTTATATAAACGCAAACATTTGCTAAATATTTATCTTGTCGTATGTTATTAGTTTTTTTTTCTGAAAAACTCTTGTTTACATTAAAATAATTGAAGAGTGTGATAGTGGGCATTTACCCGCCTTACATATTTAAGATTTTTACACTTAAACTCATCTGCCCCCGCAGATATTCAACAACAATCGCAAATTTTTGTGTTACGTTGTAAACTTTCTAAAATTAAACGGTATTCCAATAGGAACTTTCAAACTTTGAAAGTTAATAGCGGCCATGTTGTTAAAGCTATATCTGTCAAATTGGCTGTCATTATTTCAGTTTGCTTTGCCAAAACACCATGGACAGATATAGCGTTTAACAACATGTGCAAAAAAAATAATTGCTAAGAAATTACACTAATAAAACACGATTTGATTTCCTTTCTTCACTAATTTATTTTTGAACGTTAAATGTACATTTCGAGCACTGTAATTTCTTTCATTCAGTTATTGAAAATGACCACATCATTTTCAATAACTGAATGAAAGAAATTACAGTTGAGAACTTTTACATACAGAAAACAATTGATTTTTTTAAAGTTAGTTAAAAACTTTCTTCTAAACTTGCTTTATAAGAAAAAAACAGATAAAATTTGCTCAGTATAGTTGGAATTCAAAATTTCTTCAAGATGTAACATGAAACAATTTCACAAATAAGAAAAAATTGAATTCAAAAAAAGCACAGCTAAAAATTAAATTTACCAACTAAAGAGAAACAGGTTAAAATCATAATTTTCTTAAAAATTAAGAATTGAAAATCTGAGCTGAAAAATAAGACACTTTTTGAGAAAATCACAGTTTAAAACAATTGAAATAAACAAATTAAGAAAAACAATTGAATTTTGTTAGAAACAACAGTTGTAAACTTAAACTAAAAATAAAATAACAAAAATAAAAATATAACAAATAATATAAAAAATTCTCAAATAGGAAAAACAATAGCTTAGAAAAGCAAAAGTTAAAATTGAATTTAAAACAAAGAAATATATTAAAGGTTAAAATAATTATTTTCTTAAGAATTGTTGAATAATAAAAAAATAATTAAAAATAAGTTAAACAAATGGCATTTTCTAAGAAAATATAGTTAAAAACAGTTGAATTTAAAAAAGAAAACAATTGAATTTTATTCCAAACAGTTGAAAACTTTCAGAATGAGACAATAATTAAAATTTTATTAAAATTCAGCTAAAACATTTTTAAACTTACTTCATAAGACCAGTTAAAATTTGCAAAGAAAAATTTCTCAAATTACAAAAAATCTATTCTAAAAGCGCAGCTAATATTAAAGAAAAAAAATCTTAAAATCATTCTTTCCTTAAAAAAAAGTTTCAATTTTACCAAGAATAAAAAAAACAATTGAAAATCAGCTGACAAATGACATTTATTAAGAAAATGACAAAACAATAGAATTATATTTCAAATTTTCTAATGCTTGAAAAAAAGAAGAAATTTAAAAAATAAATAAATATAATTTGCCAACGAATAACAACTAAACACGTTTTTTAAACTAAATTTAAATTTTACTATAAATAAAAAATTGAAAATTAGTTGAAATTATCATGTAAAAGAAATCCTTGAACCAATAGAATAAGTACATTAAGCAATTTCGAGATTCAATTCCTACAATAATATATTTAAATTCAGTTAAAATCTAAAATTCGAACTTAAATTGTTTTACCACGATAACTTCCAAAATCATTATCTAATTAGGGAAATTCTTGCACCAATGTATTACAACAATCAAATTTATTTAAATCAAGTTAAAATATAAAATCATTATTATAAGGAGTAAAAGTATACAAAACGTTTTATATTTTAATTTTTATCTGTTTTGAAAAATCATTACCATTCATCTCTTCCTTATTGTATTAAGTGATTTTTATTGTAAATTACATACGATTCGAGATATAAACAGGCACACACAACGAACAGACCGTTTCCTGGTTGTGTGACCACTCTGTTTTCTCCTACGTAAAATGTAAATACGACCGCCTGTTCAGGGATTGTGTGGGCGGTGAACATCTGCTTATCAGTTTTCTTGCAATTATTGCCCTTAATTGCGTGTAATTGGAATAATCTCATAATTATTTTTTAAACAACAATCTTTTTGTATTAAATTTCTTAGTTAATATTAATTTATAATTATTATTAAATCAAGAAATCAAATATAATATATATATTATATTATAGAAGTAATACCATAAAAATTGCAGAAAGGAAAATTAATATATCTGGAAGTAATCATTAGAAATTAACTTGCCATTGACATATGATTGTGTTTAATAAAAAAAGAATATATTTAATTAATTACACACTTAACCCTTGGAGAAACATTTTGAAAAACTGAGTAAGTAATAACTGAGTAAAAATAATATTTTTAATTACTACATATATTATTCTCTAAAATTATTTCTTATATAATATTTGTTGTTACCTTTTAAAATGTTCATAAAAATAGAATATACGCAACAATTTTAAGTACAGTGTGTTACTACGAGGTCATCTACCCTATATAATCTTATTAGGGCGATTGGGAACACCGAGGATTACAAACTTTTTTGTGTTTGATAAGGAAGACATAAATATGAGCTTATAACCTAAAGCTAAATATCAAATTGCTCTTGGACTGTTTGTATTCAAAATTTAATAACCTCTTTCATATTAATGCTTATAGCTTCATCGATTGGAGAATCTCATAAACAAAGCAATTCAATCGCAAGAACTACAATATAAACTTAAATGAGAAAAAAAATATGACAATCAGTATATTCACTCACAACATACCTGCTGAAATGCTGCAACGGTTGATGAGGAATCTCAACAGCAGATTTTAAGAGTGCCTTCGCAATTAAAAAAACTATAGATTCTATTAAAATTTTAATGAATTCATTAATAGCTGAGGCGTTCACTTCGTGATACATCATGAATATTTAAATAAAGTAAAACTCACTTTGTTGATATCACACTATTTATTTAAAAAGTAACTCGAGTTTCGATCAACAGCTGATTAACAAGCTGAACAAAATGAGTTTTACTTTTACTTATAATAAAGCTGTACTAAAGAGATTGAAATATCGAAACACGTGTCTACAGATGGTTATAAAATTGAGTATTGAATTATTTAATTGCTTTTGCTAATTTATTTTTAATTACATCAACCTAAATTCATTTCTTTTTCTAAATTACCATAGTATAGTCACTCACAAACTATTTTAACGTACATTCAATCATTTTTAGTTTATTTTACAGAAAGAAATACGTTCAAACTGGTGTTGCTTTGATAGCCTTGCTATTTTGTAACACGCAAATTACTTTTGTATTATTCAATGTCTGTCGAAGTATTAGCTAGAGAAGTAGTTGTTTCAAAAGTGATTTGTTCTTGTAGTCTTAATAAGACTCATTTGTTGTAGATTTTACGAATATATTTTCGTGTTTTTTCTATTTATTAGAGTTTTACTTTATTTAAATGTTTTTCTTTCATTACCTTGGTTTTCTTGTATAACCCAAAGTTTACCTTTTTTGTGTCACATTACGTAATCAATATGTATATTTTAATTGAATATATGTTGTACATCTTTTCTTCTCCTCATCGAAAGTGGCCGAAAACATTCTGGCACGGTACCAAAAATTAGAAAAAAAAATAGCAGAGACGAACTGTAAGAATGCAGAAGGAGTAAATTTAGATCTCTGCGGGAGACCCAGACTCTCTTCTCCTCCGCCACTGCAAATATTCAATGAGTACTGTTCAATATTCAATGCACGGTTTTATGCAGCAGCGGCAGTACACATATCGGATTATTTTCCTTATTTTACATCGACCCGTGACCCAATTGTGATGTTGCCCACAACGCGGGAATATCTACTTCACAAATAGTAAATCACATCAAATTAATTTTTCTGCGAAAGGAAAATTGATTAATAATTAAAAATACGAAAACATTTCACAACAATTAGACATTCTGAGACTACAAAACAAATTACTACTTGACTACACTGAATACTATTTTAAATATTCTGTGTTTATATCTTAATATAAATATTTAAATATTTTAATGTACACAAATTGAATAAAATATTCGTTGAAGAAACAGGATGGTGGTGACCGTTACTATGTGGTATTTCATTTTCAAATGTAGGATGAAATAAAACACAATTTTCTATGTTTTTTACCACTTGATAATGACTTGAAAGAGTCGAAACTATAGTCGAACATAATTCATTAATGTAAAATCATTAATATACCGTGGTAAAAAACATAGAAAATTGTGTTTTATTTCATCCTACATTTGAAAATATTCGTTCTTTACGTCATTCAGTAGTGATGATGTACGTTGATGAACAGAATGGTACCATAAGTTTTAAACACCACGAATCGTGTGTCGCATCCAAATGTCTAACGTTACCGTTTTTTGCATTGTTACAGCTGAGACACATCCTGCTCCGGAGTTCACTAAACACGCTCTGGTGAAGCCCAGGATCTACCATGGGAGAGAGAAAAGACAGATTTCTACTACGAAAGAGGAGGTGAGATGACACGGAAACAAACTTGCGGCCGTTTTATGTAATCCGATAGCTACGGGAAAACAAACTGCGAATTTTAAGTTTATCGTTCACCATTAAGATCTCAATTGCAATTTATTATACGGGAAGGCAATTATACGTGTGGAAGATAATTAAATGCAGAATACGCGCCGACATTTGCATCCAGTCATTACCGTCAATAACTTATCATCAAAAAACATACATTTATCACTGTTTATCGCAGTGTGTGCGATTACATACAGATTTGCTTTTGATTTATCACGTGATTCCTTATATATACGTTGGTAATATTAATTATTAAGAAAAACAAAATTGATTTAACTATATAATATGCTTCAGTAAAAAAAAGTCCATTTTAATTATATATACTGGATTGTAGATTAAATTTAGTAATAAGGTAATAAAGCACAATTATTAATATCGTTAATTCTTGAGACTTCTACTTCGTTATAGATTTTTGAGTATAAAATGAAAACACTTGATAACTTTTGTACAACAAAATTTTATACAAAGAAAAGTTACCAAATGTTCCCATTTTATACGATTATTAATGTTTTTTTTTTTGTGTAAATCAATCCTTATTTTTGATTTTGTTGCTCTCTAACTTAGATTTAATTATGTGTTTTATTAAAAAGTCTACAGAATCTCATCTGGACTTTATTCTTTTTTTACTCTATAAATTTTATTTAGAAAAGAAGGATTTCTTCTATAACACACGTTCATACTAAACTCCTTTCCTAATATTCTCGATAACGTGGATAAGGATTATCAGCACCGAAATGTACTCAGCGTCGTCATTTATAGATTCCCTTATAATTTTAACAATCCATTTTTTACGGTCCCTCCATTTATCCTTACGACATCCACCCAAAAAAAAAAATCCCACGCCAAGGAGAACCTTATCTCGCAAATAAAGATCATTTTATTTTCCTTTTGCGTCCCCTCAGCCACGCGAATAACAATGATACGACCAGCTTTAATAAGGATGATATCTCTTTTCTTTTTTTACTGCCGAATAAATCTTTCCGCCAAACTATTAAGACATAAACGGATATAATGATTATAAAATGAATCAAATTTATTCTTACTGTAAATATATACAGGGTGTTTCTGTAAAAAAAAAACACATATCATCATCAAAAAATTATTATAAAAATCTTCAAATGACCAAGATACAGGCCATCAAAGTCAAGAAATTTTAACGCATTTTTCTAAATATTTGTAATACCGTTTGTAGAGTGCTGTAATTTGGTACAGTCTAAACTAACAGCAAATAAATTCCTTAAGCAATTAGTCACATCGATCGGATCGCGGAAACCGTGCTATACAGAGTGTTCCTAAAATTTGTTTGCTCAGAACTTTTTTGTTTGCTTGTAAATCTACATTTATTTTTCCACAATTAAATAGAAAATTTATTTTAGAAACTTTAATCACTCTTTGAAAATTTCGATAAAAGTGACCGTTTTTGAGTTAAAAGCAAAAGTGTTAGTCTCTGATTTCAATCGTAACGAACAAAAAACCAAAAAAATCGAAAATTCTATTTTAATTTTGGCTGTAGAACGAAAGATCGAATTTTAAAAATTCTTGCACCGATGGTTCACAAATGTCCCATACATTTTGTAAACGTTGAAAAGAAAAATTCGATTTTCATTTGTTTTTCAATTTTTCGCCATAACTCTAGAATGAAAAATCGAATTTTAAAAATTCTTGCACTGAAGGTTCACTAATTTTGCATAATTATTATAAACGTTGAAAAGGAAAATTAAATTTTCATTTGTTTTTGGTTTTTTGATCATTACTCCTAAACGAAAATTCGAAAATTAAAAATTCCTGCATTGATAGTTCACTAATATCGTATATTTATTGTAAACGTTGAAAACGAACATTCGATTTTCATTTGTTTTTCTTTTTTTTAACGTAACTCTTAAACGAAAGGTCGGATTTTAAAAATTCTTGCACTCAAGGTTTACAAATGTTGTATACTTATTGTAGAAGTTGAAAACGAAAATTCGATTTTCATTTGTTTTTCCTTTATTGGTTATAACTTTTGAACGAAAGATCGGATTTTAAAAATTCTTACACTTAGGGTTTACAAATGTTGTATACTTATTGTAGAAGTTAAAAACGAAAATTCAATTTTCATTTATTTTTGGTTTTTTGATCATTACTCTTAAACGAAAGTTCAAATTTTAAAAATGTTTGCACTGATGGTTTACAAATGTTGTATACTTATTGTAGAAGTTAAAAACGAAAATTCGATTTTCATTTGTTTTTCGTTTTTTGATCATTACTCTTAAACGAAAGTTCAAATTTTAAAAAATTTTGCACCGATGGTTCACAAATGTCCTTTACATTTTGTAAACGTTGAAAACGAAAATTCGATTTTCATTTGTTTTTGGTTTTTTGATCATTACACCTAAACGAAAGATCGAATTTTAAAAATTCCTGCACTGATGGTTCACTAATGTCGTATACTTGTAAAAGTTGAAAACGAAAATTCGATTATCATTTGTTTTTTGATCATTACTCTTAAACGAAAAATCAAATTTTAAAATTTTTTACACTGATGGTTCACAAATATCGCATACATTTTGTAAACGTTGAAAACGAAAGTTCGATTTTCATTTGTTTTTCGTTTTATGGCCATAACTCTAGAACGAAAAATCGAATTTGAAAAATTCTCGCACTGATGGTTCACTAATGTCGCATATTTATTATAAACGTTGAAAAGGAAATTCGATTTTCATTTGTTTTTCTTTTTTTTTAACGTAACTTTTAAACAAAATGTCGGATTTTAAAAATTGTTGCACTCACGGTTTACAAATGTTGTAAACTTATTATAGAAGTTAAAAACGAAAATTCGATTTTCATTTGTTTTTCGTTTTTTGGCCATAACTCTAGAACGAAAGGTTAGATTTTAAAAATTCTTGCACTCAGGGTTTACAAATGTTCTGTACTTATTGTAGAAGTTAAAAACGAAAATTCGATTTTCATTTGTTTTTCCTGTATTGGTTATAACTTTTGAACGAAAGATCGGATTTTAAAAATTCTTGCACCCAGTTGTATACTTACAGAAAATTTCTCTAAAATCTAACGAAAAATTAAACTCTTTGTTTAAACGACATAGGCAAGTTGACAGATCAATTCGATTTTCAATTGTCAGCGCCCACTCAAATTTTTCCGAGGATTTTTCGTGTTTTATTTGTTATGATTGAAATTAGAGACTAACATTTTTGCGTTTAACTCAAAAACCGCCACTGTTATCAAAATTTTCAAAGAGTGATAAAAGTTTCTAAAATAAATTTTCTATTAAATGAGGAAGAAAAAATGTAGGATATAGCATAGTCATATGAATTATTTTTATTTGCAATATTAGAAAAAGTACAAAAAATAAGATCATCTATATCTATGTTTCCCTACTGAATTTTAACATCCGCTGCACAGAAAAAAAAACAGTTATAAAACACAGTTTCGTAATTTGTGCGTGAACTACTAATAATTGCTGGGGTTTCTACTCTCTAAAACATACACACACACACACACACATACGAAACTGTCGAGGAAAACGGGGCGACCGCATGAAATAATTTTCCATTGTTCTCCGCACGAAATGTAATAAATTTCGACGATTTATGTCAAACAGGGTTGTAATTATGTACTTTGCGCTGTTTTGCATAATTCCTATAACTTTACGAATCGCATTGTTAATGTGTCGTTAACTGTAAAGACGTAAACATTACAAGATCTATTAATTAAAAGCGCTTTAAACACCGTCAGGAAATTAAATTATTTAGTGAAGACCGGGACACCGTTTAATGATGAATCTATTTTCGTGGCCAATAACCGAAAGTTATAAACGGTTTGTTAAATTAATCGATCAAATTATTTATTAATTATAGGTATTGTATATGAATACAGAAGGGATGTTTTCTAAATTTATTGAAGGATTTGAAAAAGTACTTTAATAATCACAAGTTTTCAAATATACACTAGTAAAACAGATTTTAAAGTGTTTTCTCCAACACTTATTTAAAAAATAATTAGAAGAACACGAAAATATTTCGTAAATCTATAACAATGGGTCTTAGCATAACTACAAAACAAATCACGTATTGAAGCAACTTTTAAATTTAGAAATACATTTGGTGATACCTTTTTTTAATAAAATTCAAGAATTTACAGAACAGAATCTAATAATGAGCATAATTTCCTCTAATGTCTAAAATGCTTTAATAACTTGAAGGTGTGGTTTGGATTAAAATGTTAATCATTTTTTGTGCAATAATTGTTTTGTGTGGTATTGTTATAGATTAATAAATAAATTCATTATATTTTTAAGGCCATTCCGTATTCGACGTTTTTCTAGTAATGACTGTAGGTCAACTGATAAGCGGCAAAAGATAAATGTCATTGACTAACGATAACTGGTGCACTGGCGTGGGCATTTCAACTCTCTCCGTGGATGCAATGCCATGTCAAAAGTCATTTCCTCTTAATGTACTGTTATCTGCGCAATTCACATTCAACATATAAATAAATCGTCAACAACCAATAGTAATATTATTATTATTACTTTTCTATTAGATTCTCAACTTATTATTTTCAATAAAAATTAAATTGGAGGATGAGATAGACTATTTACTGCCTTATAACTTAATTAATTACAATTATTACTAGATGTAATATTCACAATTTCTATTTATTCATTTCAGAGCGGAGATCACAGCCATCACATAACAGTAGATTACGACTTGGATGGTGAAAATTATATATTGGATCTGCGGCTAAATCGAGAGTTGATACCGAAAGGCTATTTCCAAAGATACCAAAAGAATGGCACTCATGTAGTTAATAGGCCCACAAAAGAGGTAATATATTATACATTAATAACTAATGTTTAAAGAAGAACAATTAAGCTTTTTGTTTATTAAATCACTAAAGCCTTTTTTTTGGTGTATTACTTATACATCAAAATTTAACTCAATCAAAAGTATAGAATAACTAAAATGTGAAAATTTTCTATGCATACCTACCACATAGACTCTTTTTTCTATGAATTTTTTTTATGCGTCAAAGTTATTCAGCAAGATATTTTTCTTTTAAAAATTATCAGTCAAATTATGTTAAAACTAATGATGAAAAATCAAGTGTGTGACATAAACAAAATCTATTTGTGTACTATAAGGTATTTTAATTTAATGATTGCAACCAAAATATGTATTAATGTAATTTTTATTTAGGAAATTGAAATCTGCCATTATAAGGGAACGTTACGAGGATATTCGGATTCGTGGGCTGCCCTTTCGACTTGCGACGGTGGACTTAAGGGGGTAGTTTTCGATGGCAGTGAAATGCAGTACATTGAATCGAATGAATCCGGCGACACTCACTACCTTTACAAACATTCCGACTTGGTGCCGAACAACAAGACTTGTGGATACAAAGGGAGCACAGAAGAGGCCCACCATCATATCACCGAAAATCATGAATTCAATAGAATCCTTAGGGTAATAAACAATAATTGTTTTTTATTTCAATCGTTATAATTTTATCTAAACCTACTAATAGAAACTATTTTAATTACATTCAAATGAATTCAATAAATGTATAAAATCAGTACTAAAAAATACTAAAATTATTTCTTCATACATTCAAATTGAAAGCTTTCTTTCTTTCTTTGATTTAATTATATTGTATTATTGATAATTGTCAATGTGTCCAAATACATATTTGACGATTTTTTTTTAATTAAGCTGAATTGAGTATTACATTTAGTAAATTGCAATAATAATTTCTTTTCTCGTACATTTCAGTATAAACGCTCAACAGAGACTCTAGTTAGAGGACCTTATAACGCCAACAAGCAGTCAAGATACGTAGAACTGGTGTTGGTCGTCGACAACAGGGAGTACAAAGAGTTGGGGGAGAGCACGAAGCGAGTGGAGCAGCACAGTAAAAATATTGCCAACATAATCAATGGAGTATGTTTAAATTCGTGATATTTTAGCGCTTTTATTGATGTACTTTTTTTAATTTAAGCTGTACTCACCCCTCAATATATACATAGCGTTAGTGGGTGTTGTGATATGGGCGGACTTCGACGAGATCGTCTTTTCACCGAATGGAGACGTCACGTTGACGAATTTTCTACATTACAGAAGGGAAACGCTCATCAAAGAACATCCCAATGATAATGCTCAATTATTAACGTAAGATATTCATTAATATTAACTTTAATCATTAAAATAACAATAAATTTATTATACAAAAAGTATATTAAATTTTGTAATAACGTATTTTCAACAAAAAAAAATTAGTAAAACATGGTGTTTTAAATATAACTTGAGCCCATTCGACATTTCTGACTTTTTAAAAGGGTAAATGAACTACCACATCATTTTCATTTTTACTTTTTGTTGATCTAATCTTCATCCAAAAGAGTTTTTCCTCAAATCCTCCTTCAAAAATGTACAACATCCAAGAATATACAATCATAAGGATTGTGGTGACCGTTACTACGTGGTAATTCATGAGTGGTTAAAATATAGTGTTGGAGCGCTGTCCCATCCCCCGGACAAACATCGGTCGTTTTCGGGTGCGCCCGCGCCACCATCTTTATTTTGTAAATAGAAAATAGTTGTAAATCTTGTAAATCAGTCTTAAACTACCACCAGTGGAATAAACACCTTAAATTAGAACTGCAGTATTATTAACGACGAAACCATCCGATAACATTAACTGACATCATATCCAGTCCACACAAAACATTGGTCCTTCGAACCGGATGGTTTCGTCGTTAATAATACTGCAGTTCTAATTTAAGGTGTTTATTCCCCTGATGGTAGTTTAAGACTGATTTACAAGATTTACAACTATTTTCTATTTACAAAATAAAGATGGTGGCGCAGGCTCACCCGAAAACGACCGATGTTTGTCCGGGGGATGGGACAGCGCTCCAACATATAGTAAGTGCGTTACTTAAGTGTTTAAGAATATACTGAATTAAAATATAGTTTGATTAAACTTAATAATGAATTATTTTCAATTGCAGTAAATTTACATTTGAAAACGGAGTAGTGGGTAAAGCACTGAAAGGGCCCATTTGCACCTATGAGTACTCAGGAGGAGTAAACACTGACCATTCGCCAATTTTAGGTTTAGTGGCGACGACCGTTGCTCACGAAATGGGACATAATTTTGGTAAGAATTATACAATCCTAATTAATAATATTATTAACACATTTTTTTTCCGGTGTTACAGGTATGGAACACGACACTAATGAATGTTCGTGTCCGGAAGAGAGATGCATAATGGCGCCTAGTAGTTCGACAGTACCACCAACACACTGGTCTTCGTGCAGTTTGGAATATTTGGCTTTAGCGTTCGAACACGGCATGGACTATTGTTTGCGGAACAAACCTGCGGCTCTTTTTGACAGTCCTGTGTGTGGTAACGGCTTTGTCGAACCTGGTGAACAGTGCGATTGCGGGCTACCCGGTCACTGTGATAATACCTGCTGCAACGCGACGACCTGTATGCTGTATAGAAACGCTAGCTGTGCCACGGGAGAATGCTGTGATTTAAATGTACGTCCTATTAATCGTGTGAATAATTTTATTTTGATAATAATTTTTAGACCTGCAAACCGAAAAACGCTGGAACTGTGTGCCGATCCGCTGATTACGAATGCGACTTGCCTGAATATTGCACTGGTCAATCAGAATACTGCCCTGATGACATATACAAGATGGATACTGAAATGTGTGATGGAGGAAAAGTATGTTATATAAATATATGAATTGCGTGATGAAATTTACTTTGTATAAAAAAATTCTGAATGATTAGAAGGTTAAATAAACACATTTTCGTTATTTATTTAAAAAATAGTGAAACAAAACCAAGTGTTTTAACCTTCTAATTAAATATTTGATGGTAGAGGCGTTTACTTCGTGGTACATCTCGAATGACATAATTGAGACACAGTAACTTTTTAATTAATGTAAAAATGTTGCAGCACAGGTTAAGTGAGAATTTAATTCATCGTAAATTGATTTTCAAAAAATGTGTTTCGCAAATATATTGATTCTTCAGGTGCATGAAAGTTTGCAGTGACATTAGAAATTTTTGACACTATTGAGAGTACGGTAGCGTTAGTATTTTTAGTAGTAGTGAGTTTGACAATTAATTATTGCGTAAATAAACACAATTTTTGAAAATAAAGAAGTAAATAAAGAATTTCAACATCTTGATGCCCTATTAATCAACTTAGTAATTTAATTTATAAAACAATAAGTAAGTTTTTACTTTTTTTAAATAAGTATTATTTTTTACAGGCCTATTGTTATCATGGTTTCTGTCGGACGAGATCGGACCAGTGCAAGTTGTTATGGGGAAACACGGGCAAATCGAGCGACGATCAGTGTTATAAAATGAACACCAAGGGCACCCGACACGGCAATTGTGGCTACAACAAGCTGAACCAGTCGTTTTCTAAATGCCAGGACGAGTAAGTGTAACGCAAATTTGTGAATAACATTACTATATTAACACTTTCATTTATAGGAATGTACTTTGCGGGATGTTACACTGTCGACACTTGAATGAAAGACTGGAATTCGGAATGGAGTCGGTGGCGATATTATCACATAGTTTTATCAATTTGAAGGGCAAAATCATCCCTTGTCGCACTGCCATCGTGGATTTGGGACTCAATCAGATCGATCCTGGACTAGCACCGGATGGTGCTAGATGTGGAGAAGGAATGGTAAGTTCACTTGTTGAAACATTTTGAACTATTATTAATTAATATACACAAAAATAAATTGTGAAACAAACCATGTGTAAAATTTAAAACTTCATCAGTAATAATAAATTAAAGCATCAAAACTGCACTAATTTATTCTTTGTATTTTTTAATTTCACTTAGAACTTCCCGCACAATTAATTTCTTGTACTTGTGTACTCGGTTAAACAAATAACATACAAATGTATTCATAATTCTGAAGAGGCTGTATATTCAAAAGCAAAAAAATACCTCCTTCAATTTAAGATTTTATGCGTTTTTCCGAGAAGTGAACAGCTTTAATATAATATAATGATATTTTTAGATGTGTGTAAATCAAAAATGCATGCCAGTGGATAGTTTACGAAAATCGGTAGGAGGCTGCCCGATGGACTGCAACGGAAATGGAGTGTGCAACAGTTTAGGACATTGCCACTGCAAGTCTGGATACGCTCCGCCCTTCTGCGACTATCCCGGCCCAGGAGGTTCGGCAGATAGTGGCCCAGCGTCCGATCCGAACGGTAAAATTCATAATTTTATATACTTCCACAAACTACAAACTAAATCCTTCAATTACAGCACACAAGAGCTACATAACGGCGATGTTCATCATCTTCCTTGGAATCATTCCTACGTTCGCCATCCTCGCATTCGTAACGTATTACATGAAGCACAATATTAAGTTTACGTGGAAGAAATCGCCTTCAACGTACGTAACAAGTTTGTTTAGTAAATGTATTGGCATGGTGTTATCAGCATGCGGTGGTGTGGGTAAAAGCAAAAACACGATTCCGACCATTTCCGAGCATGTGCCTAACAAAAATTCCGGTTCAATAAGGAACTTGAACTTAGAGATCAAACCGGCGGGCTTAATATCGACTACTAACGCAGACATAATTAACAAAAGTAACAATATTAATTCAAAGACAAATTCGATTAGACGGTTCAGCTTGAAAAATATTAAAGACTTGCGTCTGAACACGGGTAAAAAGTATAAAAAGAGTGAGGCGGTAGACACGCCGAAAACAACGGAAACAGTGTGTTTCGACGATGACGGACCGCCGTCGACTTCAAAAATGAACCTGAACAAATATTTCGATCGCAGTTGTAGCTGATGGTTGGACGAACACTTAAAAAATAATAAAAGTGTGATCCGTTTATTAAAAAAGAAAAACTTTTTATCTAGTCATAAATGTGAACTTAAAATTTTGTAATATACTTAAGCGTTAAGTTACTTACATCCACTGATGATGATACCGATGATCTTCATTGTATTTGTTTTGTAACTTTTAATTTCAAATAAACCTTTGTAGTGGTGTTTTGGGTTTTTAATACTTGTAGATGAATCACGTTTTGCTTCACCGCTTACTTTTACATACATGTACCATAAGCTTTTGAAAAACTAACATTAATTTTATATCGACTAACAATTGCTTATGCTTTATTATTGCTTTCAACAGGATAAAGTCTCCGCAAAAAACTAGGAGTCCGCCTTTCTCGCCCGAGAGCCCCAAACGGACTGAAGACAACCATTCCTTGCTAGCTGAACCCGCGCCCGACTCTCCTGCGAATCCCAGCGAGTTTTTCGGCCAGTTCAAGGGATTCACCCTAACGCCGATTAAAAAGAACGAGGGCAAAGAATCATCTGAACCAGTGCGAGCAGCGCCGGCAGTTCCGTCCGTGCCAAATGTTATTATTAAAAACCCGGCAGTGACGCGTTCGAACACGAAAACCGGAAACAAACCCGCCGTCAGGACGCAGTCGAGTAAAGGAAACTTGGTGAATCTAAACAGTGCAGCACCAGGCGCCCCTGCTTTACCACCACTAAATCCAGGTGCACACCCCCGACCGATAATATCCTCACCGACACTACAAAACTCCACCTGTACGGCTAAGGAATTGATTAGTCCATTGAAAAACGCGCCGAGGATGCCCATAAGACAAGCTCCCGAAGCTCCAGATGTAGAGGTAGTTAATAGTCGCCCGTTATCGAATCCTGATGTTGAAAAAGCTGTTATTGAAGAGGGAAAGAAGTCAAAAGATAAAGCAATTACTAGAATCGCCTCGTTTTTAAAGTCGAGTGATAAGAAACCGCAAGTGAACAATACGAACTCTTTACCAAGGAAGGTGAAAAATAAATCAATCGATAGGGATGCGTTGAGATCCATAGAAATCTCCAATCCAATTCCTCAAACCGCAATAGAAATCCCTATTAAAACTCTTCCCGTTGAAGCTGAAGAGACTAAGGCGGTGATTATGAGAGCTCAGAGTATGAGGAATAATGAGAACAAGCCAAAGTTACAGAGTTTCGGTTCAATGCGTGAACCCTCTGGTGTTAAACGTCCAGTAAGTATAATCACTGGAGTTCGTCCAAAAAGCCCTCCACCACCACGACCCCAAGAGTTGGAAAAGAAGCAAAATCAGTACGATGATTGTTTAAACGGAACTGTTATTAAAGACAACTCACCCTCGAGTGATAATATTTATGCAGTGATCGAGGAAACACCCGTGACTTCACCAGAATCCAAACCCCAAACCACCAGCAGTTCCACCTCAAATGAGAGCTTTGGACTATTGGGAGAAATCGTTTCGGAAATTCAAAACAGAAATTTCGATTCGATTTATTCCACCTCCAGCATTGCTAAGAAAGAGGGTGAAGAGGAAGGGGGGGAAAATCAGGACGCGGATATTTACGTGAACGCTCCTATTTACAAATCGCCAGAAAGTGTCTACAGTAACATGAATAACATTAAATCGAGCGCCAGTTCTACGTCCAGCGGATACATACACCCATCCGCCGTTAATCTTCCAGTTAAGACTGAACCAAAACCCAACCTGACTTCGTTCAAGTCCGAAACTAAACCCGAAGTTAGTGTGAAACCCGTAGTTAGTGCAAAGGTTAACACCGTGAAGCCCATACAGGCCAACAAGGTCCCTCCGAAATTAGTTAACAGACAGATAACACCGCCGAATTTGCGGACGCGCAAGGCATCGCCGGTGCGAACAGCTACTGCGCAACAACCCAAGTCGAACAGTCCCGACTTGGTGACCAGCTGCTCGACCAGTAAATCATCGGCGGCGGGCAGTAAAGCCCCCGACGTGCTAAACAACAGTGCGAAAAAGACTGTTCCCGCGAAACCGTATTTACCTAAAACTGTACCAAAAAATAAAGTCGCAAAGACGGTGGATAAAAAACTGGCGGGTAATAATAATAGTGACCCGACTAAACCTCCGGTGGTAGCTAAGACGAATAAACACAGTTCGGACGCTGGCGTCTCGAAGCTCAACGGCGTCAAACTACCGGCGACGAAACAACACCAGTCGAACGTCGCCGCGTTACAACAGAAATTCGAAAATAAAAACGTTAAAACCAATTAGTTGTAAATATATACATATAAAAAAATGTTTGTACATAGCTTCTCTATTTTTAAATTTAACATTACCAAGAATTTTCATTGTGCAGCGAAAACGTTTTACAATCATTCTACTAGTAAAAAAAGTTGTATATATATTATATATATAGACCGAAAAAGTAATTCATCATTATTTATTGAAACATTTAATTGTAAACTTTTCATTTTCCTTTATTCATTTGTACTTATTAGATGCTGAAAAATAAAACAACATTTAAATGTTCCAATTCTTTAAAGTATTAGTATCAAAACTGGTTTATTATAATTAAATAGAAATTATTTCATTTCACTCAGTTTATTATTTTAATCATTAAGAATAAATAGATATATTAGCATAAACATTGTATAATTATCTTACTATCGCGAAAATATTATTTGATATATCAGGAATCTAAAATTACACATATTCATTTAAATTAATTTGATAATAAATTGATTTTCATTATTTTATTTTTTCTGCAGAAAAGAAATTAAATTGATTAAATCGATACTAATGAATGGGTTTTATGATTAAAATCCAACACTTCTTATCGTTTTATGTATATACATTTTGTTTACCATGTAAACATAGTTTGAATAGCTGCAAATATAAAATGTTCATTTTATATTTGTTTCAAATTATTTACACTATTTTAATTAATAATTTAATTTCTATATTATAATTGTGGATTTTTAATTATAAAACTTAATTCTCGTTAATTTAAATATAAATTAATTTGATAAATTTATGTTTAATATTGAAATTAGTGAATGTAATGTATGTGCTAATAAATATCTAACAAAATGATTTGAAACCAGTTTTGAACATCATATGTACACAGATAATGGCTGTGGAAGTCTCTAAATTTTCTCTTTTTTTTTTTAAATTTGGAGTTTAACATTTAGTTTTATTTAGTTTTAAGGAAAGCGCCTTAAAAACAAATAACTTCATTATAGAGGCAAGTTAGTGCCATTGTTTCCAGGTCTAGTAAATTAAATACGCATTTGAAATTTAAAGCAAAAAAAACCTATTTAAATGTTATACGCGAGTTTACAAATTAAACTAGTTATGTACGTTTCGTATTGTGAAAGAAAACGAAAGATTACCTGAGTTGCCTGTTATCGAGAATGTCTCCTTAAATTGTAAAGAAGGGGTTCGTTGAGTTTGGCTAGTCGTCTGCAAACGGTGATTGAGTCCCTTGTGTTCATACATGTTACACTTTGACTTATTTTTTTATATATATAAATATAATTGTTTTTATTTTTAAGACAATCACATGGTTTAAATCTAGTGTGAAGTAGACTTTTTTTACCCTTACTTGTACATATTATATATATACCAAAGATATTGTAAATTATAAAATATTTTATGACTCTTGTAATATACATGATATATTTAAACAATAAATTATGTCTTCATTACATTTTTTTATCTCCTTATCTTTTAATAAACCCAATAAATCCATAATGTTTTAATATGATTGTAATATTTATAATAAATTGTCAACACTTTAAATTAGTTCTATTTGACTACCGAAATTAATTCAGTACGTAGTATTTGTATTTTCGTACATTATTTCACATGTATTACGAAATAGAATACTCCAGTAGAAAAAGCTAGCGAGTTAAGCAAAATAAAACAAGTGATACAGTAAAATTATTATTTTCAAAGTATTTGGAATCAACACATCCATTCAAACATTTGATAAATTCATTATAGTAAATACTACTCGATTTATATATTAATATTATATATTAATTAGATTGTGCGTTGATAAGTTATCTTTCAAATTGATAAACCTCAAATATTATTACATCAACGTAGTTACTATTTTATAGTTTGTTTTTTAGTAGTAGTGTTTAGCTATCGACCACGTGGACGTTTGGCAGTGTTTTGTTTATCTATATTTGTAAAAGATTAATTATATTTTATTTACGTTGTAAAGGCCAAAATATTATTTTAATTTTGTGTATATTTGGTTGCATAACACAACCACTATTAGATGTCTTGTTTAAGTACTACAACATTCCTATGTATTTATGTTTAGATAATAAATATTTTATTCAATATTATACAGATTATTTACAAACGGTAAATAACAAAATATATCAAATTATCACTTAAGTATTATTAAACATTTTAATTACGAAAATTAAAATTGAAATAAAATATTTTTCTTAGTAATAACGATCTCCACCTATTATCTTTGTAACATTTCATTCACCACAACAGAGAGGTTGCAAACCTCGGCTTAATTTCTTCTTATTAGCTCTTAACTCTAACCACTGTTCCTGATTGGGAACGTACATTTCAGCAGGCATCAATTCCCCATTTTCAGATTCGGTTTCTAAGGCAAAAATATAAATCACACGCTACATACAATTTAACATAACAACTTTACCGTTTTGTTCTTTAAATTTTTCGTTCATCTTAATCTTCTCTCCGGGATTTCTAAGCAACAGTCTACCGACACCTTCACATCGTCGCAAGACTTCATTCTTTAACATTTTCTTTCTGATCGGCTCTTTGATGAGTGGACTGTCGGCTATCCAATTTTCCACGCTGGCAAAATCGATTAGCAATTGAAGGGCACCGTTTTCAGAAAATTTAATTTTATTGTTGTAAATGTGATCCAACCATGCTTCACACATTAATTTCAAAATCATATTGCATATTACTTGGTCCTCTGTTGCTAATAATACTGGTGATAATATTTGATCTATAATATAAACAAATTCACAATAAATTATGTTATAAACATTACATTACACCTTAATTATATTAATTAGTGTAAATTTTAATAATAACATATTTAAAGATTGCACAAAATCAAAACACCCCATGAAAAATATATTCCCTGCAATAATAAACATTTACCTAGAAATTTATAAACATAAGAACTTTGCACTTGAGGTCGTCCATTACCACTTTTACTCCAATAATTAATCTTCGGAAAAATCATCTGCAGATTCGCTAAACTGATCGTCGTACATACAGCCGCTAAACAGTCGACGCACTCTTTAGATGTTTCCTGAAATACGCATTTTAACAAATATTCCAAGCAAAAAAATAAAACGATTCGTACCTTCAGTTTTTGTATGTTCGTTTTTATTTCCGAAACCAGCTTCTCCCTCATCTTAGCACACACTTCGACGTGTACACCTAAACCTCCTTTTTCAATTTCAATGGAGTGATCATTTAATCGCACATTGTTTAACTGAGAGAGACAGTTCACTATATCACAATGGGTTATCATGAAGAACGAAGAAACGTTCCATATATTTGCAAGCTTTTTCGTTTCGTTTGCCGCCCATAATCTCGTTGTATGAACGGAATGATCTTAAAATCATTTATTCATAAATATGCAATAAAAAATACGTTTAAAATATTTTATGCGATAATAAACTATATATATATATATTACCTAATCTATGGAGTACTGGAATTTGTTCCACTAATGGTAATTCATCAAGAGGAGCTCCGACTATCCAATCTGTAGTTACTTCACATTGATTACAAAGCGACACCAGGTCCTGTAACATGTCACAAAATATCTGACCAGTTTCATTCAACTTATTCCTTCTACTGTCCACAAGAGCTAACCGAAAGTGTTTGTCCCAAGAAGTCGACGTTACGTGTACACCCAACCCATCGGCTAGGCTGGTTAAGGTAGAAATAATAAAGGGCGGTATATTGGCTAAAACATTTGATTTACGAATTATAACACCCGAAAGAAAGTGAATCGTTCATACCAAGAGGAGTAAATTGTGCGATCCACTCCCTTAAATGTTGACTGGAATGTGGAGGTCTTGACGCCAACGGTGATGGACCCCACCATAAAATAACGTGCTCTAAATAATTCCCAACTTCACCCCACAATATCTCTTGGTAGTAATCCAAAACCTTTTCTTTAGCTTTAGTACTAATTTTTGAAGTACCTAAAGCATTGTTCAACTTAAAAATATCGTAAATAATAGCACGATATTATGGTACCGTCCATTTTGCTCTTCTTGATGCCATCGTGTCCCAGCATTAACGGCGATACTTGTAAAGCAACGTTTAGTAAATCTAACACATTTTGCTCTTCGTATTCGAGCAGTTTATCCAAATTAAAAAAGTGCCCATTTCCATTTACCGAAATTTCATTAGCTGCAGTTTCTAGCACTTCGCCACCATCAACATCATCATCAGGAGGAGGTGTCATATGATTAGTCAAGGCCCTGTGTAGTTATTTATTTAGATTTTCATAACAAAACTTATATTTTTTATTTTACCTAAATATTTCAACGCTAGAATTTTCCGAATGAGAATCATCCTCATGGGTTTCATACGATTTATAACTTTCTAGTAAACAATCTATCAATTTGTGACAACATAATTCTGCTCTCCTTTGCGATAGTATTTGCAAGAAACGAGTTATCGACATTTTCCTCATTGGAAACAGGAGGTAGGGACAAGAATTGCATGAAATCGCCATCGTGTTGGACAAATTATATTTTACGTCCAACTGTAGCATCAAGTTATATATATTGGCGAGTCTGAAAAATTCATAAATTAACTTGCAAATTACTTATTTCAATTATCCTTACTTGAAAGTAATAACTAATAACTTTTCGCCATAATATATATACAATGATGTAACATCAGAGATTAATTGTTGAAGGAAATACGTGATTTTTAGCTTGATATTTAAAATAGAATTCCTCCAAAGTTTCACTTTCCATTTTAATATAGAGATCGTTTTTATGTTAAGACTAAAGAATATTCTGTTAAACTCGTTCTTCGTCATTTCTAAAATATCCAAGATTGATGTTAAAGTCTAAAATTTAAAACAAATATTATTACTTTACAAACAAAATAGTTTTTTGTTCGCTTATAAATTAATATATCAAAAAATAATTAATTACATTTTAACTCAAAAATTTACATAAAAAAATACATAATTAAATAAAAAATTACTTTACGGTTTTAAATATTTTTTAAACGTGCATTCAAATTGTAAAATTATATTTATTATTTTAAAACCTAAGAACTCACTAGGACCAATGCATCACTGTCTATAGTATTTTTCCTCACTTTTGAGATATTATTATCCTTCAATTCCTGTAGGACGTTTCCGAGCATCTCCAACACCACGTGCGATTTCTTTTTAAGTTCCGCACATTGCACAAACACTTTAGACGCATCTTCAGTCTCCAGAGGAAGCCATTTTTTGATAATAATGTTATTTCTCGACATGAAGATTTAACATAAAAATATTCAACACATGTTCGCACGTTAGCTGTCTCATTTATGTAAAATTTTCAAATGAAACTGTGCCGATGTTCTGTTCGTCATTACAAATGGGTCATTGCCACACACGCTTTGCCCAGTTTTGTTGGCAAATCGATATGTTGTACCAGGAACAGACGACTTGTCACGGCTTGTGAACTTGATGGTAAACCGCAATTGTACAAGGTCAACTCCATTGCGGATTATTCGAAACATTTGTCTATAGTGCAGTTAATTCATGCACTAATTTCCTTCCTTGTGTGTTATGGTTGTAGGTAAAACGGTAACCATGGTGACAGCTCAATATTCACTATACAAATAGCAAATAAAACAAATAATTCAATGTTAATTTTTTTAATTTAACTAACACAAAATACGACAAATAGGTTTTTTTTTGTAAAACTGTAATTCATAAAATGTCTATGAAAAAACAATTAAAACTTAACTATATATTTTATTTTTATAGCACGAATTTTAAGAAATTTCGGTACCAATTGTCACTATTTATAGATTATTTACATCGTCTTAACGAGAGAAAGTGATTAAACTAGCTAATAGTAGTGATTGTGTTTGACTATAACACACGTGACCCCAATGTGTTCTATGTAAATCAGCGTGTTACTTTAAAGGATCGTCCCGTCATTTTGAAGCGCCCTTAATTATATTTCAATGGCAAATTGTACAAAAATAACCATAATGCAAAAGAAGTCTTTCTTTAACCTAGGTAATCGTCTCTCTGAGAGGAATCTATTTCAACCTAAAGATTTAAATAAGCGAGATTTTTTGCCGATTTCGAAACATTTCAATTTTCTTTATTAACGACATTGAATAACTTTTGTATTATTCAATGTCTGTCGAAGTATTAGCTAGAGAAGTAGTTGTTTTAAAAGTGATTTGTTTTTGTAGTCTTAATAAGACTCATTTGTTTACGAAAATATTTTCGTGTTTTTTCTATTTATTAGTGAATTTTCTACAACGTAAAGGACTTATATATTTTATGAGTAATTTTTAACCTACCGATATAAATAAACGAGATTTTTCGCTGATTTTGAAAATTTTCAAACTTCTAATTTTACACTTTAGGGCGATAATTTATACACCCCTGGAATCGTCTCGCTGAGAGGAATCGATTGGAGTAGTTATTTTTAACTACACTGTCACCCTGTCACCCGGTTACACTGTCACCCTGTCAACCTGTCACCCCGTCACCCTGTCACCCGGTTACACTGTCACCCTGTTACCCTGTCACCCGGTTACACTGTCACCCTGTCAACCTGTCACCCGGTTACACTGTCACCCTGTCAACCTGTCACCCCGACACCCGGTTACACTGTCACCCTGTCAACCTCTCACTCCGTCACCCTGTCACCCGGTTACACTGTCACCCGATTACACTGTCACCCTGTCACCCCGTCACCCGGTTACACTGTCACCCTGTTACACTGTCACCCTGTCAACCTGTCACCCCATCACCCGGTTACACTGTCACCCGGTTACACTGTCACCCTGTCACCCGGTTACACTGTCATTCTGTCAACCTGTCACCCGGTTACACTGTCACCCTGTCAACCTGTCACCCCGTCATCCTGTCACCCGGTTACACTGTCACCCTGTTACCCTGTCACCCGGTTACACTGTCACCCGGTTACACTGTCACCCTGTCAACCTGTCACCCCGTCACCCTGTCACTCGGTTACACTGTCACCCTGTCACCCACTGTTATTTGTTATCTGGAATTTTTCGATTTCTAATTTGTTAATTATGATTATATGAAAATTTTAACTTTTTAAATTTTTATAGAAAATACTTTTTTAATGTTTAGAACGAGTCATTAGTCATTTGTAATATAAAAAAAGTCATCTGTTACCTGTCATTTGACATTTTGACACTCTGATCTGATAGCTGTAATCTGTTATTCGTTATTGTCATTTTCTGTGCCTACTAGTATGTGACAATGTCATTTATCAACTGTAATTAGAAACATGTCAATACTTAGTATTCTTGTATACAGTTTAAATGAAAATTTTCTTATTTTTAAAAATTAATCTGTCTTCTTAATAGGTCTCCTTTAAATTCTTATCTGCCACCTGTCAACTGTCAATTTATCTAAAAAATGTCAAATATTAAGTGTTTAGTGATATGGGAGATCTATTTACTGTCAAATATTATTTTTCCGATGACATCTGTCATTTATCAATTATTATAAATTGTTATCACATAAAATTTTAACTTAAACTGTCATCTTTGAAATGTCACCTGTTATCTGTTATTTATAATACTTGAAATGTCAACTGTCATCTGTCATATGACATATATCATCTGTCATCTGAGATTTAACATTTGTCATCTGTTATCTGTCTTTTCTCAACTGTAATCTGTCATGTACTGCTTTTACAGATTTAAATAAGCGAGATTTTTTGTCGATTTCGAAAAATTTCAAACTTCTTTATTTACGACTTTAGGGCGATAATTTATACACCGCTGGAATCGTCTCGCTGAGAGGAATCGATTAAAGTAGTTATTTTTAACCTACCGATTTAAATAAGCGAGATTTTTTGTTGATTGCGAAAAATTTCAAACTTCTTTATTTACGACTTTAGGGCGATAATTTATACACCGCTGGAATCGTCTCGCTGAGAGGAATCGATTAAAGTAGTTATTTTTAACCTACCGATTTAAATAAGCGAGATTTTTTGTCGATTTCGAAAACTTTCAAACTTCTTTATTTTACATTTTAGGGCGATAATTTATACCTCGCTGGAATCGTCTCGCTAAGAGGAATCGATTGGAATAGTTATTTTTAACCTACTGATTTAAATAAGCGAGATTTTTTGTCGATTTCGAAAAATTTCAAACTTCTTTATTTACGACTTTAGGGCGATAATTTATACACCGCTGGAATCGTCTCGCCGAGAGGAATCGATTGGAGTAGTTATTTTTAACCTACCGATTTAAATAAGCGAGATTTTTTGTCGATTTCGAAAAATTTCAAACTTCTTTATTTACGACTTTAGGGCGATAATTTATACCTCGCTGGAATCGTCTCGCTAAGAGGAATCGATTGGAATAGTTATTTTTAACCTACTGATTTAAATAAGCGAGATTTTTTGTCGATTTCGAAAAATTTCAAACTTCTTTATTTACGACTTTAGGGCGATAATTTATACACCGCTGGAATCGTCTCGCCGAGAGGAATCGATTGGAGTAGTTATTTTTAACCTACCGATTTAAATAAGCGAGATTTTTTGTCGATTTCGAAAAATTTCAAACTTCTTTATTTACGACTTTAGGGCGATAATTTATACACCGCTGGAATCGTCTCGCTGAGAGGAATCGATTAAAGTAGTTATTTTTAACCTACCGATTTAAATAAGCGAGATTTTTTGTCGATTTCGAAAACTTTCAAACTTCTTTATTTTACATTTTAGGGCGATAATTTATACCTCGCTGGAATCGTCTCGCTGAGAGGAATCGATTAAAGTAGTTATTTTTAACCTACCGATTTAAATAAGCGAGATTTTTTGTCGATTTCGAAAAATTTCAAACTTCTTTATTTACGACTTTAGGGCGATAATTTATACACCGCTGGAATCGTCTCGCTGAGAGGAATCGATTAAAGTAGTTATTTTTAACCTACCGATTTAAATAAGCGAGATTTTTTGTCGATTTCGAAAACTTTCAAACTTCTTTATTTTACATTTTAGGGCGATAATTTATACCTCGCTGGAATCGTCTCGCTAAGAGGAATCGATTGGAATAGTTATTTTTAACCTACTGATTTAAATAAGCGAGATTTTTTGTCGATTTCGAAAAATTTCAAACTTCTTTATTTACGACTTTAGGGCGATAATTTATACACCGCTGGAATCGTCTCGCCGAGAGGAATCGATTGGAGTAGTTATTTTTAACCTACCGATTTAAATAAGCGAGATTTTTTGTCGATTTCGAAAAATTTCAAACTTCTTTATTTACGACTTTAGGGCGATAATTTATACCTCGCTGGAATCGTCTCGCTAAGAGGAATCGATTGGAATAGTTATTTTTAACCTACTGATTTAAATAAGCGAGATTTTTTGTCGATTTCGAAAAATTTCAAACTTCTTTATTTACGACTTTAGGGCGATAATTTATACACCGCTGGAATCGTCTCGCCGAGAGGAATCGATTGGAGTAGTTATTTTTAACCTACCGATTTAAATAAGCGAGATTTTTTGTCGATTTCGAAAAATTTCAAACTTCTTTATTTACGACTTTAGGGCGATAATTTATACACCGCTGGAATCGTCTCGCTGAGAGGAATCGATTAAAGTAGTTATTTTTAACCTACCGATTTAAATAAGCGAGATTTTTTGTCGATTTCGAAAACTTTCAAACTTCTTTATTTTACATTTTAGGGCGATAATTTATACCTCGCTGGAATCGTCTCGCTAAGAGGAATCGATTGGAATAGTTATTTTTAACCTACTGATTTAAATAAGCGAGATTTTTTGTCGATTTCGAAAACTTTCAAACTTCTTTATTTTACATTTTAGGGCGATAATTTATACCTCGCTGGAATCGTCTCGCTAAGAGGAATCGATTGGAATAGTTATTTTTAACCTACTGATTTAAATAAGCGAGATTTTTTGTCGATTTCGAAAAATTTCAAACTTCTTTATTTACGACTTTAGGGCGATAATTTATACACCGCTGGAATCGTCTCGCTGAGAGGAATCGATTAAAGTAGTTATTTTTAACCTACCGATTTAAATAAGCGAGATTTTTTGTCGATTTCGAAAAATTTCAAACTTCTTTATTTACGACTTTAGGGCGATAATTTATACACCGCTGGAATCGTCTCGCTGAGAGGAATCGATTAAAGTAGTTATTTTTAACCTACCGATTTAAATAAGCGAGATTTTTTGTCGATTTCGAAAACTTTCAAACTTCTTTATTTTACATTTTAGGGCGATAATTTATACCTCGCTGGAATCGTCTCGCTAAGAGGAATCGATTGGAATAGTTATTTTTAACCTACTGATTTAAATAAGCGAGATTTTTTGTCGATTTCGAAAAATTTCAAACTTCTTTATTTTACATTTTAGGGCGATAATTTATACCCTGCTGGAATCGTCTCGCTGAGAGGAATCGATTGGAGTAGTTATTTTTAACCTACTGATTTAAATAAGCGAGATTTTTTGTCGATTTCGAAAAATTTCAAACTTCTTTATTTACGACTTTAGGGCGATAATTTATACACCGCTGGAATCGTCTCGCTGAGAGGAATCGATTAAAGTAGTTATTTTTAACCTACCGATTTAAATAAGCGAGATTTTTTGTTGATTGCGAAAAATTTCAAACTTCTTTATTTACGACTTTAGGGCGATAATTTATACACCGCTGGAATCGTCTCGCTGAGAGGAATCGATTAAAGTAGTTATTTTTAACCTACCGATTTAAATAAGCGAGATTTTTTGTCGATTTCGAAAACTTTCAAACTTCTTTATTTTACATTTTAGGGCGATAATTTATACCTCGCTGGAATCGTCTCGCTAAGAGGAATCGATTGGAGTAGTTATTTTTAACCTACCGATTTGAATAAGCGAGATTTTTTGTCGATTTCGAAAAATTTCAAACTTCTTTATTTACGACTTTAGGGCGATAATTTATACACCGCTGGAATCGTCTCGCCGAGAGGAATCGATTGGAGTAGTTATTTTTAACCTACCGATTTAAATAAGCGAGATTTTTTGTCGATTTCGAAAAATTTCAAACTTCTTTATTTACGACTTTAGGGCGATAATTTATACACCGCTGGAATCGTCTCGCCGAGAGGAATCGATTGGAGTAGTTATTTTTAACCTACCGATTTAAATAAGCGAGATTTTTTGTCGATTTCGAAAAATTTCAAACTTCTTTATTTACGACTTTAGGGCGATAATTTATACACCGCTGGAATCGTCTCGCCGAGAGGAATCGATTGGAGTAGTTATTTTTAACCTACCGATTTAAATAAGCGAGATTTTTTGTCGATTTCGAAAAATTTCAAACTTCTTTATTTACGACTTTAGGGCGATAATTTATACACCGCTGGAATCGTCTCGCCGAGAGGAATCGATTGGAGTAGTTATTTTTAACCTACCGATTTGAATAAGCGAGATTTTTTGTTGATTTCGAAAAATTTCAAACTTCTTTATTTACGACTTTAGGGCGATAATTTATACACCGCTGGAATCGTCTCGCTGAGAGGAATCGATTAAAGTAGTTATTTTTAACCTACCGATTTAAATAAGCGAGATTTTTTGTCGATTTCGAAAACTTTCAAACTTCTTTATTTTACATTTTAGGGCGATAATTTATACCTCGCTGGAATCGTCTCGCTAAGAGGAATCGATTGGAATAGTTATTTTTAACCTACTGATTTAAATAAGCGAGATTTTTTGTCGATTTCGAAAAATTTCAAACTTCTTTATTTACGACTTTAGGGCGATAATTTATACACCGCTGGAATCGTCTCGCCGAGAGGAATCGATTGGAGTAGTTATTTTTAACCTACCGATTTAAATAAGCGAGATTTTTTGTCGATTTCGAAAAATTTCAAACTTCTTTATTTACGACTTTAGGGCGATAATTTATACACCGCTGGAATCGTCTCGCCGAGAGGAATCGATTGGAGTAGTTATTTTTAACCTACCGATTTAAATATGCGAGATTTTTTGTCGATTTCGAAAAATTTCAAACTTCTTTATTTTACACTTTAGGACGATAATTTATACACCGCTGGAATCGTCTCGCCGAGAGGAATCGATTGGAGTAGTTATTTTTAACCTACCGATTTGAATAAGCGAGATTTTTTGTCGATTTCGAAAAATTTCAAACTTCTTTATTTTACACTTTAGGACGATAATTTATACACCGCTGGAATCGTCTCGCCGAGAGGAATCGATTGGAGTAGTTATTTTTAACCTACCGATTTGAATAAGCGAGATTTTTTGTCGATTTCGAAAAATTTCAAACTTCTTTATTTACGACTTTAGGGCGATAATTTATACACCGCTGGAATCGTCTCGCTGAGAGGAATCGATTAAAGTAGTTATTTTTAACCTACCGATTTAAATAAGCGAGATTTTTTGTCGATTTCGAAAACTTTCAAACTTCTTTATTTTACATTTTAGGGCGATAATTTATACCTCGCTGGAATCGTCTCGCTAAGAGGAATCGATTGGAATAGTTATTTTTAACCTACTGATTTAAATAAGCGAGATTTTTTGTCGATTTCGAAAAATTTCAAACTTCTTTATTTACGACTTTAGGGCGATAATTTATACACCGCTGGAATCGTCTCGCCGAGAGGAATCGATTGGAGTAGTTATTTTTAACCTACCGATTTAAATAAGCGAGATTTTTTGTCGATTTCGAAAAATTTCAAACTTCTTTATTTACGACTTTAGGGCGATAATTTATACACCGCTGGAATCGTCTCGCCGAGAGGAATCGATTGGAGTAGTTATTTTTAACCTACCGATTTGAATAAGCGAGATTTTTTGTTGATTGCGAAAAATTTCAAACTTCTTTATTTTACACTTTAGAGCGATAATTTATACACCGCTGGAATCGTCTCGCTGAGAGGAATCGATTAAAGTAGTTATTTTTAACCTACCGATTTAAATAAGCGAGATTTTTTGTCGATTTCGAAAACTTTCAAACTTCTTTATTTTACATTTTAGGGCGATAATTTATACCTCGCTGGAATCGTCTCGCTAAGAGGAATCGATTGGAATAGTTATTTTTAACCTACTGATTTAAATAAGCGAGATTTTTTGTCGATTTCGAAAAATTTCAAACTTCTTTATTTACGACTTTAGGGCGATAATTTATACACCGCTGGAATCGTCTCGCTGAGAGGAATCGATTAAAGTAGTTATTTTTAACCTACCGATTTAAATAAGCGAGATTTTTTGTCGATTTCGAAAACTTTCAAACTTCTTTATTTTACATTTTAGGGCGATAATTTATACCTCGCTGGAATCGTCTCGCTAAGAGGAATCGATTGGAATAGTTATTTTTAACCTACTGATTTAAATAAGCGAGATTTTTTGTCGATTTCGAAAAATTTCAAACTTCTTTATTTACGACTTTAGGGCGATAATTTATACACCGCTGGAATCGTCTCGCCGAGAGGAATCGATTGGAGTAGTTATTTTTAACCTACCGATTTAAATAAGCGAGATTTTTTGTCGATTTCGAAAAATTTCAAACTTCTTTATTTACGACTTTAGGGCGATAATTTATACACCGCTGGAATCGTCTCGCCGAGAGGAATCGATTGGAGTAGTTATTTTTAACCTACCGATTTAAATATGCGAGATTTTTTGTCGATTTCGAAAAATTTCAAACTTCTTTATTTTACACTTTAGGACGATAATTTATACACCGCTGGAATCGTCTCGCCGAGAGGAATCGATTGGAGTAGTTATTTTTAACCTACCGATTTAAATAAGCGAGATTTTTTGTCGATTTCGAAAAATTTCAAACTTCTTTATTTACGACTTTAGGGCGATAATTTATACACCGCTGGAATCGTCTCGCCGAGAGGAATCGATTGGAGTAGTTATTTTTAACCTACCGATTTGAATAAGCGAGATTTTTTGTCGATTTCGAAAAATTTCAAACTTCTTTATTTACGACTTTAGGGCGATAATTTATACACCGCTGGAATCGTCTCGCCGAGAGGAATCGATTGGAGTAGTTATTTTTAACCTACCGATTTAAATAAGCGAGATTTTTTGTCGATTTCGAAAAATTTCAAACTTCTTTATTTACGACTTTAGGGCGATAATTTATACACCGCTGGAATCGTCTCGCCGAGAGGAATCGATTGGAGTAGTTATTTTTAACCTACCGATTTAAATAAGCGAGATTTTTTGTTGATTTCGAAAAATTTCAAACTTCTTTATTTTACACTTTAGGGCGATAATTTATACACCGCTGGAATCGTCTCGCTGAGAGGAATCGATTAAAGTAGTTATTTTTAACCTACCGATTTAAATAAGCGAGATTTTTTGTCGATTTCGAAAACTTTCAAACTTCTTTATTTTACATTTTAGGGCGATAATTTATACCTCGCTGGAATCGTCTCGCTAAGAGGAATCGATTGGAATAGTTATTTTTAACCTACTGATTTAAATAAGCGAGATTTTTTGTCGATTTCGAAAAATTTCAAACTTCTTTATTTACGACTTTAGGGCGATAATTTATACACCGCTGGAATCGTCTCGCTGAGAGGAATCGATTAAAGTAGTTATTTTTAACCTACCGATTTAAATAAGCGAGATTTTTTGTCGATTTCGAAAAATTTCAAACTTCTTTATTTTACACTTTAGGGCGATAATTTATACACCGCTGGAATCGTCTCGCTGAGAGGAATCGATTAAAGTAGTTATTTTTAACCTACCGATTTAAATAAGCGAGATTTTTTGTTGATTGCGAAAAATTTCAAACTTCTTTATTTTACACTTTAGAGCGATAATTTATACACCGCTGGAATCGTCTCGCTGAGAGGAATCGATTAAAGTAGTTATTTTTAACCTACCGATTTAAATAAGCGAGATTTTTTGTCGATTTCGAAAAATTTCAAACTTCTTTATTTACGACTTTAGGGCGATAATTTATACACCGCTGGAATCGTCTCGCTGAGAGGAATCGATTAAAGTAGTTATTTTTAACCTACCGATTTAAATAAGCGAGATTTTTTGTCGATTTCGAAAAATTTCAAACTTCTTTATTTACGACTTTAGGGCGATAATTTATACACCGCTGGAATCGTCTCGCTGAGAGGAATCGATTAAAGTAGTTATTTTTAACCTACCGATTTAAATAAGCGAGATTTTTTGTCGATTTCGAAAAATTTCAAACTTCTTTATTTACGACTTTAGGGCGATAATTTATACACCGCTGGAATCGTCTCGCTGAGAGGAATCGATTAAAGTAGTTATTTTTAACCTACCGATTTAAATAAGCGAGATTTTTTGTTGATTTCGAAAAATTTCAAACTTCTTTATTTTACACTTTAGGGCGATAATTTATACACCGCTGGAATCGTCTCGCTGAGAGGAATCGATTAAAGTAGTTATTTTTAACCTACCGATTTAAATAAGCGAGATTTTTTGTTGATTGCGAAAAATTTCAAACTTCTTTATTTTACACTTTAGAGTGATAATTTATACACCGCTGGAATCGTCTCGCTAAGAGGAATCGATTAAAGTAGTTATTTTTAACCTACCGATTTAAATAAGCGAGATTTTTTGTCGATTTCGAAAACTTTCAAACTTCTTTATTTTACATTTTAGGGCGATAATTTATACACCGCTGGAATCGTCTCGCTGAGAGGAATCGATTAAAGTAGTTATTTTTAACCTACCGATTTAAATAAGCGAGATTTTTTGTTGATTGCGAAAAATTTCAAACTTCTTTATTTTACACTTTAGAGCGATAATTTATACACCGCTGGAATCGTCTCGCTAAGAGGAATCGATTAAAGTAGTTATTTTTAACCTACCGATTTAAATAAGCGAGATTTTTTGTCGATTTCGAAAACTTTCAAACTTCTTTATTTTACATTTTAGGGCGATAATTTATACACCGCTGGAATCGTCTCGCTGAGAGGAATCGATTAAAGTAGTTATTTTTAACCTACCGATTTAAATAAGCGAGATTTTTTGTTGATTGCGAAAAATTTCAAACTTCTTTATTTTACACTTTAGAGCGATAATTTATACACCGCTGGAATCGTCTCGCTAAGAGGAATCGATTAAAGTAGTTATTTTTAACCTACCGATTTAAATAAGCGAGATTTTTTGTCGATTTCGAAAACTTTCAAACTTCTTTATTTTACATTTTAGGGCGATAATTTATACACCGCTGGAATCGTCTCGCTGAGAGGAATCGATTAAAGTAGTTATTTTTAACCTACCGATTTAAATAAGCGAGATTTTTTGTTGATTGCGAAAAATTTCAAACTTCTTTATTTTACACTTTAGAGCGATAATTTATACACCGCTGGAATCGTCTCGCTAAGAGGAATCGATTAAAGTAGTTATTTTTAACCTACCGATTTAAATAAGCGAGATTTTTTGTCGATTTCGAAAACTTTCAAACTTCTTTATTTTACATTTTAGGGCGATAATTTATACACCGCTGGAATCGTCTCGCTGAGAGGAATCGATTAAAGTAGTTATTTTTAACCTACCGATTTAAATAAGCGAGATTTTTTGTTGATTGCGAAAAATTTCAAACTTCTTTATTTTACACTTTAGAGCGATAATTTATACACCGCTGGAATCGTCTCGCTAAGAGGAATCGATTAAAGTAGTTATTTTTAACCTACCGATTTAAATAAGCGAGATTTTTTGTCGATTTCGAAAACTTTCAAACTTCTTTATTTTACATTTTAGGGCGATAATTTATACCTCGCTGGAATCGTCTCGCTAAGAGGAATCGATTGGAATAGTTATTTTTAACCTACTGATTTAAATAAGCGAGATTTTTTGTCGATTTCGAAAAATTTCAAACTTCTTTATTTACGACTTTAGGGCGATAATTTATACACCGCTGGAATCGTCTCGCTGAGAGGAATCGATTAAAGTAGTTATTTTTAACCTACCGATTTAAATAAGCGAGATTTTTTGTCGATTTCGAAAACTTTCAAACTTCTTTATTTTACATTTTAGGGCGATAATTTATACACCGCTGGAATCGTCTCGCTGAGAGGAATCGATTAAAGTAGTTATTTTTAACCTACCGATTTAAATAAGCGAGATTTTTTGTTGATTGCGAAAAATTTCAAACTTCTTTATTTTACACTTTAGAGCGATAATTTATACACCGCTGGAATCGTCTCGCTAAGAGGAATCGATTAAAGTAGTTATTTTTAACCTACCGATTTAAATAAGCGAGATTTTTTGTCGATTTCGAAAACTTTCAAACTTCTTTATTTTACATTTTAGGGCGATAATTTATACACCGCTGGAATCGTCTCGCTGAGAGGAATCGATTAAAGTAGTTATTTTTAACCTACCGATTTAAATAAGCGAGATTTTTTGTTGATTGCGAAAAATTTCAAACTTCTTTATTTTACACTTTAGAGTGATAATTTATACACCGCTGGAATCGTCTCGCTAAGAGGAATCGATTAAAGTAGTTATTTTTAACCTACCGATTTAAATAAGCGAGATTTTTTGTCGATTTCGAAAACTTTCAAACTTCTTTATTTTACACTTTAGGGCGATAATTTATACACCGCTGGAATCGTCTCGCTGAGAGGAATCGATTAAAGTAGTTATTTTTAACCTACCGATTTAAATAAGCGAGATTTTTTGTTGATTGCGAAAAATTTCAAACTTCTTTATTTTACACTTTAGAGCGATAATTTATACACCGCTGGAATCGTCTCGCTAAGAGGAATCGATTAAAGTAGTTATTTTTAACCTACCGATTTAAATAAGCGAGATTTTTTGTCGATTTCGAAAACTTTCAAACTTCTTTATTTTACATTTTAGGGCGATAATTTATACCTCGCTGGAATCGTCTCGCTAAGAGGAATCGATTGGAATAGTTATTTTTAACCTACTGATTTAAATAAGCGAGATTTTTTGTCGATTTCGAAAAATTTCAAACTTCTTTATTTACGACTTTAGGGCGATAATTTATACACCGCTGGAATCGTCTCGCTGAGAGGAATCGATTAAAGTAGTTATTTTTAACCTACCGATTTAAATAAGCGAGATTTTTTGTCGATTTCGAAAAATTTCAAACTTCTTTATTTACGACTTTAGGGCGATAATTTATACACCGCTGGAATCGTCTCGCCGAGAGGAATCGATTGGAGTAGTTATTTTTAACCTACCGATTTAAATAAGCGAGATTTTTTGTCGATTTCGAAAAATTTCAAACTTCTTTATTTACGACTTTAGGGCGATAATTTATACACCGCTGGAATCGTCTCGCCGAGAGGAATCGATTGGAATAGTTATTTTTAACCTACTGATTTAAATAAGCGAGATTTTTTGTCGATTTCGAAAAATTTCAAACTTCTTTATTTACGACTTTAGGGCGATAATTTATACACCGCTGGAATCGTCTCGCCGAGAGGAATCGATTGGAGTAGTTATTTTTAACCTACCGATTTAAATAAGCGAGATTTTTTGTCGATTTCGAAAAATTTCAAACTTCTTTATTTTACACTTTAGGGCGATAATTTATACACCGCTGGAATCGTCTCGCCGAGAGGAATCGATTGGAGTAGTTATTTTTAACCTACCGATTTAAATAAGCGAGATTTTTTGTCGATTTCGAAAAATTTCAAACTTCTTTATTTACGACTTTAGGGCGATAATTTATACACCGCTGGAATCGTCTCGCTGAGAGGAATCGATTAAAGTAGTTATTTTTAACCTACCGATTTAAATAAGCGAGATTTTTTGTTGATTGCGAAAAATTTCAAACTTCTTTATTTTACACTTTAGAGCGATAATTTATACACCGCTGGAATCGTCTCGCTGAGAGGAATCGATTAAAGTAGTTATTTTTAACCTACCGATTTAAATAAGCGAGATTTTTTGTTGATTTCGAAAAATTTCAAACTTCTTTATTTTACACTTTAGGGCGATAATTTATACACCGCTGGAATCGTCTCGCTGAGAGGAATCGATTAAAGTAGTTATTTTTAACCTACCGATTTAAATAAGCGAGATTTTTTGTTGATTGCGAAAAATTTCAAACTTCTTTATTTTACACTTTAGAGCAATAATTTATACACCGCTGGAATCGTCTCGCTGAGAGGAATCGATTAAAGTAGTTATTTTTAACCTACCGATTTAAATAAGCGAGATTTTTTGTTGATTTCGAAAAATTTCAAACTTCTTTATTTTACACTTTAGGGCGATAATTTATACACCGCTGGAATCGTCTCGCTGAGAGGAATCGATTAAAGTAGTTATTTTTAACCTACCGATTTAAATAAGCGAGATTTTTTGTCGATTTCGAAAAATTTCAAACTTCTTTATTTACGACTTTAGGGCGATAATTTATACACCGCTGGAATCGTCTCGCCGAGAGGAATCGATTGGAGTAGTTATTTTTAACCTACCGATTTAAATAAGCGAGATTTTTTGTCGATTTCGAAAAATTTCAAACTTCTTTATTTACGACTTTAGGGCGATAATTTATACACCGCTGGAATCGTCTCGCCGAGAGGAATCGATTGGAGTAGTTATTTTTAACCTACCGATTTAAATAAGCGAGATTTTTTGTCGATTTCGAAAAATTTCAAACTTCTTTATTTACGACTTTAGGGCGATAATTTATACACCGCTGGAATCGTCTCGCCGAGAGGAATCGATTGGAATAGTTATTTTTAACCTACTGATTTAAATAAGCGAGATTTTTTGTCGATTTCGAAAAATTTCAAACTTCTTTATTTACGACTTTAGGGCGATAATTTATACACCGCTGGAATCGTCTCGCCGAGAGGAATCGATTGGAGTAGTTATTTTTAACCTACCGATTTAAATAAGCGAGATTTTTTGTCGATTTCGAAAAATTTCAAACTTCTTTATTTTACACTTTAGGGCGATAATTTATACACCGCTGGAATCGTCTCGCCGAGAGGAATCGATTGGAGTAGTTATTTTTAACCTACCGATTTAAATAAGCGAGATTTTTTGTCGATTTCGAAAAATTTCAAACTTCTTTATTTACGACTTTAGGGCGATAATTTATACACCGCTGGAATCGTCTCGCTGAGAGGAATCGATTAAAGTAGTTATTTTTAACCTACCGATTTAAATAAGCGAGATTTTTTGTTGATTGCGAAAAATTTCAAACTTCTTTATTTTACACTTTAGAGCGATAATTTATACACCGCTGGAATCGTCTCGCTGAGAGGAATCGATTAAAGTAGTTATTTTTAACCTACCGATTTAAATAAGCGAGATTTTTTGTTGATTGCGAAAAATTTCAAACTTCTTTATTTTACACTTTAGAGCGATAATTTATACACCGCTGGAATCGTCTCGCTAAGAGGAATCGATTAAAGTAGTTATTTTTAACCTACCGATTTAAATAAGCGAGATTTTTTGTCGATTTCGAAAAATTTCAAACTTCTTTATTTTACACTTTAGGGCGATAATTTATACACCGCTGGAATCGTCTCGCCGAGAGGAATCGATTGGAGTAGTTATTTTTAACCTACCGATTTAAATAAGCGAGATTTTTTGTTGATTTCGAAAAATTTCAAACTTCTTTATTTTACACTTTAGGGCGATAATTTATACACCGCTGGAATCGTCTCGCTGAGAGGAATCGATTAAAGTAGTTATTTTTAACCTACCGATTTAAATAAGCGAGATTTTTTGTCGATTTCGAAAAATTTCAAACTTCTTTATTTACGACTTTAGGGCGATAATTTATACACCGCTGGAATCGTCTCGCCGAGAGGAATCGATTGGAGTAGTTATTTTTAACCTACCGATTTAAATAAGCGAGATTTTTTGTCGATTTCGAAAAATTTCAAACTTCTTTATTTACGACTTTAGGGCGATAATTTATACACCGCTGGAATCGTCTCGCTGAGAGGAATCGATTAAAGTAGTTATTTTTAACCTACCGATTTAAATAAGCGAGATTTTTTGTCGATTTCGAAAAATTTCAAACTTCTTTATTTACGACTTTAGGGCGATAATTTATACACCGCTGGAATCGTCTCGCTGAGAGGAATCGATTAAAGTAGTTATTTTTAACCTACCGATTTAAATAAGCGAGATTTTTTGTTGATTGCGAAAAATTTCAAACTTCTTTATTTTACACTTTAGAGCGATAATTTATACACCGCTGGAATCGTCTCGCTAAGAGGAATCGATTAAAGTAGTTATTTTTAACCTACCGATTTAAATAAGCGAGATTTTTTGTCGATTTCGAAAACTTTCAAACTTCTTTATTTTACATTTTAGGGCGATAATTTATACCTCGCTGGAATCGTCTCGCTAAGAGGAATCGATTGGAATAGTTATTTTTAACCTACTGATTTAAATAAGCGAGATTTTTTGTCGATTTCGAAAAATTTCAAACTTCTTTATTTACGACTTTAGGGCGATAATTTATACACCGCTGGAATCGTCTCGCTGAGAGGAATCGATTAAAGTAGTTATTTTTAACCTACCGATTTAAATAAGCGAGATTTTTTGTCGATTTCGAAAAATTTCAAACTTCTTTATTTACGACTTTAGGGCGATAATTTATACACCGCTGGAATCGTCTCGCCGAGAGGAATCGATTGGAGTAGTTATTTTTAACCTACCGATTTAAATAAGCGAGATTTTTTGTTGATTTCGAAAAATTTCAAACTTCTTTATTTTACACTTTAGGGCGATAATTTATACACCGCTGGAATCGTCTCGCTGAGAGGAATCGATTAAAGTAGTTATTTTTAACCTACCGATTTAAATAAGCGAGATTTTTTGTCGATTTCGAAAAATTTCAAACTTCTTTATTTACGACTTTAGGGCGATAATTTATACACCGCTGGAATCGTCTCGCTGAGAGGAATCGATTAAAGTAGTTATTTTTAACCTACCGATTTAAATAAGCGAGATTTTTTGTCGATTTCGAAAAATTTCAAACTTCTTTATTTACGACTTTAGGGCGATAATTTATACACCGCTGGAATCGTCTCGCCGAGAGGAATCGATTGGAGTAGTTATTTTTAACCTACCGATTTAAATAAGCGAGATTTTTTGTTGATTTCGAAAAATTTCAAACTTCTTTATTTTACACTTTAGGGCGATAATTTATACACCGCTGGAATCGTCTCGCTGAGAGGAATCGATTAAAGTAGTTATTTTTAACCTACCGATTTAAATAAGCGAGATTTTTTGTCGATTTCGAAAAATTTCAAACTTCTTTATTTACGACTTTAGGGCGATAATTTATACACCGCTGGAATCGTCTCGCCGAGAGGAATCGATTGGAGTAGTTATTTTTAACCTACCGATTTAAATAAGCGAGATTTTTTGTCGATTTCGAAAAATTTCAAACTTCTTTATTTACGACTTTAGGGCGATAATTTATACACCGCTGGAATCGTCTCGCCGAGAGGAATCGATTGGAGTAGTTATTTTTAACCTACCGATTTAAATAAGCGAGATTTTTTGTTGATTGCGAAAAATTTCAAACTTCTTTATTTTACACTTTAGAGCGATAATTTATACACCGCTGGAATCGTCTCGCTGAGAGGAATCGATTAAAGTAGTTATTTTTAACCTACCGATTTAAATAAGCGAGATTTTTTGTCGATTTCGAAAAATTTCAAACTTCTTTATTTACGACTTTAGGGCGATAATTTATACACCGCTGGAATCGTCTCGCCGAGAGGAATCGATTGGAGTAGTTATTTTTAACCTACCGATTTAAATAAGCGAGATTTTTTGTCGATTTCGAAAAATTTCAAACTTCTTTATTTACGACTTTAGGGCGATAATTTATACACCGCTGGAATCGTCTCGCCGAGAGGAATCGATTGGAGTAGTTATTTTTAACCTACCGATTTAAATAAGCGAGATTTTTTGTCGATTTCGAAAAATTTCAAACTTCTTTATTTACGACTTTAGGGCGATAATTTATACACCGCTGGAATCGTCTCGCCTAGAGGAATCGATTGGAGTAGTTATTTTTAACCTACCGATTTAAATAAGCGAGATTTTTTGTCGATTTCGAAAAATTTCAAACTTCTTTATTTACGACTTTAGGGCGATAATTTATACACCGCTGGAATCGTCTCGCCGAGAGGAATCGATTGGAGTAGTTATTTTTAACCTACCGATTTAAATAAGCGAGATTTTTTGTCGATTTCGAAAAATTTCAAACTTCTTTATTTACGACTTTAGGGCGATAATTTATACACCGCTGGAATCGTCTCGCCGAGAGGAATCGATTGGAATAGTTATTTTTAACCTACTGATTTAAATAAGCGAGATTTTTTGTCGATTTCGAAAACTTTCAAACTTCTTTATTTTACATTTTAGGGCGATAATTTATACCTCGCTGGAATCGTCTCGCCCAGAGGAATCGATTGGAGTAGTTATTTTTAACCTACCGATTTAAATAAGCGAGATTTTTTGTCGATTTCGAAAAATTTCAAACTTCTTTATTTACGACTTTAGGGCGATAATTTATACACCGCTGGAATCGTCTCGCTGAGAGGAATCGATTAAAGTAGTTATTTTTAACCTACCGATTTAAATAAGCGAGATTTTTTGTCGATTTCGAAAAATTTCAAACTTCTTTATTTACGACTTTAGGGCGATAATTTATACACCGCTGGAATCGTCTCGCCGAGAGGAATCGATTGGAGTAGTTATTTTTAACCTACCGATTTAAATAAGCGAGATTTTTTGTCGATTTCGAAAAATTTCAAACTTCTTTATTTACGACTTTAGGGCGATAATTTATACACCGCTGGAATCGTCTCGCTGAGAGGAATCGATTAAAGTAGTTATTTTTAACCTACCGATTTAAATAAGCGAGATTTTTTGTTGATTTCGAAAAATTTCAAACTTCTTTATTTTACACTTTAGGGCGATAATTTATACACCGCTGGAATCGTCTCGCTGAGAGGAATCGATTAAAGTAGTTATTTTTAACCTACCGATTTAAATAAGCGAGATTTTTTGTTGATTGCGAAAAATTTCAAACTTCTTTATTTTACACTTTAGAGCGATAATTTATACACCGCTGGAATCGTCTCGCTGAGAGGAATCGATTAAAGTAGTTATTTTTAACCTACCGATTTAAATAAGCGAGATTTTTTGTTGATTGCGAAAAATTTCAAACTTCTTTATTTTACACTTTAGAGCGATAATTTATACACCGCTGGAATCGTCTCGCTGAGAGGAATCGATTAAAGTAGTTATTTTTAACCTACCGATTTAAATAAGCGAGATTTTTTGTCGATTTCGAAAAATTTCAAACTTCTTTATTTACGACTTTAGGGCGATAATTTATACACCGCTGGAATCGTCTCGCCGAGAGGAATCGATTGGAGTAGTTATTTTTAACCTACCGATTTAAATAAGCGAGATTTTTTGTCGATTTCGAAAAATTTCAAACTTCTTTATTTACGACTTTAGGGCGATAATTTATACACCGCTGGAATCGTCTCGCCGAGAGGAATCGATTGGAGTAGTTATTTTTAACCTACCGATTTAAATAAGCGAGATTTTTTGTCGATTTCGAAAAATTTCAAACTTCTTTATTTACGACTTTAGGGCGATAATTTATACACCGCTGGAATCGTCTCGCCGAGAGGAATCGATTGGAGTAGTTATTTTTAACCTACCGATTTAAATAAGCGAGATTTTTTGTCGATTTCGAAAAATTTCAAACTTCTTTATTTACGACTTTAGGGCGATAATTTATACACCGCTGGAATCGTCTCGCCGAGAGGAATCGATTGGAGTAGTTATTTTTAACCTACCGATTTAAATAAGCGAGATTTTTTGTCGATTTCGAAAAATTTCAAACTTCTTTATTTTACACTTTAGGACGATAATTTATACACCGCTGGAATCGTCTCGCCCAGAGGAATCGATTGGAGTAGTTATTTTTAACCTACCGATTTAAATAAGCGAGATTTTTTGTCGATTTCGAAAAATTTCAAACTTCTTTATTTACGACTTTAGGGCGATAATTTATACACCGCTGGAATCGTCTCGCCGAGAGGAATCGATTGGAGTAGTTATTTTTAACCTACCGATTTAAATAAGCGAGATTTTTTGTCGATTTCGAAAAATTTCAAACTTCTTTATTTACGACTTTAGGGCGATAATTTATACACCGCTGGAATCGTCTCGCCGAGAGGAATCGATTGGAGTAGTTATTTTTAACCTACCGATTTAAATAAGCGAGATTTTTTGTCGATTTCGAAAAATTTCAAACTTCTTTATTTACGACTTTAGGGCGATAATTTATACACCGCTGGAATCGTCTCGCCGAGAGGAATCGATTGGAGTAGTTATTTTTAACCTACCGATTTAAATAAGCGAGATTTTTTGTCGATTTCGAAAAATTTCAAACTTCTTTATTTACGACTTTAGGGCGATAATTTATACACCGCTGGAATCGTCTCGCCGAGAGGAATCGATTGGAGTAGTTATTTTTAACCTACCGATTTAAATAAGCGAGATTTTTTGTCGATTTCGAAAAATTTCAAACTTCTTTATTTACGACTTTAGGGCGATAATTTATACACCGCTGGAATCGTCTCGCCGAGAGGAATCGATTGGAGTAGTTATTTTTAACCTACCGATTTAAATAAGCGAGATTTTTTGTCGATTTCAAAAAATTTCAAACTTCTTTATTTTACACTTTAGGACGATAATTTATACACCGCTGGAATCGTCTCGCCCAGAGGAATCGATTGGAGTAGTTATTTTTAACCTACCGATTTAAATAAGCGAGATTTTTTGTCGATTTCGAAAAATTTCAAACTTCTTTATTTACGACTTTAGGGCGATAATTTATACACCGCTGGAATCGTCTCGCCGAGAGGAATCGATTGGAGTAGTTATTTTTAACCTACCGATTTAAATAAGCGAGATTTTTTGTCGATTTCGAAAAATTTCAAACTTCTTTATTTACGACTTTAGGGCGATAATTTATACACCGCTGGAATCGTCTCGCCGAGAGGAATCGATTGGAGTAGTTATTTTTAACCTACCGATTTAAATAAGCGAGATTTTTTGTTGATTTCGAAAAATTTCAAACTTCTTTATTTTACACTTTAGGGCGATAATTTATACACCGCTGGAATCGTCTCGCTGAGAGGAATCGATTAAAGTAGTTATTTTTAACCTACCGATTTAAATAAGCGAGATTTTTTGTCGATTTCGAAAAATTTCAAACTTCTTTATTTACGACTTTAGGGCGATAATTTATACACCGCTGGAATCGTCTCGCCGAGAGGAATCGATTGGAGTAGTTATTTTTAACCTACCGATTTAAATAAGCGAGATTTTTTGTCGATTTCGAAAAATTTCAAACTTCTTTATTTTACACTTTAGGACGATAATTTATACACCGCTGGAATCGTCTCGCCCAGAGGAATCGATTGGAGTAGTTATTTTTAACCTACCGATTTAAATAAGCGAGATTTTTTGTCGATTTCGAAAAATTTCAAACTTCTTTATTTACGACTTTAGGGCGATAATTTATACACCGCTGGAATCGTCTCGCTGAGAGGAATCGATTAAAGTAGTTATTTTTAACCTACCGATTTAAATAAGCGAGATTTTTTGTTGATTTCGAAAAATTTCAAACTTCTTTATTTTACACTTTAGGGCGATAATTTATACACCGCTGGAATCGTCTCGCTGAGAGGAATCGATTAAAGTAGTTATTTTTAACCTACCGATTTAAATAAGCGAGATTTTTTGTTGATTGCGAAAAATTTCAAACTTCTTTATTTTACACTTTAGAGCGATAATTTATACACCGCTGGAATCGTCTCGCTGAGAGGAATCGATTAAAGTAGTTATTTTTAACCTACCGATTTAAATAAGCGAGATTTTTTGTTGATTGCGAAAAATTTCAAACTTCTTTATTTTACACTTTAGAGCGATAATTTATACACCGCTGGAATCGTCTCGCTGAGAGGAATCGATTAAAGTAGTTATTTTTAACCTACCGATTTAAATAAGCGAGATTTTTTGTCGATTTCGAAAAATTTCAAACTTCTTTATTTACGACTTTAGGGCGATAATTTATACACCGCTGGAATCGTCTCGCCGAGAGGAATCGATTGGAGTAGTTATTTTTAACCTACCGATTTAAATAAGCGAGATTTTTTGTTGATTGCGAAAAATTTCAAACTTCTTTATTTTACACTTTAGAGCGATAATTTATACACCGCTGGAATCGTCTCGCTGAGAGGAATCGATTAAAGTAGTTATTTTTAACCTACCGATTTAAATAAGCGAGATTTTTTGTTGATTGCGAAAAATTTCAAACTTCTTTATTTTACACTTTAGAGCGATAATTTATACACCGCTGGAATCGTCTCGCTGAGAGGAATCGATTAAAGTAGTTATTTTTAACCTACCGATTTAAATAAGCGAGATTTTTTGTCGATTTCGAAAAATTTCAAACTTCTTTATTTACGACTTTAGGGCGATAATTTATACACCGCTGGAATCGTCTCGCCGAGAGGAATCGATTGGAGTAGTTATTTTTAACCTACCGATTTAAATAAGCGAGATTTTTTGTTGATTGCGAAAAATTTCAAACTTCTTTATTTTACACTTTAGAGCGATAATTTATACACCGCTGGAATCGTCTCGCTGAGAGGAATCGATTAAAGTAGTTATTTTTAACCTACCGATTTAAATAAGCGAGATTTTTTGTCGATTTCGAAAAATTTCAAACTTCTTTATTTACGACTTTAGGGCGATAATTTATACACCGCTGGAATCGTCTCGCCGAGAGGAATCGATTGGAGTAGTTATTTTTAACCTACCGATTTAAATAAGCGAGATTTTTTGTTGATTGCGAAAAATTTCAAACTTCTTTATTTTACACTTTAGAGCGATAATTTATACACCGCTGGAATCGTCTCGCTGAGAGGAATCGATTAAAGTAGTTATTTTTAACCTACCGATTTAAATAAGCGAGATTTTTTGTCGATTTCGAAAAATTTCAAACTTCTTTATTTACGACTTTAGGGCGATAATTTATACACCGCTGGAATCGTCTCGCTGAGAGGAATCGATTAAAGTAGTTATTTTTAACCTACCGATTTAAATAAGCGAGATTTTTTGTCGATTTCGAAAAATTTCAAACTTCTTTATTTACGACTTTAGGGCGATAATTTATACACCGCTGGAATCGTCTCGCCGAGAGGAATCGATTGGAGTAGTTATTTTTAACCTACCGATTTAAATAAGCGAGATTTTTTGTCGATTTCGAAAAATTTCAAACTTCTTTATTTACGACTTTAGGGCGATAATTTATACACCGCTGGAATCGTCTCGCCGAGAGGAATCGATTGGAGTAGTTATTTTTAACCTACCGATTTAAATAAGCGAGATTTTTTGTTGATTTCGAAAAATTTCAAACTTCTTTATTTTACACTTTAGGGCGATAATTTATACACCGCTGGAATCGTCTCGCTGAGAGGAATCGATTAAAGTAGTTATTTTTAACCTACCGATTTAAATAAGCGAGATTTTTTGTCGATTTCGAAAACTTTCAAACTTCTTTATTTTACATTTTAGGGCGATAATTTATACCTCGCTGGAATCGTCTCGCTAAGAGGAATCGATTGGAATAGTTATTTTTAACCTACTGATTTAAATAAGCGAGATTTTTTGTCGATTTCGAAAAATTTCAAACTTCTTTATTTACGACTTTAGGGCGATAATTTATACACCGCTGGAATCGTCTCGCTGAGAGGAATCGATTAAAGTAGTTATTTTTAACCTACCGATTTAAATAAGCGAGATTTTTTGTTGATTGCGAAAAATTTCAAACTTCTTTATTTTACACTTTAGAGCGATAATTTATACACCGCTGGAATCGTCTCGCTGAGAGGAATCGATTAAAGTAGTTATTTTTAACCTACCGATTTAAATAAGCGAGATTTTTTGTTGATTGCGAAAAATTTCAAACTTCTTTATTTTACACTTTAGAGCGATAATTTATACACCGCTGGAATCGTCTCGCTAAGAGGAATCGATTAAAGTAGTTATTTTTAACCTACCGATTTAAATAAGCGAGATTTTTTGTCGATTTCGAAAACTTTCAAACTTCTTTATTTTACATTTTAGGGCGATAATTTATACCTCGCTGGAATCGTCTCGCTAAGAGGAATCGATTGGAATAGTTATTTTTAACCTACTGATTTAAATAAGCGAGATTTTTTGTCGATTTCGAAAAATTTCAAACTTCTTTATTTACGACTTTAGGGCGATAATTTATACACCGCTGGAATCGTCTCGCTGAGAGGAATCGATTAAAGTAGTTATTTTTAACCTACCGATTTAAATAAGCGAGATTTTTTGTCGATTTCGAAAAATTTCAAACTTCTTTATTTTACACTTTAGGGCGATAATTTATACACCGCTGGAATCGTCTCGCTGAGAGGAATCGATTAAAGTAGTTATTTTTAACCTACCGATTTAAATAAGCGAGATTTTTTGTTGATTGCGAAAAATTTCAAACTTCTTTATTTTACACTTTAGAGCGATAATTTATACACCGCTGGAATCGTCTCGCTGAGAGGAATCGATTAAAGTAGTTATTTTTAACCTACCGATTTAAATAAGCGAGATTTTTTGTCGATTTCGAAAAATTTCAAACTTCTTTATTTACGACTTTAGGGCGATAATTTATACACCGCTGGAATCGTCTCGCTGAGAGGAATCGATTAAAGTAGTTATTTTTAACCTACCGATTTAAATAAGCGAGATTTTTTGTCGATTTCGAAAAATTTCAAACTTCTTTATTTACGACTTTAGGGCGATAATTTATACACCGCTGGAATCGTCTCGCTGAGAGGAATCGATTAAAGTAGTTATTTTTAACCTACCGATTTAAATAAGCGAGATTTTTTGTCGATTTCGAAAAATTTCAAACTTCTTTATTTACGACTTTAGGGCGATAATTTATACACCGCTGGAATCGTCTCGCTGAGAGGAATCGATTAAAGTAGTTATTTTTAACCTACCGATTTAAATAAGCGAGATTTTTTGTTGATTTCGAAAAATTTCAAACTTCTTTATTTTACACTTTAGGGCGATAATTTATACACCGCTGGAATCGTCTCGCTGAGAGGAATCGATTAAAGTAGTTATTTTTAACCTACCGATTTAAATAAGCGAGATTTTTTGTTGATTGCGAAAAATTTCAAACTTCTTTATTTTACACTTTAGAGTGATAATTTATACACCGCTGGAATCGTCTCGCTAAGAGGAATCGATTAAAGTAGTTATTTTTAACCTACCGATTTAAATAAGCGAGATTTTTTGTCGATTTCGAAAACTTTCAAACTTCTTTATTTTACATTTTAGGGCGATAATTTATACACCGCTGGAATCGTCTCGCTGAGAGGAATCGATTAAAGTAGTTATTTTTAACCTACCGATTTAAATAAGCGAGATTTTTTGTTGATTGCGAAAAATTTCAAACTTCTTTATTTTACACTTTAGAGCGATAATTTATACACCGCTGGAATCGTCTCGCTAAGAGGAATCGATTAAAGTAGTTATTTTTAACCTACCGATTTAAATAAGCGAGATTTTTTGTCGATTTCGAAAACTTTCAAACTTCTTTATTTTACATTTTAGGGCGATAATTTATACACCGCTGGAATCGTCTCGCTGAGAGGAATCGATTAAAGTAGTTATTTTTAACCTACCGATTTAAATAAGCGAGATTTTTTGTTGATTGCGAAAAATTTCAAACTTCTTTATTTTACACTTTAGAGCGATAATTTATACACCGCTGGAATCGTCTCGCTAAGAGGAATCGATTAAAGTAGTTATTTTTAACCTACCGATTTAAATAAGCGAGATTTTTTGTCGATTTCGAAAACTTTCAAACTTCTTTATTTTACATTTTAGGGCGATAATTTATACACCGCTGGAATCGTCTCGCTGAGAGGAATCGATTAAAGTAGTTATTTTTAACCTACCGATTTAAATAAGCGAGATTTTTTGTTGATTGCGAAAAATTTCAAACTTCTTTATTTTACACTTTAGAGTGATAATTTATACACCGCTGGAATCGTCTCGCTAAGAGGAATCGATTAAAGTAGTTATTTTTAACCTACCGATTTAAATAAGCGAGATTTTTTGTCGATTTCGAAAACTTTCAAACTTCTTTATTTTACATTTTAGGGCGATAATTTATACACCGCTGGAATCGTCTCGCTGAGAGGAATCGATTAAAGTAGTTATTTTTAACCTACCGATTTAAATAAGCGAGATTTTTTGTTGATTGCGAAAAATTTCAAACTTCTTTATTTTACACTTTAGAGCGATAATTTATACACCGCTGGAATCGTCTCGCTAAGAGGAATCGATTAAAGTAGTTATTTTTAACCTACCGATTTAAATAAGCGAGATTTTTTGTCGATTTCGAAAACTTTCAAACTTCTTTATTTTACATTTTAGGGCGATAATTTATACCTCGCTGGAATCGTCTCGCTAAGAGGAATCGATTGGAATAGTTATTTTTAACCTACTGATTTAAATAAGCGAGATTTTTTGTCGATTTCGAAAAATTTCAAACTTCTTTATTTACGACTTTAGGGCGATAATTTATACACCGCTGGAATCGTCTCGCTGAGAGGAATCGATTAAAGTAGTTATTTTTAACCTACCGATTTAAATAAGCGAGATTTTTTGTCGATTTCGAAAACTTTCAAACTTCTTTATTTTACATTTTAGGGCGATAATTTATACACCGCTGGAATCGTCTCGCTGAGAGGAATCGATTAAAGTAGTTATTTTTAACCTACCGATTTAAATAAGCGAGATTTTTTGTTGATTGCGAAAAATTTCAAACTTCTTTATTTTACACTTTAGGACGATAATTTATACACCGCTGGAATCGTCTCGCCCAGAGGAATCGATTGGAGTAGTTATTTTTAACCTACCGATTTAAATAAGCGAGATTTTTTGTCGATTTCGAAAAATTTCAAACTTCTTTATTTACGACTTTAGGGCGATAATTTATACACCGCTGGAATCGTCTCGCCGAGAGGAATCGATTGGAGTAGTTATTTTTAACCTACCGATTTAAATAAGCGAGATTTTTTGTCGATTTCGAAAAATTTCAAACTTCTTTATTTACGACTTTAGGGCGATAATTTATACACCGCTGGAATCGTCTCGCCGAGAGGAATCGATTGGAGTAGTTATTTTTAACCTACCGATTTAAATAAGCGAGATTTTTTGTCGATTTCGAAAAATTTCAAACTTCTTTATTTACGACTTTAGGGCGATAATTTATACACCGCTGGAATCGTCTCGCCGAGAGGAATCGATTGGAGTAGTTATTTTTAACCTACCGATTTAAATAAGCGAGATTTTTTGTTGATTTCGAAAAATTTCAAACTTCTTTATTTTACACTTTAGGGCGATAATTTATACACCGCTGGAATCGTCTCGCTGAGAGGAATCGATTAAAGTAGTTATTTTTAACCTACCGATTTAAATAAGCGAGATTTTTTGTCGATTTCGAAAAATTTCAAACTTCTTTATTTACGACTTTAGGGCGATAATTTATACACCGCTGGAATCGTCTCGCCGAGAGGAATCGATTGGAGTAGTTATTTTTAACCTACCGATTTAAATAAGCGAGATTTTTTGTCGATTTCGAAAAATTTCAAACTTCTTTATTTTACACTTTAGGACGATAATTTATACACCGCTGGAATCGTCTCGCCCAGAGGAATCGATTGGAGTAGTTATTTTTAACCTACCGATTTAAATAAGCGAGATTTTTTGTCGATTTCGAAAAATTTCAAACTTCTTTATTTACGACTTTAGGGCGATAATTTATACACCGCTGGAATCGTCTCGCTGAGAGGAATCGATTAAAGTAGTTATTTTTAACCTACCGATTTAAATAAGCGAGATTTTTTGTTGATTTCGAAAAATTTCAAACTTCTTTATTTTACACTTTAGGGCGATAATTTATACACCGCTGGAATCGTCTCGCTGAGAGGAATCGATTAAAGTAGTTATTTTTAACCTACCGATTTAAATAAGCGAGATTTTTTGTTGATTGCGAAAAATTTCAAACTTCTTTATTTTACACTTTAGAGCGATAATTTATACACCGCTGGAATCGTCTCGCTGAGAGGAATCGATTAAAGTAGTTATTTTTAACCTACCGATTTAAATAAGCGAGATTTTTTGTTGATTGCGAAAAATTTCAAACTTCTTTATTTTACACTTTAGAGCGATAATTTATACACCGCTGGAATCGTCTCGCTGAGAGGAATCGATTAAAGTAGTTATTTTTAACCTACCGATTTAAATAAGCGAGATTTTTTGTCGATTTCGAAAAATTTCAAACTTCTTTATTTACGACTTTAGGGCGATAATTTATACACCGCTGGAATCGTCTCGCCGAGAGGAATCGATTGGAGTAGTTATTTTTAACCTACCGATTTAAATAAGCGAGATTTTTTGTCGATTTCGAAAAATTTCAAACTTCTTTATTTACGACTTTAGGGCGATAATTTATACACCGCTGGAATCGTCTCGCCGAGAGGAATCGATTGGAGTAGTTATTTTTAACCTACCGATTTAAATAAGCGAGATTTTTTGTCGATTTCGAAAAATTTCAAACTTCTTTATTTACGACTTTAGGGCGATAATTTATACACCGCTGGAATCGTCTCGCCGAGAGGAATCGATTGGAGTAGTTATTTTTAACCTACCGATTTAAATAAGCGAGATTTTTTGTCGATTTCGAAAAATTTCAAACTTCTTTATTTACGACTTTAGGGCGATAATTTATACACCGCTGGAATCGTCTCGCCGAGAGGAATCGATTGGAGTAGTTATTTTTAACCTACCGATTTAAATAAGCGAGATTTTTTGTTGATTTCGAAAAATTTCAAACTTCTTTATTTTACACTTTAGGGCGATAATTTATACACCGCTGGAATCGTCTCGCTGAGAGGAATCGATTAAAGTAGTTATTTTTAACCTACCGATTTAAATAAGCGAGATTTTTTGTCGATTTCGAAAACTTTCAAACTTCTTTATTTTACATTTTAGGGCGATAATTTATACCTCGCTGGAATCGTCTCGCTAAGAGGAATCGATTGGAATAGTTATTTTTAACCTACTGATTTAAATAAGCGAGATTTTTTGTCGATTTCGAAAAATTTCAAACTTCTTTATTTACGACTTTAGGGCGATAATTTATACACCGCTGGAATCGTCTCGCTGAGAGGAATCGATTAAAGTAGTTATTTTTAACCTACCGATTTAAATAAGCGAGATTTTTTGTTGATTGCGAAAAATTTCAAACTTCTTTATTTTACACTTTAGAGCGATAATTTATACACCGCTGGAATCGTCTCGCTGAGAGGAATCGATTAAAGTAGTTATTTTTAACCTACCGATTTAAATAAGCGAGATTTTTTGTTGATTGCGAAAAATTTCAAACTTCTTTATTTTACACTTTAGAGCGATAATTTATACACCGCTGGAATCGTCTCGCTAAGAGGAATCGATTAAAGTAGTTATTTTTAACCTACCGATTTAAATAAGCGAGATTTTTTGTCGATTTCGAAAACTTTCAAACTTCTTTATTTTACATTTTAGGGCGATAATTTATACCTCGCTGGAATCGTCTCGCTAAGAGGAATCGATTGGAATAGTTATTTTTAACCTACTGATTTAAATAAGCGAGATTTTTTGTCGATTTCGAAAAATTTCAAACTTCTTTATTTACGACTTTAGGGCGATAATTTATACACCGCTGGAATCGTCTCGCTGAGAGGAATCGATTAAAGTAGTTATTTTTAACCTACCGATTTAAATAAGCGAGATTTTTTGTCGATTTCGAAAAATTTCAAACTTCTTTATTTTACACTTTAGGGCGATAATTTATACACCGCTGGAATCGTCTCGCTGAGAGGAATCGATTAAAGTAGTTATTTTTAACCTACCGATTTAAATAAGCGAGATTTTTTGTTGATTGCGAAAAATTTCAAACTTCTTTATTTTACACTTTAGAGCGATAATTTATACACCGCTGGAATCGTCTCGCTGAGAGGAATCGATTAAAGTAGTTATTTTTAACCTACCGATTTAAATAAGCGAGATTTTTTGTTGATTTCGAAAAATTTCAAACTTCTTTATTTTACACTTTAGGGCGATAATTTATACACCGCTGGAATCGTCTCGCTGAGAGGAATCGATTAAAGTAGTTATTTTTAACCTACCGATTTAAATAAGCGAGATTTTTTGTTGATTGCGAAAAATTTCAAACTTCTTTATTTTACACTTTAGAGCGATAATTTATACACCGCTGGAATCGTCTCGCTGAGAGGAATCGATTAAAGTAGTTATTTTTAACCTACCGATTTAAATAAGCGAGATTTTTTGTTGATTGCGAAAAATTTCAAACTTCTTTATTTTACACTTTAGGGCGATAATTTATACACCGCTGGAATCGTCTCGCTGAGAGGAATCGATTAAAGTAGTTATTTTTAACCTACCGATTTAAATAAGCGAGATTTTTTGTTGATTGCGAAAAATTTCAAACTTCTTTATTTTACACTTTAGGGCGATAATTTATACACCGCTGGAATCGTCTCGCTGAGAGGAATCGATTAAAGTAGTTATTTTTAACCTACCGATTTAAATAAGCGAGATTTTTTGTTGATTTCGAAAAATTTCAAACTTCTTTATTTTACACTTTAGGGCGATAATTTATACACCGCTGGAATCGTCTCGCTGAGAGGAATCGATTAAAGTAGTTATTTTTAACCTACCGATTTAAATAAGCGAGATTTTTTGTTGATTGCGAAAAATTTCAAACTTCTTTATTTTACACTTTAGAGCGATAATTTATACACCGCTGGAATCGTCTCGCTGAGAGGAATCGATTAAAGTAGTTATTTTTAACCTACCGATTTAAATAAGCGAGATTTTTTGTTGATTGCGAAAAATTTCAAACTTCTTTATTTTACACTTTAGAGCGATAATTTATACACCGCTGGAATCGTCTCGCTGAGAGGAATCGATTAAAGTAGTTATTTTTAACCTACCGATTTAAATAAGCGAGATTTTTTGTCGATTTCGAAAAATTTCAAACTTCTTTATTTACGACTTTAGGGCGATAATTTATACACCGCTGGAATCGTCTCGCCGAGAGGAATCGATTGGAGTAGTTATTTTTAACCTACCGATTTAAATAAGCGAGATTTTTTGTCGATTTCGAAAAATTTCAAACTTCTTTATTTACGACTTTAGGGCGATAATTTATACACCGCTGGAATCGTCTCGCCGAGAGGAATCGATTGGAGTAGTTATTTTTAACCTACCGATTTAAATAAGCGAGATTTTTTGTCGATTTCGAAAAATTTCAAACTTCTTTATTTACGACTTTAGGGCGATAATTTATACACCGCTGGAATCGTCTCGCCGAGAGGAATCGATTGGAGTAGTTATTTTTAACCTACCGATTTAAATAAGCGAGATTTTTTGTCGATTTCGAAAAATTTCAAACTTCTTTATTTACGACTTTAGGGCGATAATTTATACACCGCTGGAATCGTCTCGCCGAGAGGAATCGATTGGAGTAGTTATTTTTAACCTACCGATTTAAATAAGCGAGATTTTTTGTTGATTTCGAAAAATTTCAAACTTCTTTATTTTACACTTTAGGGCGATAATTTATACACCGCTGGAATCGTCTCGCTGAGAGGAATCGATTAAAGTAGTTATTTTTAACCTACCGATTTAAATAAGCGAGATTTTTTGTCGATTTCGAAAACTTTCAAACTTCTTTATTTTACATTTTAGGGCGATAATTTATACCTCGCTGGAATCGTCTCGCTAAGAGGAATCGATTGGAATAGTTATTTTTAACCTACTGATTTAAATAAGCGAGATTTTTTGTCGATTTCGAAAAATTTCAAACTTCTTTATTTACGACTTTAGGGCGATAATTTATACACCGCTGGAATCGTCTCGCTGAGAGGAATCGATTAAAGTAGTTATTTTTAACCTACCGATTTAAATAAGCGAGATTTTTTGTTGATTGCGAAAAATTTCAAACTTCTTTATTTTACACTTTAGAGCGATAATTTATACACCGCTGGAATCGTCTCGCTGAGAGGAATCGATTAAAGTAGTTATTTTTAACCTACCGATTTAAATAAGCGAGATTTTTTGTTGATTGCGAAAAATTTCAAACTTCTTTATTTTACACTTTAGAGCGATAATTTATACACCGCTGGAATCGTCTCGCTAAGAGGAATCGATTAAAGTAGTTATTTTTAACCTACCGATTTAAATAAGCGAGATTTTTTGTCGATTTCGAAAACTTTCAAACTTCTTTATTTTACATTTTAGGGCGATAATTTATACCTCGCTGGAATCGTCTCGCTAAGAGGAATCGATTGGAATAGTTATTTTTAACCTACTGATTTAAATAAGCGAGATTTTTTGTCGATTTCGAAAAATTTCAAACTTCTTTATTTACGACTTTAGGGCGATAATTTATACACCGCTGGAATCGTCTCGCTGAGAGGAATCGATTAAAGTAGTTATTTTTAACCTACCGATTTAAATAAGCGAGATTTTTTGTCGATTTCGAAAAATTTCAAACTTCTTTATTTTACACTTTAGGGCGATAATTTATACACCGCTGGAATCGTCTCGCTGAGAGGAATCGATTAAAGTAGTTATTTTTAACCTACCGATTTAAATAAGCGAGATTTTTTGTTGATTGCGAAAAATTTCAAACTTCTTTATTTTACACTTTAGAGCGATAATTTATACACCGCTGGAATCGTCTCGCTGAGAGGAATCGATTAAAGTAGTTATTTTTAACCTACCGATTTAAATAAGCGAGATTTTTTGTCGATTTCGAAAAATTTCAAACTTCTTTATTTACGACTTTAGGGCGATAATTTATACACCGCTGGAATCGTCTCGCTGAGAGGAATCGATTAAAGTAGTTATTTTTAACCTACCGATTTAAATAAGCGAGATTTTTTGTCGATTTCGAAAAATTTCAAACTTCTTTATTTACGACTTTAGGGCGATAATTTATACACCGCTGGAATCGTCTCGCTGAGAGGAATCGATTAAAGTAGTTATTTTTAACCTACCGATTTAAATAAGCGAGATTTTTTGTCGATTTCGAAAAATTTCAAACTTCTTTATTTACGACTTTAGGGCGATAATTTATACACCGCTGGAATCGTCTCGCTGAGAGGAATCGATTAAAGTAGTTATTTTTAACCTACCGATTTAAATAAGCGAGATTTTTTGTTGATTTCGAAAAATTTCAAACTTCTTTATTTTACACTTTAGGGCGATAATTTATACACCGCTGGAATCGTCTCGCTGAGAGGAATCGATTAAAGTAGTTATTTTTAACCTACCGATTTAAATAAGCGAGATTTTTTGTTGATTGCGAAAAATTTCAAACTTCTTTATTTTACACTTTAGAGTGATAATTTATACACCGCTGGAATCGTCTCGCTAAGAGGAATCGATTAAAGTAGTTATTTTTAACCTACCGATTTAAATAAGCGAGATTTTTTGTCGATTTCGAAAACTTTCAAACTTCTTTATTTTACATTTTAGGGCGATAATTTATACACCGCTGGAATCGTCTCGCTGAGAGGAATCGATTAAAGTAGTTATTTTTAACCTACCGATTTAAATAAGCGAGATTTTTTGTTGATTGCGAAAAATTTCAAACTTCTTTATTTTACACTTTAGAGCGATAATTTATACACCGCTGGAATCGTCTCGCTAAGAGGAATCGATTAAAGTAGTTATTTTTAACCTACCGATTTAAATAAGCGAGATTTTTTGTCGATTTCGAAAACTTTCAAACTTCTTTATTTTACATTTTAGGGCGATAATTTATACACCGCTGGAATCGTCTCGCTGAGAGGAATCGATTAAAGTAGTTATTTTTAACCTACCGATTTAAATAAGCGAGATTTTTTGTTGATTGCGAAAAATTTCAAACTTCTTTATTTTACACTTTAGAGCGATAATTTATACACCGCTGGAATCGTCTCGCTAAGAGGAATCGATTAAAGTAGTTATTTTTAACCTACCGATTTAAATAAGCGAGATTTTTTGTCGATTTCGAAAACTTTCAAACTTCTTTATTTTACATTTTAGGGCGATAATTTATACACCGCTGGAATCGTCTCGCTGAGAGGAATCGATTAAAGTAGTTATTTTTAACCTACCGATTTAAATAAGCGAGATTTTTTGTTGATTGCGAAAAATTTCAAACTTCTTTATTTTACACTTTAGAGTGATAATTTATACACCGCTGGAATCGTCTCGCTAAGAGGAATCGATTAAAGTAGTTATTTTTAACCTACCGATTTAAATAAGCGAGATTTTTTGTCGATTTCGAAAACTTTCAAACTTCTTTATTTTACATTTTAGGGCGATAATTTATACACCGCTGGAATCGTCTCGCTGAGAGGAATCGATTAAAGTAGTTATTTTTAACCTACCGATTTAAATAAGCGAGATTTTTTGTTGATTGCGAAAAATTTCAAACTTCTTTATTTTACACTTTAGAGCGATAATTTATACACCGCTGGAATCGTCTCGCTAAGAGGAATCGATTAAAGTAGTTATTTTTAACCTACCGATTTAAATAAGCGAGATTTTTTGTCGATTTCGAAAACTTTCAAACTTCTTTATTTTACATTTTAGGGCGATAATTTATACCTCGCTGGAATCGTCTCGCTAAGAGGAATCGATTGGAATAGTTATTTTTAACCTACTGATTTAAATAAGCGAGATTTTTTGTCGATTTCGAAAAATTTCAAACTTCTTTATTTACGACTTTAGGGCGATAATTTATACACCGCTGGAATCGTCTCGCTGAGAGGAATCGATTAAAGTAGTTATTTTTAACCTACCGATTTAAATAAGCGAGATTTTTTGTCGATTTCGAAAACTTTCAAACTTCTTTATTTTACATTTTAGGGCGATAATTTATACACCGCTGGAATCGTCTCGCTGAGAGGAATCGATTAAAGTAGTTATTTTTAACCTACCGATTTAAATAAGCGAGATTTTTTGTTGATTGCGAAAAATTTCAAACTTCTTTATTTTACACTTTAGGACGATAATTTATACACCGCTGGAATCGTCTCGCCCAGAGGAATCGATTGGAGTAGTTATTTTTAACCTACCGATTTAAATAAGCGAGATTTTTTGTCGATTTCGAAAAATTTCAAACTTCTTTATTTACGACTTTAGGGCGATAATTTATACACCGCTGGAATCGTCTCGCCGAGAGGAATCGATTGGAGTAGTTATTTTTAACCTACCGATTTAAATAAGCGAGATTTTTTGTCGATTTCGAAAAATTTCAAACTTCTTTATTTACGACTTTAGGGCGATAATTTATACACCGCTGGAATCGTCTCGCCGAGAGGAATCGATTGGAGTAGTTATTTTTAACCTACCGATTTAAATAAGCGAGATTTTTTGTCGATTTCGAAAAATTTCAAACTTCTTTATTTACGACTTTAGGGCGATAATTTATACACCGCTGGAATCGTCTCGCCGAGAGGAATCGATTGGAGTAGTTATTTTTAACCTACCGATTTAAATAAGCGAGATTTTTTGTTGATTTCGAAAAATTTCAAACTTCTTTATTTTACACTTTAGGGCGATAATTTATACACCGCTGGAATCGTCTCGCTGAGAGGAATCGATTAAAGTAGTTATTTTTAACCTACCGATTTAAATAAGCGAGATTTTTTGTCGATTTCGAAAAATTTCAAACTTCTTTATTTACGACTTTAGGGCGATAATTTATACACCGCTGGAATCGTCTCGCCGAGAGGAATCGATTGGAGTAGTTATTTTTAACCTACCGATTTAAATAAGCGAGATTTTTTGTCGATTTCGAAAAATTTCAAACTTCTTTATTTTACACTTTAGGACGATAATTTATACACCGCTGGAATCGTCTCGCCCAGAGGAATCGATTGGAGTAGTTATTTTTAACCTACCGATTTAAATAAGCGAGATTTTTTGTCGATTTCGAAAAATTTCAAACTTCTTTATTTACGACTTTAGGGCGATAATTTATACACCGCTGGAATCGTCTCGCTGAGAGGAATCGATTAAAGTAGTTATTTTTAACCTACCGATTTAAATAAGCGAGATTTTTTGTTGATTTCGAAAAATTTCAAACTTCTTTATTTTACACTTTAGGGCGATAATTTATACACCGCTGGAATCGTCTCGCTGAGAGGAATCGATTAAAGTAGTTATTTTTAACCTACCGATTTAAATAAGCGAGATTTTTTGTCGATTTCGAAAAATTTCAAACTTCTTTATTTTACACTTTAGGGCGATAATTTATACACCGCTGGAATCGTCTCGCTGAGAGGAATCGATTAAAGTAGTTATTTTTAACCTACCGATTTAAATAAGCGAGATTTTTTGTTGATTGCGAAAAATTTCAAACTTCTTTATTTTACACTTTAGAGCGATAATTTATACACCGCTGGAATCGTCTCGCTGAGAGGAATCGATTAAAGTAGTTATTTTTAACCTACCGATTTAAATAAGCGAGATTTTTTGTCGATTTCGAAAAATTTCAAACTTCTTTATTTACGACTTTAGGGCGATAATTTATACACCGCTGGAATCGTCTCGCTGAGAGGAATCGATTAAAGTAGTTATTTTTAACCTACCGATTTAAATAAGCGAGATTTTTTGTCGATTTCGAAAAATTTCAAACTTCTTTATTTACGACTTTAGGGCGATAATTTATACACCGCTGGAATCGTCTCGCTGAGAGGAATCGATTAAAGTAGTTATTTTTAACCTACCGATTTAAATAAGCGAGATTTTTTGTCGATTTCGAAAAATTTCAAACTTCTTTATTTACGACTTTAGGGCGATAATTTATACACCGCTGGAATCGTCTCGCTGAGAGGAATCGATTAAAGTAGTTATTTTTAACCTACCGATTTAAATAAGCGAGATTTTTTGTTGATTTCGAAAAATTTCAAACTTCTTTATTTTACACTTTAGGGCGATAATTTATACACCGCTGGAATCGTCTCGCTGAGAGGAATCGATTAAAGTAGTTATTTTTAACCTACCGATTTAAATAAGCGAGATTTTTTGTTGATTGCGAAAAATTTCAAACTTCTTTATTTTACACTTTAGAGTGATAATTTATACACCGCTGGAATCGTCTCGCTAAGAGGAATCGATTAAAGTAGTTATTTTTAACCTACCGATTTAAATAAGCGAGATTTTTTGTCGATTTCGAAAACTTTCAAACTTCTTTATTTTACATTTTAGGGCGATAATTTATACACCGCTGGAATCGTCTCGCTGAGAGGAATCGATTAAAGTAGTTATTTTTAACCTACCGATTTAAATAAGCGAGATTTTTTGTTGATTGCGAAAAATTTCAAACTTCTTTATTTTACACTTTAGAGCGATAATTTATACACCGCTGGAATCGTCTCGCTAAGAGGAATCGATTAAAGTAGTTATTTTTAACCTACCGATTTAAATAAGCGAGATTTTTTGTCGATTTCGAAAACTTTCAAACTTCTTTATTTTACATTTTAGGGCGATAATTTATACACCGCTGGAATCGTCTCGCTGAGAGGAATCGATTAAAGTAGTTATTTTTAACCTACCGATTTAAATAAGCGAGATTTTTTGTTGATTGCGAAAAATTTCAAACTTCTTTATTTTACACTTTAGAGCGATAATTTATACACCGCTGGAATCGTCTCGCTAAGAGGAATCGATTAAAGTAGTTATTTTTAACCTACCGATTTAAATAAGCGAGATTTTTTGTCGATTTCGAAAACTTTCAAACTTCTTTATTTTACATTTTAGGGCGATAATTTATACACCGCTGGAATCGTCTCGCTGAGAGGAATCGATTAAAGTAGTTATTTTTAACCTACCGATTTAAATAAGCGAGATTTTTTGTTGATTGCGAAAAATTTCAAACTTCTTTATTTTACACTTTAGAGTGATAATTTATACACCGCTGGAATCGTCTCGCTAAGAGGAATCGATTAAAGTAGTTATTTTTAACCTACCGATTTAAATAAGCGAGATTTTTTGTCGATTTCGAAAACTTTCAAACTTCTTTATTTTACATTTTAGGGCGATAATTTATACACCGCTGGAATCGTCTCGCTGAGAGGAATCGATTAAAGTAGTTATTTTTAACCTACCGATTTAAATAAGCGAGATTTTTTGTTGATTGCGAAAAATTTCAAACTTCTTTATTTTACACTTTAGAGCGATAATTTATACACCGCTGGAATCGTCTCGCTAAGAGGAATCGATTAAAGTAGTTATTTTTAACCTACCGATTTAAATAAGCGAGATTTTTTGTCGATTTCGAAAACTTTCAAACTTCTTTATTTTACATTTTAGGGCGATAATTTATACCTCGCTGGAATCGTCTCGCTAAGAGGAATCGATTGGAATAGTTATTTTTAACCTACTGATTTAAATAAGCGAGATTTTTTGTCGATTTCGAAAAATTTCAAACTTCTTTATTTACGACTTTAGGGCGATAATTTATACACCGCTGGAATCGTCTCGCTGAGAGGAATCGATTAAAGTAGTTATTTTTAACCTACCGATTTAAATAAGCGAGATTTTTTGTCGATTTCGAAAACTTTCAAACTTCTTTATTTTACATTTTAGGGCGATAATTTATACACCGCTGGAATCGTCTCGCTGAGAGGAATCGATTAAAGTAGTTATTTTTAACCTACCGATTTAAATAAGCGAGATTTTTTGTTGATTGCGAAAAATTTCAAACTTCTTTATTTTACACTTTAGGACGATAATTTATACACCGCTGGAATCGTCTCGCCCAGAGGAATCGATTGGAGTAGTTATTTTTAACCTACCGATTTAAATAAGCGAGATTTTTTGTCGATTTCGAAAAATTTCAAACTTCTTTATTTACGACTTTAGGGCGATAATTTATACACCGCTGGAATCGTCTCGCCGAGAGGAATCGATTGGAGTAGTTATTTTTAACCTACCGATTTAAATAAGCGAGATTTTTTGTCGATTTCGAAAAATTTCAAACTTCTTTATTTACGACTTTAGGGCGATAATTTATACACCGCTGGAATCGTCTCGCCGAGAGGAATCGATTGGAGTAGTTATTTTTAACCTACCGATTTAAATAAGCGAGATTTTTTGTCGATTTCGAAAAATTTCAAACTTCTTTATTTTACACTTTAGGACGATAATTTATACACCGCTGGAATCGTCTCGCCCAGAGGAATCGATTGGAGTAGTTATTTTTAACCTACCGATTTAAATAAGCGAGATTTTTTGTCGATTTCGAAAAATTTCAAACTTCTTTATTTACGACTTTAGGGCGATAATTTATACACCGCTGGAATCGTCTCGCTGAGAGGAATCGATTAAAGTAGTTATTTTTAACCTACCGATTTAAATAAGCGAGATTTTTTGTTGATTTCGAAAAATTTCAAACTTCTTTATTTTACACTTTAGGGCGATAATTTATACACCGCTGGAATCGTCTCGCTGAGAGGAATCGATTAAAGTAGTTATTTTTAACCTACCGATTTAAATAAGCGAGATTTTTTGTCGATTTCGAAAAATTTCAAACTTCTTTATTTACGACTTTAGGGCGATAATTTATACACCGCTGGAATCGTCTCGCCGAGAGGAATCGATTGGAGTAGTTATTTTTAACCTACCGATTTAAATAAGCGAGATTTTTTGTCGATTTCGAAAAATTTCAAACTTCTTTATTTTACACTTTAGGACGATAATTTATACACCGCTGGAATCGTCTCGCCCAGAGGAATCGATTGGAGTAGTTATTTTTAACCTACCGATTTAAATAAGCGAGATTTTTTGTCGATTTCGAAAAATTTCAAACTTCTTTATTTACGACTTTAGGGCGATAATTTATACACCGCTGGAATCGTCTCGCTGAGAGGAATCGATTAAAGTAGTTATTTTTAACCTACCGATTTAAATAAGCGAGATTTTTTGTTGATTTCGAAAAATTTCAAACTTCTTTATTTTACACTTTAGGGCGATAATTTATACACCGCTGGAATCGTCTCGCTGAGAGGAATCGATTAAAGTAGTTATTTTTAACCTACCGATTTAAATAAGCGAGATTTTTTGTTGATTGCGAAAAATTTCAAACTTCTTTATTTTACACTTTAGAGCGATAATTTATACACCGCTGGAATCGTCTCGCTGAGAGGAATCGATTAAAGTAGTTATTTTTAACCTACCGATTTAAATAAGCGAGATTTTTTGTTGATTGCGAAAAATTTCAAACTTCTTTATTTTACACTTTAGAGCGATAATTTATACACCGCTGGAATCGTCTCGCTGAGAGGAATCGATTAAAGTAGTTATTTTTAACCTACCGATTTAAATAAGCGAGATTTTTTGTCGATTTCGAAAAATTTCAAACTTCTTTATTTACGACTTTAGGGCGATAATTTATACACCGCTGGAATCGTCTCGCCGAGAGGAATCGATTGGAGTAGTTATTTTTAACCTACCGATTTAAATAAGCGAGATTTTTTGTCGATTTCGAAAAATTTCAAACTTCTTTATTTACGACTTTAGGGCGATAATTTATACACCGCTGGAATCGTCTCGCCGAGAGGAATCGATTGGAGTAGTTATTTTTAACCTACCGATTTAAATAAGCGAGATTTTTTGTCGATTTCGAAAAATTTCAAACTTCTTTATTTACGACTTTAGGGCGATAATTTATACACCGCTGGAATCGTCTCGCCGAGAGGAATCGATTGGAGTAGTTATTTTTAACCTACCGATTTAAATAAGCGAGATTTTTTGTCGATTTCGAAAAATTTCAAACTTCTTTATTTACGACTTTAGGGCGATAATTTATACACCGCTGGAATCGTCTCGCCGAGAGGAATCGATTGGAGTAGTTATTTTTAACCTACCGATTTAAATAAGCGAGATTTTTTGTTGATTTCGAAAAATTTCAAACTTCTTTATTTTACACTTTAGAGCGATAATTTATACACCGCTGGAATCGTCTCGCTGAGAGGAATCGATTAAAGTAGTTATTTTTAACCTACCGATTTAAATAAGCGAGATTTTTTGTTGATTGCGAAAAATTTCAAACTTCTTTATTTTACACTTTAGAGCGATAATTTATACACCGCTGGAATCGTCTCGCTGAGAGGAATCGATTAAAGTAGTTATTTTTAACCTACCGATTTAAATAAGCGAGATTTTTTGTCGATTTCGAAAAATTTCAAACTTCTTTATTTACGACTTTAGGGCGATAATTTATACACCGCTGGAATCGTCTCGCCGAGAGGAATCGATTGGAGTAGTTATTTTTAACCTACCGATTTAAATAAGCGAGATTTTTTGTCGATTTCGAAAAATTTCAAACTTCTTTATTTACGACTTTAGGGCGATAATTTATACACCGCTGGAATCGTCTCGCCGAGAGGAATCGATTGGAGTAGTTATTTTTAACCTACCGATTTAAATAAGCGAGATTTTTTGTCGATTTCGAAAAATTTCAAACTTCTTTATTTACGACTTTAGGGCGATAATTTATACACCGCTGGAATCGTCTCGCCGAGAGGAATCGATTGGAGTAGTTATTTTTAACCTACCGATTTAAATAAGCGAGATTTTTTGTCGATTTCGAAAAATTTCAAACTTCTTTATTTACGACTTTAGGGCGATAATTTATACACCGCTGGAATCGTCTCGCCGAGAGGAATCGATTGGAGTAGTTATTTTTAACCTACCGATTTAAATAAGCGAGATTTTTTGTTGATTTCGAAAAATTTCAAACTTCTTTATTTTACACTTTAGGGCGATAATTTATACACCGCTGGAATCGTCTCGCTGAGAGGAATCGATTAAAGTAGTTATTTTTAACCTACCGATTTAAATAAGCGAGATTTTTTGTCGATTTCGAAAACTTTCAAACTTCTTTATTTTACATTTTAGGGCGATAATTTATACCTCGCTGGAATCGTCTCGCTAAGAGGAATCGATTGGAATAGTTATTTTTAACCTACTGATTTAAATAAGCGAGATTTTTTGTCGATTTCGAAAAATTTCAAACTTCTTTATTTACGACTTTAGGGCGATAATTTATACACCGCTGGAATCGTCTCGCTGAGAGGAATCGATTAAAGTAGTTATTTTTAACCTACCGATTTAAATAAGCGAGATTTTTTGTTGATTGCGAAAAATTTCAAACTTCTTTATTTTACACTTTAGAGCGATAATTTATACACCGCTGGAATCGTCTCGCTGAGAGGAATCGATTAAAGTAGTTATTTTTAACCTACCGATTTAAATAAGCGAGATTTTTTGTTGATTGCGAAAAATTTCAAACTTCTTTATTTTACACTTTAGAGCGATAATTTATACACCGCTGGAATCGTCTCGCTAAGAGGAATCGATTAAAGTAGTTATTTTTAACCTACCGATTTAAATAAGCGAGATTTTTTGTCGATTTCGAAAACTTTCAAACTTCTTTATTTTACATTTTAGGGCGATAATTTATACCTCGCTGGAATCGTCTCGCTAAGAGGAATCGATTGGAATAGTTATTTTTAACCTACTGATTTAAATAAGCGAGATTTTTTGTCGATTTCGAAAAATTTCAAACTTCTTTATTTACGACTTTAGGGCGATAATTTATACACCGCTGGAATCGTCTCGCTGAGAGGAATCGATTAAAGTAGTTATTTTTAACCTACCGATTTAAATAAGCGAGATTTTTTGTTGATTTCGAAAAATTTCAAACTTCTTTATTTTACACTTTAGGGCGATAATTTATACACCGCTGGAATCGTCTCGCTGAGAGGAATCGATTAAAGTAGTTATTTTTAACCTACCGATTTAAATAAGCGAGATTTTTTGTTGATTGCGAAAAATTTCAAACTTCTTTATTTTACACTTTAGAGCGATAATTTATACACCGCTGGAATCGTCTCGCTGAGAGGAATCGATTAAAGTAGTTATTTTTAACCTACCGATTTAAATAAGCGAGATTTTTTGTTGATTGCGAAAAATTTCAAACTTCTTTATTTTACACTTTAGAGCGATAATTTATACACCGCTGGAATCGTCTCGCTGAGAGGAATCGATTAAAGTAGTTATTTTTAACCTACCGATTTAAATAAGCGAGATTTTTTGTCGATTTCGAAAAATTTCAAACTTCTTTATTTACGACTTTAGGGCGATAATTTATACACCGCTGGAATCGTCTCGCCGAGAGGAATCGATTGGAGTAGTTATTTTTAACCTACCGATTTAAATAAGCGAGATTTTTTGTCGATTTCGAAAAATTTCAAACTTCTTTATTTACGACTTTAGGGCGATAATTTATACACCGCTGGAATCGTCTCGCCGAGAGGAATCGATTGGAGTAGTTATTTTTAACCTACCGATTTAAATAAGCGAGATTTTTTGTTGATTGCGAAAAATTTCAAACTTCTTTATTTTACACTTTAGAGCGATAATTTATACACCGCTGGAATCGTCTCGCTGAGAGGAATCGATTAAAGTAGTTATTTTTAACCTACCGATTTAAATAAGCGAGATTTTTTGTCGATTTCGAAAAATTTCAAACTTCTTTATTTACGACTTTAGGGCGATAATTTATACACCGCTGGAATCGTCTCGCCGAGAGGAATCGATTGGAGTAGTTATTTTTAACCTACCGATTTAAATAAGCGAGATTTTTTGTTGATTTCGAAAAATTTCAAACTTCTTTATTTTACACTTTAGAGCGATAATTTATACACCGCTGGAATCGTCTCGCTGAGAGGAATCGATTAAAGTAGTTATTTTTAACCTACCGATTTAAATAAGCGAGATTTTTTGTTGATTGCGAAAAATTTCAAACTTCTTTATTTTACACTTTAGAGCGATAATTTATACACCGCTGGAATCGTCTCGCTGAGAGGAATCGATTAAAGTAGTTATTTTTAACCTACCGATTTAAATAAGCGAGATTTTTTGTCGATTTCGAAAAATTTCAAACTTCTTTATTTACGACTTTAGGGCGATAATTTATACACCGCTGGAATCGTCTCGCCGAGAGGAATCGATTGGAGTAGTTATTTTTAACCTACCGATTTAAATAAGCGAGATTTTTTGTCGATTTCGAAAAATTTCAAACTTCTTTATTTACGACTTTAGGGCGATAATTTATACACCGCTGGAATCGTCTCGCCGAGAGGAATCGATTGGAGTAGTTATTTTTAACCTACCGATTTAAATAAGCGAGATTTTTTGTCGATTTCGAAAAATTTCAAACTTCTTTATTTACGACTTTAGGGCGATAATTTATACACCGCTGGAATCGTCTCGCCGAGAGGAATCGATTGGAGTAGTTATTTTTAACCTACCGATTTAAATAAGCGAGATTTTTTGTCGATTTCGAAAAATTTCAAACTTCTTTATTTACGACTTTAGGGCGATAATTTATACACCGCTGGAATCGTCTCGCCGAGAGGAATCGATTGGAGTAGTTATTTTTAACCTACCGATTTAAATAAGCGAGATTTTTTGTTGATTTCGAAAAATTTCAAACTTCTTTATTTTACACTTTAGGGCGATAATTTATACACCGCTGGAATCGTCTCGCTGAGAGGAATCGATTAAAGTAGTTATTTTTAACCTACCGATTTAAATAAGCGAGATTTTTTGTCGATTTCGAAAACTTTCAAACTTCTTTATTTTACATTTTAGGGCGATAATTTATACCTCGCTGGAATCGTCTCGCTAAGAGGAATCGATTGGAATAGTTATTTTTAACCTACTGATTTAAATAAGCGAGATTTTTTGTCGATTTCGAAAAATTTCAAACTTCTTTATTTACGACTTTAGGGCGATAATTTATACACCGCTGGAATCGTCTCGCTGAGAGGAATCGATTAAAGTAGTTATTTTTAACCTACCGATTTAAATAAGCGAGATTTTTTGTTGATTGCGAAAAATTTCAAACTTCTTTATTTTACACTTTAGAGCGATAATTTATACACCGCTGGAATCGTCTCGCCCAGAGGAATCGATTGGAGTAGTTATTTTTAACCTACCGATTTAAATAAGCGAGATTTTTTGTCGATTTCGAAAAATTTCAAACTTCTTTATTTACGACTTTAGGGCGATAATTTATACACCGCTGGAATCGTCTCGCCGAGAGGAATCGATTGGAGTAGTTATTTTTAACCTACCGATTTAAATAAGCGAGATTTTTTGTCGATTTCGAAAAATTTCAAACTTCTTTATTTACGACTTTAGGGCGATAATTTATACACCGCTGGAATCGTCTCGCCGAGAGGAATCGATTGGAGTAGTTATTTTTAACCTACCGATTTAAATAAGCGAGATTTTTTGTCGATTTCGAAAAATTTCAAACTTCTTTATTTACGACTTTAGGGCGATAATTTATACACCGCTGGAATCGTCTCGCCGAGAGGAATCGATTGGAGTAGTTATTTTTAACCTACCGATTTAAATAAGCGAGATTTTTTGTTGATTTCGAAAAATTTCAAACTTCTTTATTTTACACTTTAGGGCGATAATTTATACACCGCTGGAATCGTCTCGCTGAGAGGAATCGATTAAAGTAGTTATTTTTAACCTACCGATTTAAATAAGCGAGATTTTTTGTCGATTTCGAAAAATTTCAAACTTCTTTATTTACGACTTTAGGGCGATAATTTATACACCGCTGGAATCGTCTCGCCGAGAGGAATCGATTGGAGTAGTTATTTTTAACCTACCGATTTAAATAAGCGAGATTTTTTGTCGATTTCGAAAAATTTCAAACTTCTTTATTTTACACTTTAGGACGATAATTTATACACCGCTGGAATCGTCTCGCCCAGAGGAATCGATTGGAGTAGTTATTTTTAACCTACCGATTTAAATAAGCGAGATTTTTTGTCGATTTCGAAAAATTTCAAACTTCTTTATTTACGACTTTAGGGCGATAATTTATACACCGCTGGAATCGTCTCGCTGAGAGGAATCGATTAAAGTAGTTATTTTTAACCTACCGATTTAAATAAGCGAGATTTTTTGTTGATTTCGAAAAATTTCAAACTTCTTTATTTTACACTTTAGGGCGATAATTTATACACCGCTGGAATCGTCTCGCTGAGAGGAATCGATTAAAGTAGTTATTTTTAACCTACCGATTTAAATAAGCGAGATTTTTTGTTGATTGCGAAAAATTTCAAACTTCTTTATTTTACACTTTAGAGCGATAATTTATACACCGCTGGAATCGTCTCGCTGAGAGGAATCGATTAAAGTAGTTATTTTTAACCTACCGATTTAAATAAGCGAGATTTTTTGTTGATTGCGAAAAATTTCAAACTTCTTTATTTTACACTTTAGAGCGATAATTTATACACCGCTGGAATCGTCTCGCTGAGAGGAATCGATTAAAGTAGTTATTTTTAACCTACCGATTTAAATAAGCGAGATTTTTTGTCGATTTCGAAAAATTTCAAACTTCTTTATTTACGACTTTAGGGCGATAATTTATACACCGCTGGAATCGTCTCGCCGAGAGGAATCGATTGGAGTAGTTATTTTTAACCTACCGATTTAAATAAGCGAGATTTTTTGTCGATTTCGAAAAATTTCAAACTTCTTTATTTACGACTTTAGGGCGATAATTTATACACCGCTGGAATCGTCTCGCCGAGAGGAATCGATTGGAGTAGTTATTTTTAACCTACCGATTTAAATAAGCGAGATTTTTTGTCGATTTCGAAAAATTTCAAACTTCTTTATTTACGACTTTAGGGCGATAATTTATACACCGCTGGAATCGTCTCGCCGAGAGGAATCGATTGGAGTAGTTATTTTTAACCTACCGATTTAAATAAGCGAGATTTTTTGTCGATTTCGAAAAATTTCAAACTTCTTTATTTACGACTTTAGGGCGATAATTTATACACCGCTGGAATCGTCTCGCCGAGAGGAATCGATTGGAGTAGTTATTTTTAACCTACCGATTTAAATAAGCGAGATTTTTTGTTGATTTCGAAAAATTTCAAACTTCTTTATTTTACACTTTAGAGCGATAATTTATACACCGCTGGAATCGTCTCGCTGAGAGGAATCGATTAAAGTAGTTATTTTTAACCTACCGATTTAAATAAGCGAGATTTTTTGTTGATTGCGAAAAATTTCAAACTTCTTTATTTTACACTTTAGAGCGATAATTTATACACCGCTGGAATCGTCTCGCTGAGAGGAATCGATTAAAGTAGTTATTTTTAACCTACCGATTTAAATAAGCGAGATTTTTTGTCGATTTCGAAAAATTTCAAACTTCTTTATTTACGACTTTAGGGCGATAATTTATACACCGCTGGAATCGTCTCGCCGAGAGGAATCGATTGGAGTAGTTATTTTTAACCTACCGATTTAAATAAGCGAGATTTTTTGTCGATTTCGAAAAATTTCAAACTTCTTTATTTACGACTTTAGGGCGATAATTTATACACCGCTGGAATCGTCTCGCCGAGAGGAATCGATTGGAGTAGTTATTTTTAACCTACCGATTTAAATAAGCGAGATTTTTTGTCGATTTCGAAAAATTTCAAACTTCTTTATTTACGACTTTAGGGCGATAATTTATACACCGCTGGAATCGTCTCGCCGAGAGGAATCGATTGGAGTAGTTATTTTTAACCTACCGATTTAAATAAGCGAGATTTTTTGTCGATTTCGAAAAATTTCAAACTTCTTTATTTACGACTTTAGGGCGATAATTTATACACCGCTGGAATCGTCTCGCCGAGAGGAATCGATTGGAGTAGTTATTTTTAACCTACCGATTTAAATAAGCGAGATTTTTTGTTGATTTCGAAAAATTTCAAACTTCTTTATTTTACACTTTAGGGCGATAATTTATACACCGCTGGAATCGTCTCGCTGAGAGGAATCGATTAAAGTAGTTATTTTTAACCTACCGATTTAAATAAGCGAGATTTTTTGTCGATTTCGAAAACTTTCAAACTTCTTTATTTTACATTTTAGGGCGATAATTTATACCTCGCTGGAATCGTCTCGCTAAGAGGAATCGATTGGAATAGTTATTTTTAACCTACTGATTTAAATAAGCGAGATTTTTTGTCGATTTCGAAAAATTTCAAACTTCTTTATTTACGACTTTAGGGCGATAATTTATACACCGCTGGAATCGTCTCGCTGAGAGGAATCGATTAAAGTAGTTATTTTTAACCTACCGATTTAAATAAGCGAGATTTTTTGTTGATTGCGAAAAATTTCAAACTTCTTTATTTTACACTTTAGAGCGATAATTTATACACCGCTGGAATCGTCTCGCTGAGAGGAATCGATTAAAGTAGTTATTTTTAACCTACCGATTTAAATAAGCGAGATTTTTTGTTGATTGCGAAAAATTTCAAACTTCTTTATTTTACACTTTAGAGCGATAATTTATACACCGCTGGAATCGTCTCGCTAAGAGGAATCGATTAAAGTAGTTATTTTTAACCTACCGATTTAAATAAGCGAGATTTTTTGTCGATTTCGAAAACTTTCAAACTTCTTTATTTTACATTTTAGGGCGATAATTTATACCTCGCTGGAATCGTCTCGCTAAGAGGAATCGATTGGAATAGTTATTTTTAACCTACTGATTTAAATAAGCGAGATTTTTTGTCGATTTCGAAAAATTTCAAACTTCTTTATTTACGACTTTAGGGCGATAATTTATACACCGCTGGAATCGTCTCGCTGAGAGGAATCGATTAAAGTAGTTATTTTTAACCTACCGATTTAAATAAGCGAGATTTTTTGTTGATTTCGAAAAATTTCAAACTTCTTTATTTTACACTTTAGGGCGATAATTTATACACCGCTGGAATCGTCTCGCTGAGAGGAATCGATTAAAGTAGTTATTTTTAACCTACCGATTTAAATAAGCGAGATTTTTTGTTGATTGCGAAAAATTTCAAACTTCTTTATTTTACACTTTAGAGCGATAATTTATACACCGCTGGAATCGTCTCGCTGAGAGGAATCGATTAAAGTAGTTATTTTTAACCTACCGATTTAAATAAGCGAGATTTTTTGTTGATTGCGAAAAATTTCAAACTTCTTTATTTTACACTTTAGAGCGATAATTTATACACCGCTGGAATCGTCTCGCTGAGAGGAATCGATTAAAGTAGTTATTTTTAACCTACCGATTTAAATAAGCGAGATTTTTTGTCGATTTCGAAAAATTTCAAACTTCTTTATTTACGACTTTAGGGCGATAATTTATACACCGCTGGAATCGTCTCGCCGAGAGGAATCGATTGGAGTAGTTATTTTTAACCTACCGATTTAAATAAGCGAGATTTTTTGTCGATTTCGAAAAATTTCAAACTTCTTTATTTACGACTTTAGGGCGATAATTTATACACCGCTGGAATCGTCTCGCCGAGAGGAATCGATTGGAGTAGTTATTTTTAACCTACCGATTTAAATAAGCGAGATTTTTTGTCGATTTCGAAAAATTTCAAACTTCTTTATTTTACACTTTAGAGCGATAATTTATACACCGCTGGAATCGTCTCGCCCAGAGGAATCGATTGGAGTAGTTATTTTTAACCTACCGATTTAAATAAGCGAGATTTTTTGTCGATTTCGAAAAATTTCAAACTTCTTTATTTACGACTTTAGGGCGATAATTTATACACCGCTGGAATCGTCTCGCCGAGAGGAATCGATTGGAGTAGTTATTTTTAACCTACCGATTTAAATAAGCGAGATTTTTTGTCGATTTCGAAAAATTTCAAACTTCTTTATTTACGACTTTAGGGCGATAATTTATACACCGCTGGAATCGTCTCGCCGAGAGGAATCGATTGGAGTAGTTATTTTTAACCTACCGATTTAAATAAGCGAGATTTTTTGTCGATTTCGAAAAATTTCAAACTTCTTTATTTACGACTTTAGGGCGATAATTTATACACCGCTGGAATCGTCTCGCCGAGAGGAATCGATTGGAGTAGTTATTTTTAACCTACCGATTTAAATAAGCGAGATTTTTTGTCGATTTCGAAAAATTTCAAACTTCTTTATTTACGACTTTAGGGCGATAATTTATACACCGCTGGAATCGTCTCGCCGAGAGGAATCGATTGGAGTAGTTATTTTTAACCTACCGATTTAAATAAGCGAGATTTTTTGTTGATTTCGAAAAATTTCAAACTTCTTTATTTTACACTTTAGGGCGATAATTTATACACCGCTGGAATCGTCTCGCTGAGAGGAATCGATTAAAGTAGTTATTTTTAACCTACCGATTTAAATAAGCGAGATTTTTTGTCGATTTCGAAAACTTTCAAACTTCTTTATTTTACATTTTAGGGCGATAATTTATACCTCGCTGGAATCGTCTCGCTAAGAGGAATCGATTGGAATAGTTATTTTTAACCTACTGATTTAAATAAGCGAGATTTTTTGTCGATTTCGAAAAATTTCAAACTTCTTTATTTACGACTTTAGGGCGATAATTTATACACCGCTGGAATCGTCTCGCTGAGAGGAATCGATTAAAGTAGTTATTTTTAACCTACCGATTTAAATAAGCGAGATTTTTTGTTGATTGCGAAAAATTTCAAACTTCTTTATTTTACACTTTAGAGCGATAATTTATACACCGCTGGAATCGTCTCGCTGAGAGGAATCGATTAAAGTAGTTATTTTTAACCTACCGATTTAAATAAGCGAGATTTTTTGTTGATTGCGAAAAATTTCAAACTTCTTTATTTTACACTTTAGAGCGATAATTTATACACCGCTGGAATCGTCTCGCTAAGAGGAATCGATTAAAGTAGTTATTTTTAACCTACCGATTTAAATAAGCGAGATTTTTTGTCGATTTCGAAAACTTTCAAACTTCTTTATTTTACATTTTAGGGCGATAATTTATACCTCGCTGGAATCGTCTCGCTAAGAGGAATCGATTGGAATAGTTATTTTTAACCTACTGATTTAAATAAGCGAGATTTTTTGTCGATTTCGAAAAATTTCAAACTTCTTTATTTACGACTTTAGGGCGATAATTTATACACCGCTGGAATCGTCTCGCTGAGAGGAATCGATTAAAGTAGTTATTTTTAACCTACCGATTTAAATAAGCGAGATTTTTTGTCGATTTCGAAAAATTTCAAACTTCTTTATTTTACACTTTAGGGCGATAATTTATACACCGCTGGAATCGTCTCGCTGAGAGGAATCGATTAAAGTAGTTATTTTTAACCTACCGATTTAAATAAGCGAGATTTTTTGTTGATTGCGAAAAATTTCAAACTTCTTTATTTTACACTTTAGAGCGATAATTTATACACCGCTGGAATCGTCTCGCTGAGAGGAATCGATTAAAGTAGTTATTTTTAACCTACCGATTTAAATAAGCGAGATTTTTTGTCGATTTCGAAAAATTTCAAACTTCTTTATTTACGACTTTAGGGCGATAATTTATACACCGCTGGAATCGTCTCGCTGAGAGGAATCGATTAAAGTAGTTATTTTTAACCTACCGATTTAAATAAGCGAGATTTTTTGTCGATTTCGAAAAATTTCAAACTTCTTTATTTACGACTTTAGGGCGATAATTTATACACCGCTGGAATCGTCTCGCTGAGAGGAATCGATTAAAGTAGTTATTTTTAACCTACCGATTTAAATAAGCGAGATTTTTTGTCGATTTCGAAAAATTTCAAACTTCTTTATTTACGACTTTAGGGCGATAATTTATACACCGCTGGAATCGTCTCGCTGAGAGGAATCGATTAAAGTAGTTATTTTTAACCTACCGATTTAAATAAGCGAGATTTTTTGTTGATTTCGAAAAATTTCAAACTTCTTTATTTTACACTTTAGGGCGATAATTTATACACCGCTGGAATCGTCTCGCTGAGAGGAATCGATTAAAGTAGTTATTTTTAACCTACCGATTTAAATAAGCGAGATTTTTTGTTGATTGCGAAAAATTTCAAACTTCTTTATTTTACACTTTAGAGTGATAATTTATACACCGCTGGAATCGTCTCGCTAAGAGGAATCGATTAAAGTAGTTATTTTTAACCTACCGATTTAAATAAGCGAGATTTTTTGTCGATTTCGAAAACTTTCAAACTTCTTTATTTTACATTTTAGGGCGATAATTTATACACCGCTGGAATCGTCTCGCTGAGAGGAATCGATTAAAGTAGTTATTTTTAACCTACCGATTTAAATAAGCGAGATTTTTTGTCGATTTCGAAAAATTTCAAACTTCTTTATTTTACACTTTAGAGCGATAATTTATACACCGCTGGAATCGTCTCGCTAAGAGGAATCGATTAAAGTAGTTATTTTTAACCTACCGATTTAAATAAGCGAGATTTTTTGTCGATTTCGAAAACTTTCAAACTTCTTTATTTTACATTTTAGGGCGATAATTTATACACCGCTGGAATCGTCTCGCTGAGAGGAATCGATTAAAGTAGTTATTTTTAACCTACCGATTTAAATAAGCGAGATTTTTTGTTGATTGCGAAAAATTTCAAACTTCTTTATTTTACACTTTAGAGCGATAATTTATACACCGCTGGAATCGTCTCGCCGAGAGGAATCGATTGGAGTAGTTATTTTTAACCTACCGATTTAAATAAGCGAGATTTTTTGTCGATTTCGAAAAATTTCAAACTTCTTTATTTTACACTTTAGGACGATAATTTATACACCGCTGGAATCGTCTCGCTGAGAGGAATCGATTGGAGTAGTTATTTTTAACCTACCGATTTAAATAAGCGAGATTTTTTGTCGATTTCGAAAAATTTCAAACTTCTTTATTTTACACTTTAGGACGATAATTTATACACCGCTGGAATCGTCTCGCCGAGAGGAATCGATTGGAGTAGTTATTTTTAACCTACCGATTTAAATAAGCGAGATTTTTTGTCGATTTCGAAAAATTTCAAACTTCTTTATTTTACACTTTAGGACGATAATTTATACACCGCTGGAATCGTCTCGCTGAGAGGAATCGATTGGAGTAGTTATTTTTAACCTACCGATTTAAATAAGCGAGATTTTTTGTCGATTTCGAAAAATTTCAAACTTCTTTATTTTACACTTTAGGACGATAATTTATACACCGCTGGAATCGTCTCGCCGAGAGGAATCGATTGGAGTAGTTATTTTTAACCTACCGATTTAAATAAGCGAGATTTTTTGTCGATTTCGAAAAATTTCAAACTTCTTTATTTACGACTTTAGGGCGATAATTTATACACCGCTGGAATCGTCTCGCCGAGAGGAATCGATTGGAGTAGTTATTTTTAACCTACCGATTTAAATAAGCGAGATTTTTTGTCGATTTCGAAAAATTTCAAACTTCTTTATTTTACACTTTAGGACGATAATTTATACACCGCTGGAATCGTCTCGCCGAGAGGAATCGATTGGAGTAGTTATTTTTAACCTACCGATTTAAATAAGCGAGATTTTTTGTCGATTTCGAAAAATTTCAAACTTCTTTATTTACGACTTTAGGGCGATAATTTATACACCGCTGGAATCGTCTCGCCGAGAGGAATCGATTGGAGTAGTTATTTTTAACCTACCGATTTAAATAAGCGAGATTTTTTGTTGATTTCGAAAAATTTCAAACTTCTTTATTTTACATTTTAGGGCGATAATTTATACCTCGCTGGAATCGTCTCGCTAAGAGGAATCGATTGGAATAGTTATTTTTAACCTACTGATTTAAATAAGCGAGATTTTTTGTCGATTTCGAAAAATTTCAAACTTCTTTATTTTACACTTTAGGACGATAATTTATACACCGCTGGAATCGTCTCGCCGAGAGGAATCGATTGGAGTAGTTATTTTTAACCTACCGATTTAAATAAGCGAGATTTTTTGTCGATTTCGAAAAATTTCAAACTTCTTTATTTACGACTTTAGGGCGATAATTTATACACCGCTGGAATCGTCTCGCCGAGAGGAATCGATTGGAGTAGTTATTTTTAACCTACCGATTTAAATAAGCGAGATTTTTTGTCGATTTCGAAAAATTTCAAACTTCTTTATTTACGACTTTAGGGCGATAATTTATACACCGCTGGAATCGTCTCGCCGAGAGGAATCGATTGGAGTAGTTATTTTTAACCTACCGATTTAAATAAGCGAGATTTTTTGTCGATTTCGAAAAATTTCAAACTTCTTTATTTACGACTTTAGGGCGATAATTTATACACCGCTGGAATCGTCTCGCCGAGAGGAATCGATTGGAGTAGTTATTTTTAACCTACCGATTTAAATAAGCGAGATTTTTTGTTGATTTCGAAAAATTTCAAACTTCTTTATTTTACATTTTAGGGCGATAATTTATACCTCGCTGGAATCGTCTCGCTAAGAGGAATCGATTGGAATAGTTATTTTTAACCTACTGATTTAAATAAGCGAGATTTTTTGTCGATTTCGAAAAATTTCAAACTTCTTTATTTTACACTTTAGGACGATAATTTATACACCGCTGGAATCGTCTCGCCGAGAGGAATCGATTGGAGTAGTTATTTTTAACCTACCGATTTAAATAAGCGAGATTTTTTGTCGATTTCGAAAAATTTCAAACTTCTTTATTTACGACTTTAGGGCGATAATTTATACACCGCTGGAATCGTCTCGCCGAGAGGAATCGATTGGAGTAGTTATTTTTAACCTACCGATTTAAATAAGCGAGATTTTTTGTCGATTTCGAAAAATTTCAAACTTCTTTATTTACGACTTTAGGGCGATAATTTATACACCGCTGGAATCGTCTCGCCGAGAGGAATCGATTGGAGTAGTTATTTTTAACCTACCGATTTAAATAAGCGAGATTTTTTGTCGATTTCGAAAAATTTCAAACTTCTTTATTTACGACTTTAGGGCGATAATTTATACACCGCTGGAATCGTCTCGCCGAGAGGAATCGATTGGAGTAGTTATTTTTAACCTACCGATTTAAATAAGCGAGATTTTTTGTCGATTTCGAAAACTTTCAAACTTCTTTATTTTACATTTTAGGGCGATAATTTATACCTCGCTGGAATCGTCTCGCTAAGAGGAATCGATTGGAATAGTTATTTTTAACCTACTGATTTAAATAAGCGAGATTTTTTGTCGATTTCGAAAAATTTCAAACTTCTTTATTTACGACTTTAGGGCGATAATTTATACACCGCTGGAATCGTCTCGCTGAGAGGAATCGATTAAAGTAGTTATTTTTAACCTACCGATTTAAATAAGCGAGATTTTTTGTTGATTGCGAAAAATTTCAAACTTCTTTATTTTACACTTTAGAGCGATAATTTATACACCGCTGGAATCGTCTCGCTAAGAGGAATCGATTAAAGTAGTTATTTTTAACCTACCGATTTAAATAAGCGAGATTTTTTGTCGATTTCGAAAACTTTCAAACTTCTTTATTTTACATTTTAGGGCGATAATTTATACCTCGCTGGAATCGTCTCGCTAAGAGGAATCGATTGGAATAGTTATTTTTAACCTACTGATTTAAATAAGCGAGATTTTTTGTCGATTTCGAAAAATTTCAAACTTCTTTATTTACGACTTTAGGGCGATAATTTATACACCGCTGGAATCGTCTCGCTGAGAGGAATCGATTAAAGTAGTTATTTTTAACCTACCGATTTAAATAAGCGAGATTTTTTGTCGATTTCGAAAAATTTCAAACTTCTTTATTTTACACTTTAGGGCGATAATTTATACACCGCTGGAATCGTCTCGCCGAGAGGAATCGATTAAAGTAGTTATTTTTAACCTACCGATTTAAATAAGCGAGATTTTTTGTCGATTTCGAAAAATTTCAAACTTCTTTATTTTACACTTTAGGACGATAATTTATACACCGCTGGAATCGTCTCGCCGAGAGGAATCGATTGGAGTAGTTATTTTTAACCTACCGATTTAAATAAGCGAGATTTTTTGTCGATTTCGAAAAATTTCAAACTTCTTTATTTTACACTTTAGGACGATAATTTATACACCGCTGGAATCGTCTCGCCGAGAGGAATCGATTGGAGTAGTTATTTTTAACCTACCGATTTAAATAAGCGAGATTTTTTGTCGATTTCGAAAAATTTCAAACTTCTTTATTTACGACTTTAGGGCGATAATTTATACACCGCTGGAATCGTCTCGCCGAGAGGAATCGATTGGAGTAGTTATTTTTAACCTACCGATTTAAATAAGCGAGATTTTTTGTCGATTTCGAAAAATTTCAAACTTCTTTATTTACGACTTTAGGGCGATAATTTATACACCGCTGGAATCGTCTCGCCGAGAGGAATCGATTGGAGTAGTTATTTTTAACCTACCGATTTAAATAAGCGAGATTTTTTGTTGATTTCGAAAAATTTCAAACTTCTTTATTTTACATTTTAGGGCGATAATTTATACCTCGCTGGAATCGTCTCGCTAAGAGGAATCGATTGGAATAGTTATTTTTAACCTACTGATTTAAATAAGCGAGATTTTTTGTCGATTTCGAAAAATTTCAAACTTCTTTATTTACGACTTTAGGGCGATAATTTATACACCGCTGGAATCGTCTCGCTGAGAGGAATCGATTAAAGTAGTTATTTTTAACCTACCGATTTAAATAAGCGAGATTTTTTGTCGATTTCGAAAACTTTCAAACTTCTTTATTTTACATTTTAGGGCGATAATTTATACCTCGCTGGAATCGTCTCGCTAAGAGGAATCGATTGGAATAGTTATTTTTAACCTACTGATTTAAATAAGCGAGATTTTTTGTCGATTTCGAAAAATTTCAAACTTCTTTATTTACGACTTTAGGGCGATAATTTATACACCGCTGGAATCGTCTCGCTGAGAGGAATCGATTAAAGTAGTTATTTTTAACCTACCGATTTAAATAAGCGAGATTTTTTGTTGATTGCGAAAAATTTCAAACTTCTTTATTTTACACTTTAGAGCGATAATTTATACACCGCTGGAATCGTCTCGCTAAGAGGAATCGATTAAAGTAGTTATTTTTAACCTACCGATTTAAATAAGCGAGATTTTTTGTCGATTTCGAAAACTTTCAAACTTCTTTATTTTACATTTTAGGGCGATAATTTATACCTCGCTGGAATCGTCTCGCTAAGAGGAATCGATTGGAATAGTTATTTTTAACCTACTGATTTAAATAAGCGAGATTTTTTGTCGATTTCGAAAAATTTCAAACTTCTTTATTTACGACTTTAGGGCGATAATTTATACACCGCTGGAATCGTCTCGCTGAGAGGAATCGATTAAAGTAGTTATTTTTAACCTACCGATTTAAATAAGCGAGATTTTTTGTCGATTTCGAAAACTTTCAAACTTCTTTATTTTACATTTTAGGGCGATAATTTATACCTCGCTGGAATCGTCTCGCTAAGAGGAATCGATTGGAATAGTTATTTTTAACCTACTGATTTAAATAAGCGAGATTTTTTGTCGATTTCGAAAAATTTCAAACTTCTTTATTTACGACTTTAGGGCGATAATTTATACACCGCTGGAATCGTCTCGCTGAGAGGAATCGATTAAAGTAGTTATTTTTAACCTACCGATTTAAATAAGCGAGATTTTTTGTTGATTGCGAAAAATTTCAAACTTCTTTATTTTACACTTTAGAGCGATAATTTATACACCGCTGGAATCGTCTCGCTAAGAGGAATCGATTAAAGTAGTTATTTTTAACCTACCGATTTAAATAAGCGAGATTTTTTGTCGATTTCGAAAACTTTCAAACTTCTTTATTTTACATTTTAGGGCGATAATTTATACCTCGCTGGAATCGTCTCGCTAAGAGGAATCGATTGGAATAGTTATTTTTAACCTACTGATTTAAATAAGCGAGATTTTTTGTCGATTTCGAAAAATTTCAAACTTCTTTATTTACGACTTTAGGGCGATAATTTATACACCGCTGGAATCGTCTCGCTGAGAGGAATCGATTAAAGTAGTTATTTTTAACCTACCGATTTAAATAAGCGAGATTTTTTGTCGATTTCGAAAAATTTCAAACTTCTTTATTTTACACTTTAGGGCGATAATTTATACACCGCTGGAATCGTCTCGCCGAGAGGAATCGATTAAAGTAGTTATTTTTAACCTACCGATTTAAATAAGCGAGATTTTTTGTCGATTTCGAAAAATTTCAAACTTCTTTATTTTACACTTTAGGACGATAATTTATACACCGCTGGAATCGTCTCGCCGAGAGGAATCGATTGGAGTAGTTATTTTTAACCTACCGATTTAAATAAGCGAGATTTTTTGTCGATTTCGAAAAATTTCAAACTTCTTTATTTTACACTTTAGGACGATAATTTATACACCGCTGGAATCGTCTCGCCCAGAGGAATCGATTGGAGTAGTTATTTTTAACCTACCGATTTAAATAAGCGAGATTTTTTGTCGATTTCGAAAAATTTCAAACTTCTTTATTTACGACTTTAGGGCGATAATTTATACACCGCTGGAATCGTCTCGCCGAGAGGAATCGATTGGAGTAGTTATTTTTAACCTACCGATTTAAATAAGCGAGATTTTTTGTCGATTTCGAAAAATTTCAAACTTCTTTATTTTACACTTTAGGACGATAATTTATACACCGCTGGAATCGTCTCGCCGAGAGGAATCGATTGGAGTAGTTATTTTTAACCTACCGATTTAAATAAGCGAGATTTTTTGTCGATTTCGAAAAATTTCAAACTTCTTTATTTTACACTTTAGGACGATAATTTATACACCGCTGGAATCGTCTCGCTGAGAGGAATCGATTGGAGTAGTTATTTTTAACCTACCGATTTAAATAAGCGAGATTTTTTGTCGATTTCGAAAAATTTCAAACTTCTTTATTTTACACTTTAGGACGATAATTTATACACCGCTGGAATCGTCTCGCTGAGAGGAATCGATTGGAGTAGTTATTTTTAACCTACCGATTTAAATAAGCGAGATTTTTTGTCGATTTCGAAAAATTTCAAACTTCTTTATTTTACACTTTAGGACGATAATTTATACACCGCTGGAATCGTCTCGCTGAGAGGAATCGATTGGAGTAGTTATTTTTAACCTACCGATTTAAATAAGCGAGATTTTTTGTCGATTTCGAAAAATTTCAAACTTCTTTATTTTACACTTTAGGACGATAATTTATACACCGCTGGAATCGTCTCGCTGAGAGGAATCGATTGGAGTAGTTATTTTTAACCTACCGATTTAAATAAGCGAGATTTTTTGTCGATTTCGAAAAATTTCAAACTTCTTTATTTTACACTTTAGGACGATAATTTATACACCGCTGGAATCGTCTCGCCGAGAGGAATCGATTGGAGTAGTTATTTTTAACCTACCGATTTAAATAAGCGAGATTTTTTGTCGATTTCGAAAAATTTCAAACTTCTTTATTTACGACTTTAGGGCGATAATTTATACACCGCTGGAATCGTCTCGCCGAGAGGAATCGATTGGAGTAGTTATTTTTAACCTACCGATTTAAATAAGCGAGATTTTTTGTTGATTTCGAAAAATTTCAAACTTCTTTATTTTACACTTTAGGGCGATAATTTATACACCGCTGGAATCGTCTCGCTGAGAGGAATCGATTAAAGTAGTTATTTTTAACCTACCGATTTAAATAAGCGAGATTTTTTGTCGATTTCGAAAACTTTCAAACTTCTTTATTTTACATTTTAGGGCGATAATTTATACCTCGCTGGAATCGTCTCGCTAAGAGGAATCGATTGGAATAGTTATTTTTAACCTACTGATTTAAATAAGCGAGATTTTTTGTCGATTTCGAAAAATTTCAAACTTCTTTATTTACGACTTTAGGGCGATAATTTATACACCGCTGGAATCGTCTCGCTGAGAGGAATCGATTAAAGTAGTTATTTTTAACCTACCGATTTAAATAAGCGAGATTTTTTGTTGATTGCGAAAAATTTCAAACTTCTTTATTTTACACTTTAGAGCGATAATTTATACACCGCTGGAATCGTCTCGCTGAGAGGAATCGATTAAAGTAGTTATTTTTAACCTACCGATTTAAATAAGCGAGATTTTTTGTTGATTGCGAAAAATTTCAAACTTCTTTATTTTACACTTTAGAGCGATAATTTATACACCGCTGGAATCGTCTCGCTAAGAGGAATCGATTAAAGTAGTTATTTTTAACCTACCGATTTAAATAAGCGAGATTTTTTGTCGATTTCGAAAACTTTCAAACTTCTTTATTTTACATTTTAGGGCGATAATTTATACCTCGCTGGAATCGTCTCGCTAAGAGGAATCGATTGGAATAGTTATTTTTAACCTACTGATTTAAATAAGCGAGATTTTTTGTCGATTTCGAAAAATTTCAAACTTCTTTATTTACGACTTTAGGGCGATAATTTATACACCGCTGGAATCGTCTCGCTGAGAGGAATCGATTAAAGTAGTTATTTTTAACCTACCGATTTAAATAAGCGAGATTTTTTGTCGATTTCGAAAAATTTCAAACTTCTTTATTTTACACTTTAGGGCGATAATTTATACACCGCTGGAATCGTCTCGCTGAGAGGAATCGATTAAAGTAGTTATTTTTAACCTACCGATTTAAATAAGCGAGATTTTTTGTTGATTGCGAAAAATTTCAAACTTCTTTATTTTACACTTTAGAGCGATAATTTATACACCGCTGGAATCGTCTCGCTGAGAGGAATCGATTAAAGTAGTTATTTTTAACCTACCGATTTAAATAAGCGAGATTTTTTGTCGATTTCGAAAAATTTCAAACTTCTTTATTTACGACTTTAGGGCGATAATTTATACACCGCTGGAATCGTCTCGCTGAGAGGAATCGATTAAAGTAGTTATTTTTAACCTACCGATTTAAATAAGCGAGATTTTTTGTCGATTTCGAAAAATTTCAAACTTCTTTATTTACGACTTTAGGGCGATAATTTATACACCGCTGGAATCGTCTCGCTGAGAGGAATCGATTAAAGTAGTTATTTTTAACCTACCGATTTAAATAAGCGAGATTTTTTGTCGATTTCGAAAAATTTCAAACTTCTTTATTTACGACTTTAGGGCGATAATTTATACACCGCTGGAATCGTCTCGCTGAGAGGAATCGATTAAAGTAGTTATTTTTAACCTACCGATTTAAATAAGCGAGATTTTTTGTTGATTTCGAAAAATTTCAAACTTCTTTATTTTACACTTTAGGGCGATAATTTATACACCGCTGGAATCGTCTCGCTGAGAGGAATCGATTAAAGTAGTTATTTTTAACCTACCGATTTAAATAAGCGAGATTTTTTGTTGATTGCGAAAAATTTCAAACTTCTTTATTTTACACTTTAGAGCGATAATTTATACACCGCTGGAATCGTCTCGCTGAGAGGAATCGATTAAAGTAGTTATTTTTAACCTACCGATTTAAATAAGCGAGATTTTTTGTTGATTGCGAAAAATTTCAAACTTCTTTATTTTACACTTTAGAGCGATAATTTATACACCGCTGGAATCGTCTCGCTAAGAGGAATCGATTAAAGTAGTTATTTTTAACCTACCGATTTAAATAAGCGAGATTTTTTGTCGATTTCGAAAACTTTCAAACTTCTTTATTTTACATTTTAGGGCGATAATTTATACCTCGCTGGAATCGTCTCGCTAAGAGGAATCGATTGGAATAGTTATTTTTAACCTACTGATTTAAATAAGCGAGATTTTTTGTCGATTTCGAAAAATTTCAAACTTCTTTATTTACGACTTTAGGGCGATAATTTATACACCGCTGGAATCGTCTCGCTGAGAGGAATCGATTAAAGTAGTTATTTTTAACCTACCGATTTAAATAAGCGAGATTTTTTGTTGATTGCGAAAAATTTCAAACTTCTTTATTTTACACTTTAGAGCGATAATTTATACACCGCTGGAATCGTCTCGCTGAGAGGAATCGATTAAAGTAGTTATTTTTAACCTACCGATTTAAATAAGCGAGATTTTTTGTTGATTGCGAAAAATTTCAAACTTCTTTATTTTACACTTTAGAGCGATAATTTATACACCGCTGGAATCGTCTCGCTAAGAGGAATCGATTAAAGTAGTTATTTTTAACCTACCGATTTAAATAAGCGAGATTTTTTGTCGATTTCGAAAACTTTCAAACTTCTTTATTTTACATTTTAGGGCGATAATTTATACCTCGCTGGAATCGTCTCGCTAAGAGGAATCGATTGGAATAGTTATTTTTAACCTACTGATTTAAATAAGCGAGATTTTTTGTCGATTTCGAAAAATTTCAAACTTCTTTATTTACGACTTTAGGGCGATAATTTATACACCGCTGGAATCGTCTCGCTGAGAGGAATCGATTAAAGTAGTTATTTTTAACCTACCGATTTAAATAAGCGAGATTTTTTGTCGATTTCGAAAAATTTCAAACTTCTTTATTTTACACTTTAGGGCGATAATTTATACACCGCTGGAATCGTCTCGCCGAGAGGAATCGATTAAAGTAGTTATTTTTAACCTACCGATTTAAATAAGCGAGATTTTTTGTCGATTTCGAAAAATTTCAAACTTCTTTATTTTACACTTTAGGACGATAATTTATACACCGCTGGAATCGTCTCGCCGAGAGGAATCGATTGGAGTAGTTATTTTTAACCTACCGATTTAAATAAGCGAGATTTTTTGTCGATTTCGAAAAATTTCAAACTTCTTTATTTACGACTTTAGGGCGATAATTTATACACCGCTGGAATCGTCTCGCTGAGAGGAATCGATTAAAGTAGTTATTTTTAACCTACCGATTTAAATAAGCGAGATTTTTTGTCGATTTCGAAAAATTTCAAACTTCTTTATTTACGACTTTAGGGCGATAATTTATACACCGCTGGAATCGTCTCGCTGAGAGGAATCGATTAAAGTAGTTATTTTTAACCTACCGATTTAAATAAGCGAGATTTTTTGTCGATTTCGAAAAATTTCAAACTTCTTTATTTACGACTTTAGGGCGATAATTTATACACCGCTGGAATCGTCTCGCTGAGAGGAATCGATTAAAGTAGTTATTTTTAACCTACCGATTTAAATAAGCGAGATTTTTTGTCGATTTCGAAAAATTTCAAACTTCTTTATTTACGACTTTAGGGCGATAATTTATACACCGCTGGAATCGTCTCGCTGAGAGGAATCGATTAAAGTAGTTATTTTTAACCTACCGATTTAAATAAGCGAGATTTTTTGTCGATTTCGAAAAATTTCAAACTTCTTTATTTACGACTTTAGGGCGATAATTTATACACCGCTGGAATCGTCTCGCTGAGAGGAATCGATTAAAGTAGTTATTTTTAACCTACCGATTTAAATAAGCGAGATTTTTTGTTGATTTCGAAAAATTTCAAACTTCTTTATTTTACACTTTAGGGCGATAATTTATACACCGCTGGAATCGTCTCGCTGAGAGGAATCGATTAAAGTAGTTATTTTTAACCTACCGATTTAAATAAGCGAGATTTTTTGTTGATTGCGAAAAATTTCAAACTTCTTTATTTTACACTTTAGAGCGATAATTTATACACCGCTGGAATCGTCTCGCTGAGAGGAATCGATTAAAGTAGTTATTTTTAACCTACCGATTTAAATAAGCGAGATTTTTTGTTGATTGCGAAAAATTTCAAACTTCTTTATTTTACACTTTAGAGCGATAATTTATACACCGCTGGAATCGTCTCGCTAAGAGGAATCGATTAAAGTAGTTATTTTTAACCTACCGATTTAAATAAGCGAGATTTTTTGTCGATTTCGAAAAATTTCAAACTTCTTTATTTACGACTTTAGGGCGATAATTTATACACCGCTGGAATCGTCTCGCCTAGAGGAATCGATTAAAGTAGTTATTTTTAACCTACCGATTTAAATAAGCGAGATTTTTTGTTGATTTCGAAAAATTTCAAACTTCTTTATTTTACACTTTAGGGCGATAATTTATACACCGCTGGAATCGTCTCGCTGAGAGGAATCGATTAAAGTAGTTATTTTTAACCTACCGATTTAAATAAGCGAGATTTTTTGTTGATTGCGAAAAATTTCAAACTTCTTTATTTTACACTTTAGAGCGATAATTTATACACCGCTGGAATCGTCTCGCTGAGAGGAATCGATTAAAGTAGTTATTTTTAACCTACCGATTTAAATAAGCGAGATTTTTTGTTGATTGCGAAAAATTTCAAACTTCTTTATTTTACACTTTAGAGCGATAATTTATACACCGCTGGAATCGTCTCGCTAAGAGGAATCGATTAAAGTAGTTATTTTTAACCTACCGATTTAAATAAGCGAGATTTTTTGTCGATTTCGAAAAATTTCAAACTTCTTTATTTACGACTTTAGGGCGATAATTTATACACCGCTGGAATCGTCTCGCCGAGAGGAATCGATTGGAGTAGTTATTTTTAACCTACCGATTTAAATAAGCGAGATTTTTTGTCGATTTCGAAAATTCTCGCTGAGAGGAATCGATTAAAGTAGTTATTTTTAACCTACCGATTTAAATAAGCGAGATTTTTTGTCGATTTCGAAAAATTTCAAACTTCTTTATTTTACATTTTAGGGCGATAATTTATACCTCGCTGGAATCGTCTCGCTAAGAGGAATCGATTGGAATAGTTATTTTTAACCTACTGATTTAAATAAGCGAGATTTTTTGTCGATTTCGAAAAATTTCAAACTTCTTTATTTACGACTTTAGGGCGATAATTTATACACCGCTGGAATCGTCTCGCTGAGAGGAATCGATTAAAGTAGTTATTTTTAACCTACCGATTTAAATAAGCGAGATTTTTTGTTGATTGCGAAAAATTTCAAACTTCTTTATTTTACACTTTAGAGCGATAATTTATACACCGCTGGAATCGTCTCGCTGAGAGGAATCGATTAAAGTAGTTATTTTTAACCTACCGATTTAAATAAGCGAGATTTTTTGTCGATTTCGAAAAATTTCAAACTTCTTTATTTACGACTTTAGGGCGATAATTTATACACCGCTGGAATCGTCTCGCCGAGAGGAATCGATTGGAGTAGTTATTTTTAACCTACCGATTTAAATAAGCGAGATTTTTTGTCGATTTCGAAAAATTTCAAACTTCTTTATTTACGACTTTAGGGCGATAATTTATACACCGCTGGAATCGTCTCGCCGAGAGGAATCGATTGGAGTAGTTATTTTTAACCTACCGATTTAAATAAGCGAGATTTTTTGTCGATTTCGAAAAATTTCAAACTTCTTTATTTACGACTTTAGGGCGATAATTTATACACCGCTGGAATCGTCTCGCCTAGAGGAATCGATTGGAGTAGTTATTTTTAACCTACCGATTTAAATAAGCGAGATTTTTTGTCGATTTCGAAAATTCTCGCTGAGAGGAATCGATTAAAGTAGTTATTTTTAACCTACCGATTTAAATAAGCGAGATTTTTTGTCGATTTCGAAAAATTTCAAACTTCTTTATTTTACACTTTAGGACGATAATTTATACACCGCTGGAATCGTCTCGCCCAGAGGAATCGATTGGAGTAGTTATTTTTAACCTACCGATTTAAATAAGCGAGATTTTTTGTCGATTTCGAAAAATTTCAAACTTCTTTATTTACGACTTTAGGGCGATAATTTATACACCGCTGGAATCGTCTCGCCGAGAGGAATCGATTGGAGTAGTTATTTTTAACCTACCGATTTAAATAAGCGAGATTTTTTGTCGATTTCGAAAAATTTCAAACTTCTTTATTTTACACTTTAGGACGATAATTTATACACCGCTGGAATCGTCTCGCTGAGAGGAATCGATTGGAGTAGTTATTTTTAACCTACCGATTTAAATAAGCGAGATTTTTTGTCGATTTCGAAAAATTTCAAACTTCTTTATTTTACACTTTAGGACGATAATTTATACACCGCTGGAATCGTCTCGCCGAGAGGAATCGATTGGAGTAGTTATTTTTAACCTACCGATTTAAATAAGCGAGATTTTTTGTCGATTTCGAAAAATTTCAAACTTCTTTATTTTACACTTTAGGACGATAATTTATACACCGCTGGAATCGTCTCGCTGAGAGGAATCGATTGGAGTAGTTATTTTTAACCTACCGATTTAAATAAGCGAGATTTTTTGTCGATTTCGAAAAATTTCAAACTTCTTTATTTTACACTTTAGGACGATAATTTATACACCGCTGGAATCGTCTCGCTGAGAGGAATCGATTGGAGTAGTTATTTTTAACCTACCGATTTAAATAAGCGAGATTTTTTGTCGATTTCGAAAAATTTCAAACTTCTTTATTTTACACTTTAGGACGATAATTTATACACCGCTGGAATCGTCTCGCCGAGAGGAATCGATTGGAGTAGTTATTTTTAACCTACCGATTTAAATAAGCGAGATTTTTTGTCGATTTCGAAAAATTTCAAACTTCTTTATTTACGACTTTAGGGCGATAATTTATACACCGCTGGAATCGTCTCGCCGAGAGGAATCGATTGGAGTAGTTATTTTTAACCTACCGATTTAAATAAGCGAGATTTTTTGTTGATTTCGAAAAATTTCAAACTTCTTTATTTTACACTTTAGGGCGATAATTTATACACCGCTGGAATCGTCTCGCTGAGAGGAATCGATTAAAGTAGTTATTTTTAACCTACCGATTTAAATAAGCGAGATTTTTTGTCGATTTCGAAAACTTTCAAACTTCTTTATTTTACATTTTAGGGCGATAATTTATACCTCGCTGGAATCGTCTCGCTAAGAGGAATCGATTGGAATAGTTATTTTTAACCTACTGATTTAAATAAGCGAGATTTTTTGTCGATTTCGAAAAATTTCAAACTTCTTTATTTACGACTTTAGGGCGATAATTTATACACCGCTGGAATCGTCTCGCTGAGAGGAATCGATTAAAGTAGTTATTTTTAACCTACCGATTTAAATAAGCGAGATTTTTTGTTGATTGCGAAAAATTTCAAACTTCTTTATTTTACACTTTAGAGCGATAATTTATACACCGCTGGAATCGTCTCGCTGAGAGGAATCGATTAAAGTAGTTATTTTTAACCTACCGATTTAAATAAGCGAGATTTTTTGTTGATTGCGAAAAATTTCAAACTTCTTTATTTTACACTTTAGAGCGATAATTTATACACCGCTGGAATCGTCTCGCTAAGAGGAATCGATTAAAGTAGTTATTTTTAACCTACCGATTTAAATAAGCGAGATTTTTTGTCGATTTCGAAAACTTTCAAACTTCTTTATTTTACATTTTAGGGCGATAATTTATACCTCGCTGGAATCGTCTCGCTAAGAGGAATCGATTGGAATAGTTATTTTTAACCTACTGATTTAAATAAGCGAGATTTTTTGTCGATTTCGAAAAATTTCAAACTTCTTTATTTACGACTTTAGGGCGATAATTTATACACCGCTGGAATCGTCTCGCTGAGAGGAATCGATTAAAGTAGTTATTTTTAACCTACCGATTTAAATAAGCGAGATTTTTTGTCGATTTCGAAAAATTTCAAACTTCTTTATTTTACACTTTAGGGCGATAATTTATACACCGCTGGAATCGTCTCGCTGAGAGGAATCGATTAAAGTAGTTATTTTTAACCTACCGATTTAAATAAGCGAGATTTTTTGTTGATTGCGAAAAATTTCAAACTTCTTTATTTTACACTTTAGAGCGATAATTTATACACCGCTGGAATCGTCTCGCTGAGAGGAATCGATTAAAGTAGTTATTTTTAACCTACCGATTTAAATAAGCGAGATTTTTTGTCGATTTCGAAAAATTTCAAACTTCTTTATTTACGACTTTAGGGCGATAATTTATACACCGCTGGAATCGTCTCGCTGAGAGGAATCGATTAAAGTAGTTATTTTTAACCTACCGATTTAAATAAGCGAGATTTTTTGTCGATTTCGAAAAATTTCAAACTTCTTTATTTACGACTTTAGGGCGATAATTTATACACCGCTGGAATCGTCTCGCTGAGAGGAATCGATTAAAGTAGTTATTTTTAACCTACCGATTTAAATAAGCGAGATTTTTTGTCGATTTCGAAAAATTTCAAACTTCTTTATTTACGACTTTAGGGCGATAATTTATACACCGCTGGAATCGTCTCGCTGAGAGGAATCGATTAAAGTAGTTATTTTTAACCTACCGATTTAAATAAGCGAGATTTTTTGTTGATTTCGAAAAATTTCAAACTTCTTTATTTTACACTTTAGGGCGATAATTTATACACCGCTGGAATCGTCTCGCTGAGAGGAATCGATTAAAGTAGTTATTTTTAACCTACCGATTTAAATAAGCGAGATTTTTTGTTGATTGCGAAAAATTTCAAACTTCTTTATTTTACACTTTAGAGCGATAATTTATACACCGCTGGAATCGTCTCGCTGAGAGGAATCGATTAAAGTAGTTATTTTTAACCTACCGATTTAAATAAGCGAGATTTTTTGTTGATTTCGAAAAATTTCAAACTTCTTTATTTTACACTTTAGGGCGATAATTTATACACCGCTGGAATCGTCTCGCTGAGAGGAATCGATTAAAGTAGTTATTTTTAACCTACCGATTTAAATAAGCGAGATTTTTTGTTGATTTCGAAAAATTTCAAACTTCTTTATTTTACACTTTAGGGCGATAATTTATACACCGCTGGAATCGTCTCGCTGAGAGGAATCGATTAAAGTAGTTATTTTTAACCTACCGATTTAAATAAGCGAGATTTTTTGTTGATTGCGAAAAATTTCAAACTTCTTTATTTTACACTTTAGAGCGATAATTTATACACCGCTGGAATCGTCTCGCTGAGAGGAATCGATTAAAGTAGTTATTTTTAACCTACCGATTTAAATAAGCGAGATTTTTTGTTGATTTCGAAAAATTTCAAACTTCTTTATTTTACACTTTAGGGCGATAATTTATACACCGCTGGAATCGTCTCGCTGAGAGGAATCGATTAAAGTAGTTATTTTTAACCTACCGATTTAAATAAGCGAGATTTTTTGTCGATTTCGAAAAATTTCAAACTTCTTTATTTACGACTTTAGGGCGATAATTTATACACCGCTGGAATCGTCTCGCTGAGAGGAATCGATTAAAGTAGTTATTTTTAACCTACCGATTTAAATAAGCGAGATTTTTTGTTGATTGCGAAAAATTTCAAACTTCTTTATTTTACACTTTAGAGCGATAATTTATACACCGCTGGAATCGTCTCGCTAAGAGGAATCGATTAAAGTAGTTATTTTTAACCTACCGATTTAAATAAGCGAGATTTTTTGTCGATTTCGAAAACTTTCAAACTTCTTTATTTTACATTTTAGGGCGATAATTTATACCTCGCTGGAATCGTCTCGCTAAGAGGAATCGATTGGAATAGTTATTTTTAACCTACTGATTTAAATAAGCGAGATTTTTTGTCGATTTCGAAAAATTTCAAACTTCTTTATTTACGACTTTAGGGCGATAATTTATACACCGCTGGAATCGTCTCGCTGAGAGGAATCGATTAAAGTAGTTATTTTTAACCTACCGATTTAAATAAGCGAGATTTTTTGTTGATTTCGAAAAATTTCAAACTTCTTTATTTTACACTTTAGGGCGATAATTTATACACCGCTGGAATCGTCTCGCTGAGAGGAATCGATTAAAGTAGTTATTTTTAACCTACCGATTTAAATAAGCGAGATTTTTTGTTGATTGCGAAAAATTTCAAACTTCTTTATTTTACACTTTAGAGCGATAATTTATACACCGCTGGAATCGTCTCGCTGAGAGGAATCGATTAAAGTAGTTATTTTTAACCTACCGATTTAAATAAGCGAGATTTTTTGTTGATTTCGAAAAATTTCAAACTTCTTTATTTTACACTTTAGGGCGATAATTTATACACCGCTGGAATCGTCTCGCTGAGAGGAATCGATTAAAGTAGTTATTTTTAACCTACCGATTTAAATAAGCGAGATTTTTTGTCGATTTCGAAAAATTTCAAACTTCTTTATTTACGACTTTAGGGCGATAATTTATACACCGCTGGAATCGTCTCGCCGAGAGGAATCGATTGGAGTAGTTATTTTTAACCTACCGATTTAAATAAGCGAGATTTTTTGTCGATTTCGAAAAATTTCAAACTTCTTTATTTACGACTTTAGGGCGATAATTTATACACCGCTGGAATCGTCTCGCCGAGAGGAATCGATTGGAGTAGTTATTTTTAACCTACCGATTTAAATATGCGAGATTTTTTGTCGATTTCGAAAAATTTCAAACTTCTTTATTTTACACTTTAGGACGATAATTTATACACCGCTGGAATCGTCTCGCCGAGAGGAATCGATTGGAGTAGTTATTTTTAACCTACCGATTTAAATAAGCGAGATTTTTTGTCGATTTCGAAAAATTTCAAACTTCTTTATTTACGACTTTAGGGCGATAATTTATACACCGCTGGAATCGTCTCGCCGAGAGGAATCGATTGGAGTAGTTATTTTTAACCTACCGATTTAAATAAGCGAGATTTTTTGTCGATTTCGAAAAATTTCAAACTTCTTTATTTACGACTTTAGGGCGATAATTTATACACCGCTGGAATCGTCTCGCCGAGAGGAATCGATTGGAGTAGTTATTTTTAACCTACCGATTTAAATAAGCGAGATTTTTTGTTGATTTCGAAAAATTTCAAACTTCTTTATTTTACACTTTAGGGCGATAATTTATACACCGCTGGAATCGTCTCGCTGAGAGGAATCGATTAAAGTAGTTATTTTTAACCTACCGATTTAAATAAGCGAGATTTTTTGTCGATTTCGAAAAATTTCAAACTTCTTTATTTACGACTTTAGGGCGATAATTTATACACCGCTGGAATCGTCTCGCCGAGAGGAATCGATTGGAGTAGTTATTTTTAACCTACCGATTTAAATAAGCGAGATTTTTTGTCGATTTCGAAAAATTTCAAACTTCTTTATTTACGACTTTAGGGCGATAATTTATACACCGCTGGAATCGTCTCGCCGAGAGGAATCGATTGGAGTAGTTATTTTTAACCTACCGATTTAAATATGCGAGATTTTTTGTCGATTTCGAAAAATTTCAAACTTCTTTATTTTACACTTTAGGACGATAATTTATACACCGCTGGAATCGTCTCGCCGAGAGGAATCGATTGGAGTAGTTATTTTTAACCTACCGATTTAAATATGCGAGATTTTTTGTCGATTTCGAAAAATTTCAAACTTCTTTATTTTACACTTTAGGACGATAATTTATACACCGCTGGAATCGTCTCGCCGAGAGGAATCGATTGGAGTAGTTATTTTTAACCTACCGATTTAAATAAGCGAGATTTTTTGTCGATTTCGAAAAATTTCAAACTTCTTTATTTACGACTTTAGGGCGATAATTTATACACCGCTGGAATCGTCTCGCCGAGAGGAATCGATTGGAGTAGTTATTTTTAACCTACCGATTTAAATAAGCGAGATTTTTTGTCGATTTCGAAAAATTTCAAACTTCTTTATTTACGACTTTAGGGCGATAATTTATACACCGCTGGAATCGTCTCGCCGAGAGGAATCGATTGGAGTAGTTATTTTTAACCTACCGATTTAAATAAGCGAGATTTTTTGTCGATTTCGAAAAATTTCAAACTTCTTTATTTACGACTTTAGGGCGATAATTTATACACCGCTGGAATCGTCTCGCCGAGAGGAATCGATTGGAGTAGTTATTTTTAACCTACCGATTTAAATAAGCGAGATTTTTTGTCGATTTCGAAAAATTTCAAACTTCTTTATTTACGACTTTAGGGCGATAATTTATACACCGCTGGAATCGTCTCGCCGAGAGGAATCGATTGGAGTAGTTATTTTTAACCTACCGATTTAAATAAGCGAGATTTTTTGTCGATTTCGAAAAATTTCAAACTTCTTTATTTACGACTTTAGGGCGATAATTTATACACCGCTGGAATCGTCTCGCCGAGAGGAATCGATTGGAGTAGTTATTTTTAACCTACCGATTTAAATATGCGAGATTTTTTGTCGATTTCGAAAAATTTCAAACTTCTTTATTTTACACTTTAGGACGATAATTTATACACCGCTGGAATCGTCTCGCCGAGAGGAATCGATTGGAGTAGTTATTTTTAACCTACCGATTTAAATAAGCGAGATTTTTTGTCGATTTCGAAAAATTTCAAACTTCTTTATTTTACACTTTAGGACGATAATTTATACACCGCTGGAATCGTCTCGCCGAGAGGAATCGATTGGAGTAGTTATTTTTAACCTACCGATTTAAATAAGCGAGATTTTTTGTCGATTTCGAAAAATTTCAAACTTCTTTATTTACGACTTTAGGGCGATAATTTATACACCGCTGGAATCGTCTCGCCGAGAGGAATCGATTGGAGTAGTTATTTTTAACCTACCGATTTAAATAAGCGAGATTTTTTGTCGATTTCGAAAAATTTCAAACTTCTTTATTTTACACTTTAGGACGATAATTTATACACCGCTGGAATCGTCTCGCCCAGAGGAATCGATTGGAGTAGTTATTTTTAACCTACCGATTTAAATAAGCGAGATTTTTTGTCGATTTCGAAAAATTTCAAACTTCTTTATTTACGACTTTAGGGCGATAATTTATACACCGCTGGAATCGTCTCGCCGAGAGGAATCGATTGGAGTAGTTATTTTTAACCTACCGATTTAAATAAGCGAGATTTTTTGTCGATTTCGAAAAATTTCAAACTTCTTTATTTTACACTTTAGGACGATAATTTATACACCGCTGGAATCGTCTCGCCGAGAGGAATCGATTGGAGTAGTTATTTTTAACCTACCGATTTAAATAAGCGAGATTTTTTGTCGATTTCGAAAAATTTCAAACTTCTTTATTTACGACTTTAGGGCGATAATTTATACACCGCTGGAATCGTCTCGCCGAGAGGAATCGATTGGAGTAGTTATTTTTAACCTACCGATTTAAATAAGCGAGATTTTTTGTCGATTTCGAAAAATTTCAAACTTCTTTATTTTACACTTTAGGACGATAATTTATACACCGCTGGAATCGTCTCGCCCAGAGGAATCGATTGGAGTAGTTATTTTTAACCTACCGATTTAAATAAGCGAGATTTTTTGTCGATTTCGAAAAATTTCAAACTTCTTTATTTACGACTTTAGGGCGATAATTTATACACCGCTGGAATCGTCTCGCCGAGAGGAATCGATTGGAGTAGTTATTTTTAACCTACCGATTTAAATAAGCGAGATTTTTTGTCGATTTCGAAAAATTTCAAACTTCTTTATTTTACACTTTAGGGCGATAATTTATACACCGCTGGAATCGTCTCGCTGAGAGGAATCGATTAAAGTAGTTATTTTTAACCTACCGATTTAAATAAGCGAGATTTTTTGTCGATTTCGAAAAATTTCAAACTTCTTTATTTACGACTTTAGGGCGATAATTTATACACCGCTGGAATCGTCTCGCCGAGAGGAATCGATTGGAGTAGTTATTTTTAACCTACCGATTTAAATAAGCGAGATTTTTTGTCGATTTCGAAAAATTTCAAACTTCTTTATTTACGACTTTAGGGCGATAATTTATACACCGCTGGAATCGTCTCGCCGAGAGGAATCGATTGGAGTAGTTATTTTTAACCTACCGATTTAAATATGCGAGATTTTTTGTCGATTTCGAAAAATTTCAAACTTCTTTATTTTACACTTTAGGACGATAATTTATACACCGCTGGAATCGTCTCGCCGAGAGGAATCGATTGGAGTAGTTATTTTTAACCTACCGATTTAAATAAGCGAGATTTTTTGTCGATTTCGAAAAATTTCAAACTTCTTTATTTTACACTTTAGGACGATAATTTATACACCGCTGGAATCGTCTCGCCGAGAGGAATCGATTGGAGTAGTTATTTTTAACCTACCGATTTAAATAAGCGAGATTTTTTGTCGATTTCGAAAAATTTCAAACTTCTTTATTTACGACTTTAGGGCGATAATTTATACACCGCTGGAATCGTCTCGCCGAGAGGAATCGATTGGAGTAGTTATTTTTAACCTACCGATTTAAATAAGCGAGATTTTTTGTCGATTTCGAAAAATTTCAAACTTCTTTATTTACGACTTTAGGGCGATAATTTATACACCGCTGGAATCGTCTCGCCGAGAGGAATCGATTGGAGTAGTTATTTTTAACCTACCGATTTAAATAAGCGAGATTTTTTGTCGATTTCGAAAAATTTCAAACTTCTTTATTTTACACTTTAGGACGATAATTTATACACCGCTGGAATCGTCTCGCCCAGAGGAATCGATTGGAGTAGTTATTTTTAACCTACCGATTTAAATAAGCGAGATTTTTTGTCGATTTCGAAAAATTTCAAACTTCTTTATTTACGACTTTAGGGCGATAATTTATACACCGCTGGAATCGTCTCGCCGAGAGGAATCGATTGGAGTAGTTATTTTTAACCTACCGATTTAAATAAGCGAGATTTTTTGTCGATTTCGAAAAATTTCAAACTTCTTTATTTTACACTTTAGGGCGATAATTTATACACCGCTGGAATCGTCTCGCTGAGAGGAATCGATTAAAGTAGTTATTTTTAACCTACCGATTTAAATAAGCGAGATTTTTTGTCGATTTCGAAAAATTTCAAACTTCTTTATTTACGACTTTAGGGCGATAATTTATACACCGCTGGAATCGTCTCGCCGAGAGGAATCGATTGGAGTAGTTATTTTTAACCTACCGATTTAAATAAGCGAGATTTTTTGTCGATTTCGAAAAATTTCAAACTTCTTTATTTACGACTTTAGGGCGATAATTTATACACCGCTGGAATCGTCTCGCTGAGAGGAATCGATTAAAGTAGTTATTTTTAACCTACCGATTTAAATAAGCGAGATTTTTTGTTGATTGCGAAAAATTTCAAACTTCTTTATTTTACACTTTAGAGCGATAATTTATACACCGCTGGAATCGTCTCGCTGAGAGGAATCGATTAAAGTAGTTATTTTTAACCTACCGATTTAAATAAGCGAGATTTTTTGTTGATTGCGAAAAATTTCAAACTTCTTTATTTTACACTTTAGAGCGATAATTTATACACCGCTGGAATCGTCTCGCTAAGAGGAATCGATTAAAGTAGTTATTTTTAACCTACCGATTTAAATAAGCGAGATTTTTTGTCGATTTCGAAAAATTTCAAACTTCTTTATTTACGACTTTAGGGCGATAATTTATACACCGCTGGAATCGTCTCGCTGAGAGGAATCGATTAAAGTAGTTATTTTTAACCTACCGATTTAAATAAGCGAGATTTTTTGTCGATTTCGAAAAATTTCAAACTTCTTTATTTACGACTTTAGGGCGATAATTTATACACCGCTGGAATCGTCTCGCCGAGAGGAATCGATTGGAGTAGTTATTTTTAACCTACCGATTTAAATAAGCGAGATTTTTTGTTGATTTCGAAAAATTTCAAACTTCTTTATTTTACACTTTAGGGCGATAATTTATACACCGCTGGAATCGTCTCGCTGAGAGGAATCGATTAAAGTAGTTATTTTTAACCTACCGATTTAAATAAGCGAGATTTTTTGTCGATTTCGAAAAATTTCAAACTTCTTTATTTACGACTTTAGGGCGATAATTTATACACCGCTGGAATCGTCTCGCCGAGAGGAATCGATTGGAGTAGTTATTTTTAACCTACCGATTTAAATAAGCGAGATTTTTTGTTGATTTCGAAAAATTTCAAACTTCTTTATTTACGACTTTAGGGCGATAATTTATACACCGCTGGAATCGTCTCGCTGAGAGGAATCGATTAAAGTAGTTATTTTTAACCTACCGATTTAAATAAGCGAGATTTTTTGTCGATTTCGAAAAATTTCAAACTTCTTTATTTACGACTTTAGGGCGATAATTTATACACCGCTGGAATCGTCTCGCTGAGAGGAATCGATTAAAGTAGTTATTTTTAACCTACCGATTTAAATAAGCGAGATTTTTTGTTGATTGCGAAAAATTTCAAACTTCTTTATTTTACACTTTAGAGCGATAATTTATACACCGCTGGAATCGTCTCGCTAAGAGGAATCGATTAAAGTAGTTATTTTTAACCTACCGATTTAAATAAGCGAGATTTTTTGTCGATTTCGAAAACTTTCAAACTTCTTTATTTTACATTTTAGGGCGATAATTTATACCTCGCTGGAATCGTCTCGCTAAGAGGAATCGATTGGAATAGTTATTTTTAACCTACTGATTTAAATAAGCGAGATTTTTTGTCGATTTCGAAAAATTTCAAACTTCTTTATTTACGACTTTAGGGCGATAATTTATACACCGCTGGAATCGTCTCGCTGAGAGGAATCGATTAAAGTAGTTATTTTTAACCTACCGATTTAAATAAGCGAGATTTTTTGTTGATTTCGAAAAATTTCAAACTTCTTTATTTTACACTTTAGGGCGATAATTTATACACCGCTGGAATCGTCTCGCTGAGAGGAATCGATTAAAGTAGTTATTTTTAACCTACCGATTTAAATAAGCGAGATTTTTTGTTGATTGCGAAAAATTTCAAACTTCTTTATTTTACACTTTAGAGCGATAATTTATACACCGCTGGAATCGTCTCGCTAAGAGGAATCGATTAAAGTAGTTATTTTTAACCTACCGATTTAAATAAGCGAGATTTTTTGTCGATTTCGAAAACTTTCAAACTTCTTTATTTTACATTTTAGGGCGATAATTTATACCTCGCTGGAATCGTCTCGCTAAGAGGAATCGATTGGAATAGTTATTTTTAACCTACTGATTTAAATAAGCGAGATTTTTTGTCGATTTCGAAAAATTTCAAACTTCTTTATTTACGACTTTAGGGCGATAATTTATACACCGCTGGAATCGTCTCGCTGAGAGGAATCGATTAAAGTAGTTATTTTTAACCTACCGATTTAAATAAGCGAGATTTTTTGTTGATTTCGAAAAATTTCAAACTTCTTTATTTTACACTTTAGGGCGATAATTTATACACCGCTGGAATCGTCTCGCTGAGAGGAATCGATTAAAGTAGTTATTTTTAACCTACCGATTTAAATAAGCGAGATTTTTTGTTGATTGCGAAAAATTTCAAACTTCTTTATTTTACACTTTAGAGCGATAATTTATACACCGCTGGAATCGTCTCGCTGAGAGGAATCGATTAAAGTAGTTATTTTTAACCTACCGATTTAAATAAGCGAGATTTTTTGTCGATTTCGAAAAATTTCAAACTTCTTTATTTACGACTTTAGGGCGATAATTTATACACCGCTGGAATCGTCTCGCCGAGAGGAATCGATTGGAGTAGTTATTTTTAACCTACCGATTTAAATAAGCGAGATTTTTTGTCGATTTCGAAAAATTTCAAACTTCTTTATTTACGACTTTAGGGCGATAATTTATACACCGCTGGAATCGTCTCGCCGAGAGGAATCGATTGGAGTAGTTATTTTTAACCTACCGATTTAAATAAGCGAGATTTTTTGTCGATTTCGAAAAATTTCAAACTTCTTTATTTACGACTTTAGGGCGATAATTTATACACCGCTGGAATCGTCTCGCCGAGAGGAATCGATTGGAGTAGTTATTTTTAACCTACCGATTTAAATAAGCGAGATTTTTTGTCGATTTCGAAAAATTTCAAACTTCTTTATTTACGACTTTAGGGCGATAATTTATACACCGCTGGAATCGTCTCGCCGAGAGGAATCGATTGGAATAGTTATTTTTAACCTACTGATTTAAATAAGCGAGATTTTTTGTCGATTTCGAAAACTTTCAAACTTCTTTATTTTACATTTTAGGGCGATAATTTATACCTCGCTGGAATCGTCTCGCCCAGAGGAATCGATTGGAGTAGTTATTTTTAACCTACCGATTTAAATAAGCGAGATTTTTTGTCGATTTCGAAAAATTTCAAACTTCTTTATTTACGACTTTAGGGCGATAATTTATACACCGCTGGAATCGTCTCGCCGAGAGGAATCGATTGGAATAGTTATTTTTAACCTACTGATTTAAATAAGCGAGATTTTTTGTCGATTTCGAAAAATTTCAAACTTCTTTATTTACGACTTTAGGGCGATAATTTATACACCGCTGGAATCGTCTCGCCGAGAGGAATCGATTGGAGTAGTTATTTTTAACCTACCGATTTAAATAAGCGAGATTTTTTGTCGATTTCGAAAAATTTCAAACTTCTTTATTTACGACTTTAGGGCGATAATTTATACACCGCTGGAATCGTCTCGCCGAGAGGAATCGATTGGAGTAGTTATTTTTAACCTACCGATTTAAATAAGCGAGATTTTTTGTTGATTTCGAAAAATTTCAAACTTCTTTATTTTACACTTTAGGGCGATAATTTATACACCGCTGGAATCGTCTCGCTGAGAGGAATCGATTAAAGTAGTTATTTTTAACCTACCGATTTAAATAAGCGAGATTTTTTGTCGATTTCGAAAAATTTCAAACTTCTTTATTTACGACTTTAGGGCGATAATTTATACACCGCTGGAATCGTCTCGCCGAGAGGAATCGATTGGAGTAGTTATTTTTAACCTACCGATTTAAATAAGCGAGATTTTTTGTCGATTTCGAAAAATTTCAAACTTCTTTATTTACGACTTTAGGGCGATAATTTATACACCGCTGGAATCGTCTCGCCGAGAGGAATCGATTGGAATAGTTATTTTTAACCTACTGATTTAAATAAGCGAGATTTTTTGTCGATTTCGAAAAATTTCAAACTTCTTTATTTACGACTTTAGGGCGATAATTTATACACCGCTGGAATCGTCTCGCCGAGAGGAATCGATTGGAGTAGTTATTTTTAACCTACCGATTTAAATAAGCGAGATTTTTTGTCGATTTCGAAAAATTTCAAACTTCTTTATTTACGACTTTAGGGCGATAATTTATACACCGCTGGAATCGTCTCGCCGAGAGGAATCGATTGGAGTAGTTATTTTTAACCTACCGATTTAAATAAGCGAGATTTTTTGTTGATTTCGAAAAATTTCAAACTTCTTTATTTTACACTTTAGGGCGATAATTTATACACCGCTGGAATCGTCTCGCTGAGAGGAATCGATTAAAGTAGTTATTTTTAACCTACCGATTTAAATAAGCGAGATTTTTTGTCGATTTCGAAAAATTTCAAACTTCTTTATTTACGACTTTAGGGCGATAATTTATACACCGCTGGAATCGTCTCGCTGAGAGGAATCGATTAAAGTAGTTATTTTTAACCTACCGATTTAAATAAGCGAGATTTTTTGTTGATTGCGAAAAATTTCAAACTTCTTTATTTTACACTTTAGAGCGATAATTTATACACCGCTGGAATCGTCTCGCTGAGAGGAATCGATTAAAGTAGTTATTTTTAACCTACCGATTTAAATAAGCGAGATTTTTTGTTGATTGCGAAAAATTTCAAACTTCTTTATTTTACACTTTAGAGCGATAATTTATACACCGCTGGAATCGTCTCGCTAAGAGGAATCGATTAAAGTAGTTATTTTTAACCTACCGATTTAAATAAGCGAGATTTTTTGTCGATTTCGAAAACTTTCAAACTTCTTTATTTTACATTTTAGGGCGATAATTTATACCTCGCTGGAATCGTCTCGCTAAGAGGAATCGATTGGAATAGTTATTTTTAACCTACTGATTTAAATAAGCGAGATTTTTTGTCGATTTCGAAAAATTTCAAACTTCTTTATTTACGACTTTAGGGCGATAATTTATACACCGCTGGAATCGTCTCGCTGAGAGGAATCGATTAAAGTAGTTATTTTTAACCTACCGATTTAAATAAGCGAGATTTTTTGTTGATTTCGAAAAATTTCAAACTTCTTTATTTTACACTTTAGGGCGATAATTTATACACCGCTGGAATCGTCTCGCTGAGAGGAATCGATTAAAGTAGTTATTTTTAACCTACCGATTTAAATAAGCGAGATTTTTTGTTGATTGCGAAAAATTTCAAACTTCTTTATTTTACACTTTAGAGCGATAATTTATACACCGCTGGAATCGTCTCGCTGAGAGGAATCGATTAAAGTAGTTATTTTTAACCTACCGATTTAAATAAGCGAGATTTTTTGTCGATTTCGAAAAATTTCAAACTTCTTTATTTACGACTTTAGGGCGATAATTTATACACCGCTGGAATCGTCTCGCTGAGAGGAATCGATTAAAGTAGTTATTTTTAACCTACCGATTTAAATAAGCGAGATTTTTTGTCGATTTCGAAAAATTTCAAACTTCTTTATTTACGACTTTAGGGCGATAATTTATACACCGCTGGAATCGTCTCGCCGAGAGGAATCGATTGGAGTAGTTATTTTTAACCTACCGATTTAAATAAGCGAGATTTTTTGTCGATTTCGAAAAATTTCAAACTTCTTTATTTACGACTTTAGGGCGATAATTTATACACCGCTGGAATCGTCTCGCCGAGAGGAATCGATTGGAGTAGTTATTTTTAACCTACCGATTTAAATAAGCGAGATTTTTTGTTGATTTCGAAAAATTTCAAACTTCTTTATTTTACACTTTAGGGCGATAATTTATACACCGCTGGAATCGTCTCGCTGAGAGGAATCGATTAAAGTAGTTATTTTTAACCTACCGATTTAAATAAGCGAGATTTTTTGTTGATTGCGAAAAATTTCAAACTTCTTTATTTTACACTTTAGAGCGATAATTTATACACCGCTGGAATCGTCTCGCTGAGAGGAATCGATTAAAGTAGTTATTTTTAACCTACCGATTTAAATAAGCGAGATTTTTTGTCGATTTCGAAAAATTTCAAACTTCTTTATTTACGACTTTAGGGCGATAATTTATACACCGCTGGAATCGTCTCGCCGAGAGGAATCGATTGGAGTAGTTATTTTTAACCTACCGATTTAAATAAGCGAGATTTTTTGTCGATTTCGAAAAATTTCAAACTTCTTTATTTACGACTTTAGGGCGATAATTTATACACCGCTGGAATCGTCTCGCCGAGAGGAATCGATTGGAGTAGTTATTTTTAACCTACCGATTTAAATAAGCGAGATTTTTTGTCGATTTCGAAAAATTTCAAACTTCTTTATTTACGACTTTAGGGCGATAATTTATACACCGCTGGAATCGTCTCGCCGAGAGGAATCGATTGGAGTAGTTATTTTTAACCTACCGATTTAAATAAGCGAGATTTTTTGTCGATTTCGAAAAATTTCAAACTTCTTTATTTTACACTTTAGGACGATAATTTATACACCGCTGGAATCGTCTCGCCCAGAGGAATCGATTGGAGTAGTTATTTTTAACCTACCGATTTAAATAAGCGAGATTTTTTGTCGATTTCGAAAAATTTCAAACTTCTTTATTTACGACTTTAGGGCGATAATTTATACACCGCTGGAATCGTCTCGCCGAGAGGAATCGATTGGAGTAGTTATTTTTAACCTACCGATTTAAATAAGCGAGATTTTTTGTCGATTTCGAAAAATTTCAAACTTCTTTATTTACGACTTTAGGGCGATAATTTATACACCGCTGGAATCGTCTCGCCGAGAGGAATCGATTGGAGTAGTTATTTTTAACCTACCGATTTAAATAAGCGAGATTTTTTGTCGATTTCGAAAAATTTCAAACTTCTTTATTTACGACTTTAGGGCGATAATTTATACACCGCTGGAATCGTCTCGCCGAGAGGAATCGATTGGAGTAGTTATTTTTAACCTACCGATTTAAATAAGCGAGATTTTTTGTCGATTTCGAAAAATTTCAAACTTCTTTATTTACGACTTTAGGGCGATAATTTATACACCGCTGGAATCGTCTCGCCGAGAGGAATCGATTGGAGTAGTTATTTTTAACCTACCGATTTAAATAAGCGAGATTTTTTGTCGATTTCGAAAAATTTCAAACTTCTTTATTTACGACTTTAGGGCGATAATTTATACACCGCTGGAATCGTCTCGCCGAGAGGAATCGATTGGAGTAGTTATTTTTAACCTACCGATTTAAATAAGCGAGATTTTTTGTCGATTTCGAAAAATTTCAAACTTCTTTATTTACGACTTTAGGGCGATAATTTATACACCGCTGGAATCGTCTCGCCGAGAGGAATCGATTGGAGTAGTTATTTTTAACCTACCGATTTAAATAAGCGAGATTTTTTGTCGATTTCGAAAAATTTCAAACTTCTTTATTTACGACTTTAGGGCGATAATTTATACACCGCTGGAATCGTCTCGCCGAGAGGAATCGATTGGAGTAGTTATTTTTAACCTACCGATTTAAATAAGCGAGATTTTTTGTCGATTTCGAAAAATTTCAAACTTCTTTATTTACGACTTTAGGGCGATAATTTATACACCGCTGGAATCGTCTCGCCGAGAGGAATCGATCGGAGTAGTTATTTTTAACCTACCGATTTAAATAAGCGAGATTTTTTGTCGATTTCGAAAAATTTCAAACTTCTTTATTTTACACTTTAGGACGATAATTTATACACCGCTGGAATCGTCTCGCCCAGAGGAATCGATTGGAGTAGTTATTTTTAACCTACCGATTTAAATAAGCGAGATTTTTTGTCGATTTCGAAAAATTTCAAACTTCTTTATTTACGACTTTAGGGCGATAATTTATACACCGCTGGAATCGTCTCGCTGAGAGGAATCGATTAAAGTAGTTATTTTTAACCTACCGATTTAAATAAGCGAGATTTTTTGTCGATTTCGAAAAATTTCAAACTTCTTTATTTACGACTTTAGGGCGATAATTTATACACCGCTGGAATCGTCTCGCTGAGAGGAATCGATTAAAGTAGTTATTTTTAACCTACCGATTTAAATAAGCGAGATTTTTTGTTGATTTCGAAAAATTTCAAACTTCTTTATTTTACACTTTAGGGCGATAATTTATACCTCGCTGGAATCGTCTCGCTAAGAGGAATCGATTGGAATAGTTATTTTTAACCTACTGATTTAAATAAGCGAGATTTTTTGTCGATTTCGAAAAATTTCAAACTTCTTTATTTACGACTTTAGGGCGATAATTTATACACCGCTGGAATCGTCTCGCCGAGAGGAATCGATTGGAGTAGTTATTTTTAACCTACCGATTTAAATAAGCGAGATTTTTTGTTGATTGCGAAAAATTTCAAACTTCTTTATTTTACACTTTAGAGTGATAATTTATACACCGCTGGAATCGTCTCGCTGAGAGGAATCGATTAAAGTAGTTATTTTTAACCTACCGATTTAAATAAGCGAGATTTTTTGTTGATTGCGAAAAATTTCAAACTTCTTTATTTTACACTTTAGAGCGATAATTTATACACCGCTGGAATCGTCTCGCTAAGAGGAATCGATTAAAGTAGTTATTTTTAACCTACCGATTTAAATAAGCGAGATTTTTTGTCGATTTCGAAAACTTTCAAACTTCTTTATTTTACATTTTAGGGCGATAATTTATACACCGCTGGAATCGTCTCGCCGAGAGGAATCGATTGGAGTAGTTATTTTTAACCTACCGATTTAAATAAGCGAGATTTTTTGTCGATTTCGAAAAATTTCAAACTTCTTTATTTACGACTTTAGGGCGATAATTTATACACCGCTGGAATCGTCTCGCCGAGAGGAATCGATTGGAGTAGTTATTTTTAACCTACCGATTTAAATAAGCGAGATTTTTTGTCGATTTCGAAAAATTTCAAACTTCTTTATTTTACACTTTAGGACGATAATTTATACACCGCTGGAATCGTCTCGCCGAGAGGAATCGATTGGAGTAGTTATTTTTAACCTACCGATTTAAATAAGCGAGATTTTTTGTCGATTTCGAAAAATTTCAAACTTCTTTATTTTACACTTTAGGACGATAATTTATACACCGCTGGAATCGTCTCGCTGAGAGGAATCGATTGGAGTAGTTATTTTTAACCTACCGATTTAAATAAGCGAGATTTTTTGTCGATTTCGAAAAATTTCAAACTTCTTTATTTACGACTTTAGGGCGATAATTTATACACCGCTGGAATCGTGAATAAGCGAGATTTTTTGTCGATTTCGAAAAATTTCAAACTTCTTTATTTACGACTTTAGGGCGATAATTTATACACCGCTGGAATCGTCTCGCCGAGAGGAATCGATTGGAGTAGTTATTTTTAACCTACCGATTTAAATAAGCGAGATTTTTTGTCGATTTCGAAAAATTTCAAACTTCTTTATTTTACACTTTAGGACGATAATTTATACACCGCTGGAATCGTCTCGCCGAGAGGAATCGATTGGAGTAGTTATTTTTAACCTACCGATTTAAATAAGCGAGATTTTTTGTCGATTTCGAAAAATTTCAAACTTCTTTATTTACGACTTCAGGGCGATAATTTATACACCGCTGGAATCGTCTCGCCGAGAGGAATCGATTGGAGTAGTTATTTTTAACCTACCGATTTAAATAAGCGAGATTTTTTGTCGATTTCGAAAAATTTCAAACTTCTTTATTTTACACTTTAGGACGATAATTTATACACCGCTGGAATCGTCTCGCTGAGAGGAATCGATTGGAGTAGTTATTTTTAACCTACCGATTTAAATAAGCGAGATTTTTTGTCGATTTCGAAAAATTTCAAACTTCTTTATTTACGACTTTAGGGCGATAATTTATACACCGCTGGAATCGTCTCGCCGAGAGGAATCGATTGGAGTAGTTATTTTTAACCTACCGATTTAAATAAGCGAGATTTTTTGTCGATTTCGAAAAATTTCAAACTTCTTTATTTTACACTTTAGGACGATAATTTATACACCGCTGGAATCGTCTCGCCCAGAGGAATCGATTGGAGTAGTTATTTTTAACCTACCGATTTAAATAAGCGAGATTTTTTGTCGATTTCGAAAAATTTCAAACTTCTTTATTTACGACTTTAGGGCGATAATTTATACACCGCTGGAATCGTCTCGCCGAGAGGAATCGGTTGGAGTAGTTATTTTTAACCTACCGATTTAAATAAGCGAGATTTTTTGTCGATTTCGAAAAATTTCAAACTTCTTTATTTACGACTTTAGGGCGATAATTTATACACCGCTGGAATCGTCTCGCCGAGAGGAATCGATTGGAGTAGTTATTTTTAACCTACCGATTTAAATAAGCGAGATTTTTTGTCGATTTCGAAAAATTTCAAACTTCTTTATTTACGACTTTAGGGCGATAATTTATACACCGCTGGAATCGTCTCGCCGAGAGGAATCGATTGGAGTAGTTATTTTTAACCTACCGATTTAAATATGCGAGATTTTTTGTCGATTTCGAAAAATTTCAAACTTCTTTATTTTACACTTTAGGACGATAATTTATACACCGCTGGAATCGTCTCGCCGAGAGGAATCGATTGGAGTAGTTATTTTTAACCTACCGATTTAAATAAGCGAGATTTTTTGTCGATTTCGAAAAATTTCAAACTTCTTTATTTACGACTTTAGGGCGATAATTTATACACCGCTGGAATCGTCTCGCCGAGAGGAATCGATTGGAGTAGTTATTTTTAACCTACCGATTTAAATATGCGAGATTTTTTGTCGATTTCGAAAAATTTCAAACTTCTTTATTTTACACTTTAGGACGATAATTTATACACCGCTGGAATCGTCTCGCCGAGAGGAATCGATTGGAGTAGTTATTTTTAACCTACCGATTTAAATAAGCGAGATTTTTTGTCGATTTCGAAAAATTTCAAACTTCTTTATTTACGACTTTAGGGCGATAATTTATACACCGCTGGAATCGTCTCGCCGAGAGGAATCGATTGGAGTAGTTATTTTTAACCTACCGATTTAAATAAGCGAGATTTTTTGTCGATTTCGAAAAATTTCAAACTTCTTTATTTTACACTTTAGGACGATAATTTATACACCGCTGGAATCGTCTCGCCGAGAGGAATCGATTGGAGTAGTTATTTTTAACCTACCGATTTAAATAAGCGAGATTTTTTGTCGATTTCGAAAAATTTCAAACTTCTTTATTTTACACTTTAGGACGATAATTTATACACCGCTGGAATCGTCTCGCCGAGAGGAATCGATTGGAGTAGTTATTTTTTAACCTACCGATTTAAATAAGCGAGATTTTTTGTCGATTTCGAAAAATTTCAAACTTCTTTATTTTACACTTTAGGGCGATAATTTATACACCGCTGGAATCGTCTCGCCGAGAGGAATCGATTGGAGTAGTTATTTTTAACCTACCGATTTAAATAAGCGAGATTTTTTGTCGATTTCGAAAAATTTCAAACTTCTTTATTTACGACTTTAGGGCGATAATTTATACACCGCTGGAATCGTCTCGCCGAGAGGAATCGATTGGAGTAGTTATTTTTAACCTACCGATTTAAATAAGCGAGATTTTTTGTCGATTTCGAAAAATTTCAAACTTCTTTATTTTACACTTTAGGACGATAATTTATACACCGCTGGAATCGTCTCGCCCAGAGGAATCGATTGGAGTAGTTATTTTTAACCTACCGATTTAAATAAGCGAGATTTTTTGTCGATTTCGAAAAATTTCAAACTTCTTTATTTACGACTTTAGGGCGATAATTTATACACCGCTGGAATCGTCTCGCCGAGAGGAATCGATTGGAGTAGTTATTTTTAACCTACCGATTTAAATATGCGAGATTTTTTGTCGATTTCGAAAAATTTCAAACTTCTTTATTTTACACTTTAGGACGATAATTTATACACCGCTGGAATCGTCTCGCCGAGAGGAATCGATTGGAGTAGTTATTTTTAACCTACCGATTTAAATAAGCGAGATTTTTTGTCGATTTCGAAAAATTTCAAACTTCTTTATTTACGACTTTAGGGCGATAATTTATACACCGCTGGAATCGTCTCGCCGAGAGGAATCGATTGGAGTAGTTATTTTTAACCTACCGATTTAAATAAGCGAGATTTTTTGTCGATTTCGAAAAATTTCAAACTTCTTTATTTTACACTTTAGGACGATAATTTATACACCGCTGGAATCGTCTCGCTGAGAGTAATCGATTGGAGTAGTTATTTTTAACCTACCGATTTAAATAAGCGAGATTTTTTGTCGATTTCGAAAAATTTCAAACTTCTTTATTTACGACTTTAGGACGATAATTTATACACCGCTGGAATCGTCTCGCCGAGAGGAATCGATTGGAGTAGTTATTTTTAACCTACCGATTTAAATAAGCGAGATTTTTTGTCGATTTCGAAAAATTTCAAACTTCTTTATTTTACACTTTAGGACGATAATTTATACACCGCTGGAATCGTCTCGCCCAGAGGAATCGATTGGAGTAGTTATTTTTAACCTACCGATTTAAATAAGCGAGATTTTTTGTCGATTTCGAAAAATTTCAAACTTCTTTATTTACGACTTTAGGGCGATAATTTATACACCGCTGGAATCGTCTCGCCCAGAGGAATCGATTGGAGTAGTTATTTTTAACCTACCGATTTAAATAAGCGAGATTTTTTGTCGATTTCGAAAAATTTCAAACTTCTTTATTTTACACTTTAGGACGATAATTTATACACCGCTGGAATCGTCTCGCCGAGAGGAATCGATTGGAGTAGTTATTTTTAACCTACCGATTTAAATATGCGAGATTTTTTGTCGATTTCGAAAAATTTCAAACTTCTTTATTTTACACTTTAGGACGATAATTTATACACCGCTGGAATCGTCTCGCCGAGAGGAATCGATTGGAGTAGTTATTTTTAACCTACCGATTTAAATAAGCGAGATTTTTTGTCGATTTCGAAAAATTTCAAACTTCTTTATTTTACACTTTAGGACGATAATTTATACACCGCTGGAATCGTCTCGCCGAGAGGAATCGATTGGAGTAGTTATTTTTAACCTACCGATTTAAATATGCGAGATTTTTTGTCGATTTCGAAAAATTTCAAACTTCTTTATTTTACACTTTAGGACGATAATTTATACACCGCTGGAATCGTCTCGCCGAGAGGAATCGATTGGAGTAGTTATTTTTAACCTACCGATTTAAATAAGCGAGATTTTTTGTCGATTTCGAAAAATTTCAAACTTCTTTATTTTACACTTTAGGACGATAATTTATACACCGCTGGAATCGTCTCGCCGAGAGGAATCGATTGGAGTAGTTATTTTTAACCTACCGATTTAAATATGCGAGATTTTTTGTCGATTTCGAAAAATTTCAAACTTCTTTATTTTACACTTTAGGACGATAATTTATACACCGCTGGAATCGTCTCGCCGAGAGGAATCGATTGGAGTAGTTATTTTTAACCTACCGATTTAAATAAGCGAGATTTTTTGTCGATTTCGAAAAATTTCAAACTTCTTTATTTTACACTTTAGGACGATAATTTATACACCGCTGGAATCGTCTCGCCGAGAGGAATCGATTGGAGTAGTTATTTTTAACCTACCGATTTAAATATGCGAGATTTTTTGTCGATTTCGAAAAATTTCAAACTTCTTTATTTTACACTTTAGGACGATAATTTATACACCGCTGGAATCGTCTCGCCGAGAGGAATCGATTGGAGTAGTTATTTTTAACCTACCGATTTAAATAAGCGAGATTTTTTGTCGATTTCGAAAAATTTCAAACTTCTTTATTTTACACTTTAGGACGATAATTTATACACCGCTGGAATCGTCTCGCCGAGAGGAATCGATTGGAGTAGTTATTTTTAACCTACCGATTTAAATATGCGAGATTTTTTGTCGATTTCGAAAAATTTCAAACTTCTTTATTTTACACTTTAGGACGATAATTTATACACCGCTGGAATCGTCTCGCCGAGAGGAATCGATTGGAGTAGTTATTTTTAACCTACCGATTTAAATAAGCGAGATTTTTTGTCGATTTCGAAAAATTTCAAACTTCTTTATTTTACACTTTAGGACGATAATTTATACACCGCTGGAATCGTCTCGCCGAGAGGAATCGATTGGAGTAGTTATTTTTAACCTACCGATTTAAATATGCGAGATTTTTTGTCGATTTCGAAAAATTTCAAACTTCTTTATTTTACACTTTAGGACGATAATTTATACACCGCTGGAATCGTCTCGCCGAGAGGAATCGATTGGAGTAGTTATTTTTAACCTACCGATTTAAATAAGCGAGATTTTTTGTCGATTTCGAAAAATTTCAAACTTCTTTATTTTACACTTTAGGACGATAATTTATACACCGCTGGAATCGTCTCGCCGAGAGGAATCGATTGGAGTAGTTATTTTTAACCTACCGATTTAAATAAGCGAGATTTTTTGTCGATTTCGAAAAATTTCAAACTTCTTTATTTTACACTTTAGGGCGATAATTTATACACCGCTGGAATCGTCTCGCCGAGAGGAATCGATTGGAGTAGTTATTTTTAACCTACCGATTTAAATAAGCGAGATTTTTTGTCGATTTCGAAAAATTTCAAACTTCTTTATTTTACACTTTAGGACGATAATTTATACACCGCTGGAATCGTCTCGCCCAGAGGAATCGATTGGAGTAGTTATTTTTAACCTACCGATTTAAATAAGCGAGATTTTTTGTCGATTTCGAAAAATTTCAAACTTCTTTATTTTACACTTTAGGACGATAATTTATACACCGCTGGAATCGTCTCGCTGAGAGTAATCGATTGGAGTAGTTATTTTTAACCTACCGATTTAAATAAGCGAGATTTTTTGTCGATTTCGAAAAATTTCAAACTTCTTTATTTACGACTTTAGGACGATAATTTATACACCGCTGGAATCGTCTCGCCGAGAGGAATCGATTGGAGTAGTTATTTTTAACCTACCGATTTAAATAAGCGAGATTTTTTGTCGATTTCGAAAAATTTCAAACTTCTTTATTTTACACTTTAGGACGATAATTTATACACCGCTGGAATCGTCTCGCCCAGAGGAATCGATTGGAGTAGTTATTTTTAACCTACCGATTTAAATAAGCGAGATTTTTTGTCGATTTCGAAAAATTTCAAACTTCTTTATTTACGACTTTAGGGCGATAATTTATACACCGCTGGAATCGTCTCGCCGAGAGGAATCGATTGGAGTAGTTATTTTTAACCTACCGATTTAAATAAGCGAGATTTTTTGTCGATTTCGAAAAATTTCAAACTTCTTTATTTACGACTTTAGGGCGATAATTTATACACCGCTGGAATCGTCTCGCCGAGAGGAATCGATTGGAGTAGTTATTTTTAACCTACCGATTTAAATAAGCGAGATTTTTTGTCGATTTCGAAAAATTTCAAACTTCTTTATTTTACACTTTAGGACGATAATTTATACACCGCTGGAATCGTCTCGCCGAGAGGAATCGATTGGAGTAGTTATTTTTAACCTACCGATTTAAATATGCGAGATTTTTTGTCGATTTCGAAAAATTTCAAACTTCTTTATTTTACACTTTAGGACGATAATTTATACACCGCTGGAATCGTCTCGCCGAGAGGAATCGATTGGAGTAGTTATTTTTAACCTACCGATTTAAATAAGCGAGATTTTTTGTCGATTTCGAAAAATTTCAAACTTCTTTATTTTACACTTTAGGGCGATAATTTATACACCGCTGGAATCGTCTCGCCGAGAGGAATCGATTGGAGTAGTTATTTTTAACCTACCGATTTAAATAAGCGAGATTTTTTGTCGATTTCGAAAAATTTCAAACTTCTTTATTTACGACTTTAGGGCGATAATTTATACACCGCTGGAATCGTCTCGCTGAGAGGAATCGATTGGAGTAGTTATTTTTAACCTACCGATTTAAATAAGCGAGATTTTTTGTCGATTTCGAAAAATTTCAAACTTCTTTATTTTACACTTTAGGACGATAATTTATACACCGCTGGAATCGTCTCGCCCAGAGGAATCGATTGGAGTAGTTATTTTTAACCTACCGATTTAAATAAGCGAGATTTTTTGTCGATTTCGAAAAATTTCAAACTTCTTTATTTACGACTTTAGGGCGATAATTTATACACCGCTGGAATCGTCTCGCCGAGAGGAATCGATTGGAGTAGTTATTTTTAACCTACCGATTTAAATAAGCGAGATTTTTTGTCGATTTCGAAAAATTTCAAACTTCTTTATTTTACACTTTAGGACGATAATTTATACACCGCTGGAATCGTCTCGCTGAGAGTAATCGATTGGAGTAGTTATTTTTAACCTACCGATTTAAATAAGCGAGATTTTTTGTCGATTTCGAAAAATTTCAAACTTCTTTATTTACGACTTTAGGACGATAATTTATACACCGCTGGAATCGTCTCGCCGAGAGGAATCGATTGGAGTAGTTATTTTTAACCTACCGATTTAAATAAGCGAGATTTTTTGTCGATTTCGAAAAATTTCAAACTTCTTTATTTTACACTTTAGGACGATAATTTATACACCGCTGGAATCGTCTCGCCCAGAGGAATCGATTGGAGTAGTTATTTTTAACCTACCGATTTAAATAAGCGAGATTTTTTGTCGATTTCGAAAAATTTCAAACTTCTTTATTTACGACTTTAGGGCGATAATTTATACACCGCTGGAATCGTCTCGCCGAGAGGAATCGATTGGAGTAGTTATTTTTAACCTACCGATTTAAATAAGCGAGATTTTTTGTCGATTTCGAAAAATTTCAAACTTCTTTATTTACGACTTTAGGGCGATAATTTATACACCGCTGGAATCGTCTCGCCGAGAGGAATCGATTGGAGTAGTTATTTTTAACCTACCGATTTAAATAAGCGAGATTTTTTGTCGATTTCGAAAAATTTCAAACTTCTTTATTTTACACTTTAGGACGATAATTTATACACCGCTGGAATCGTCTCGCCGAGAGGAATCGATTGGAGTAGTTATTTTTAACCTACCGATTTAAATATGCGAGATTTTTTGTCGATTTCGAAAAATTTCAAACTTCTTTATTTTACACTTTAGGACGATAATTTATACACCGCTGGAATCGTCTCGCCGAGAGGAATCGATTGGAGTAGTTATTTTTAACCTACCGATTTAAATAAACGAGATTTTTTGTCGATTTCGAAAAATTTCAAACTTCTTTATTTTACACTTTAGGACGATAATTTATACACCGCTGGAATCGTCTCGCCGAGAGGAATCGATTGGAGTAGTTATTTTTAACCTACCGATTTAAATAAGCGAGATTTTTTGTCGATTTCGAAAAATTTCAAACTTCTTTATTTTACACTTTAGGGCGATAATTTATACACCGCTGGAATCGTCTCGCCGAGAGGAATCGATTGGAGTAGTTATTTTTAACCTACCGATTTAAATAAGCGAGATTTTTTGTCGATTTCGAAAAATTTCAAACTTCTTTATTTTACACTTTAGGGCGATAATTTATACACCGCTGGAATCGTCTCGCCGAGAGGAATCGATTGGAGTAGTTATTTTTAACCTACCGATTTAAATAAGCGAGATTTTTTGTCGATTTCGAAAAATTTCAAACTTCTTTATTTTACACTTTAGGACGATAATTTATACACCGCTGGAATCGTCTCGCCCAGAGGAATCGATTGGAGTAGTTATTTTTAACCTACCGATTTAAATAAGCGAGATTTTTTGTCGATTTCGAAAAATTTCAAACTTCTTTATTTACGACTTTAGGGCGATAATTTATACACCGCTGGAATCGTCTCGCCGAGAGGAATCGATTGGAGTAGTTATTTTTAACCTACCGATTTAAATAAGCGAGATTTTTTGTCGATTTCGAAAAATTTCAAACTTCTTTATTTTACACTTTAGGACGATAATTTATACACCGCTGGAATCGTCTCGCTGAGAGTAATCGATTGGAGTAGTTATTTTTAACCTACCGATTTAAATAAGCGAGATTTTTTGTCGATTTCGAAAAATTTCAAACTTCTTTATTTACGACTTTAGGACGATAATTTATACACCGCTGGAATCGTCTCGCCGAGAGGAATCGATTGGAGTAGTTATTTTTAACCTACCGATTTAAATAAGCGAGATTTTTTGTCGATTTCGAAAAATTTCAAACTTCTTTATTTTACACTTTAGGACGATAATTTATACACCGCTGGAATCGTCTCGCCGAGAGGAATCGATTGGAGTAGTTATTTTTAACCTACCGATTTAAATAAGCGAGATTTTTTGTCGATTTCGAAAAATTTCAAACTTCTTTATTTTACACTTTAGGACGATAATTTATACACCGCTGGAATCGTCTCGCCCAGAGGAATCGATTGGAGTAGTTATTTTTAACCTACCGATTTAAATAAGCGAGATTTTTTGTCGATTTCGAAAAATTTCAAACTTCTTTATTTACGACTTTAGGGCGATAATTTATACACCGCTGGAATCGTCTCGCCGAGAGGAATCGATTGGAGTAGTTATTTTTAACCTACCGATTTAAATAAGCGAGATTTTTTGTCGATTTCGAAAAATTTCAAACTTCTTTATTTACGACTTTAGGGCGATAATTTATACACCGCTGGAATCGTCTCGCCGAGAGGAATCGATTGGAGTAGTTATTTTTAACCTACCGATTTAAATAAGCGAGATTTTTTGTCGATTTCGAAAAATTTCAAACTTCTTTATTTACGACTTTAGGGCGATAATTTATACACCGCTGGAATCGTCTCGCCGAGAGGAATCGATTGGAGTAGTTATTTTTAACCTACCGATTTAAATAAGCGAGATTTTTTGTCGATTTCGAAAAATTTCAAACTTCTTTATTTTACACTTTAGGACGATAATTTATACACCGCTGGAATCGTCTCGCCGAGAGGAATCGATTGGAGTAGTTATTTTTAACCTACCGATTTAAATATGCGAGATTTTTTGTCGATTTCGAAAAATTTCAAACTTCTTTATTTTACACTTTAGGACGATAATTTATACACCGCTGGAATCGTCTCGCCGAGAGGAATCGATTGGAGTAGTTATTTTTAACCTACCGATTTAAATAAACGAGATTTTTTGTCGATTTCGAAAAATTTCAAACTTCTTTATTTTACACTTTAGGACGATAATTTATACACCGCTGGAATCGTCTCGCCGAGAGGAATCGATTGGAGTAGTTATTTTTAACCTACCGATTTAAATAAGCGAGATTTTTTGTCGATTTCGAAAAATTTCAAACTTCTTTATTTACGACTTTAGGGCGATAATTTATACACCGCTGGAATCGTCTCGCCGAGAGGAATCGATTGGAGTAGTTATTTTTAACCTACCGATTTAAATAAGCGAGATTTTTTGTCGATTTCGAAAAATTTCAAACTTCTTTATTTACGACTTTAGGGCGATAATTTATACACCGCTGGAATCGTCTCGCCGAGAGGAATCGATTGGAGTAGTTATTTTTAACCTACCGATTTAAATAAGCGAGATTTTTTGTCGATTTCGAAAAATTTCAAACTTCTTTATTTTACACTTTAGGACGATAATTTATACACCGCTGGAATCGTCTCGCCGAGAGGAATCGATTGGAGTAGTTATTTTTAACCTACCGATTTAAATATGCGAGATTTTTTGTCGATTTCGAAAAATTTCAAACTTCTTTATTTTACACTTTAGGACGATAATTTATACACCGCTGGAATCGTCTCGCCGAGAGGAATCGATTGGAGTAGTTATTTTTAACCTACCGATTTAAATAAACGAGATTTTTTGTCGATTTCGAAAAATTTCAAACTTCTTTATTTTACACTTTAGGACGATAATTTATACACCGCTGGAATCGTCTCGCCGAGAGGAATCGATTGGAGTAGTTATTTTTAACCTACCGATTTAAATAAGCGAGATTTTTTGTCGATTTCGAAAAATTTCAAACTTCTTTATTTTACACTTTAGGGCGATAATTTATACACCGCTGGAATCGTCTCGCCGAGAGGAATCGATTGGAGTAGTTATTTTTAACCTACCGATTTAAATAAGCGAGATTTTTTGTCGATTTCGAAAAATTTCAAACTTCTTTATTTTACACTTTAGGACGATAATTTATACACCGCTGGAATCGTCTCGCCCAGAGGAATCGATTGGAGTAGTTATTTTTAACCTACCGATTTAAATAAGCGAGATTTTTTGTCGATTTCGAAAAATTTCAAACTTCTTTATTTACGACTTTAGGGCGATAATTTATACACCGCTGGAATCGTCTCGCCGAGAGGAATCGATTGGAGTAGTTATTTTTAACCTACCGATTTAAATAAGCGAGATTTTTTGTCGATTTCGAAAAATTTCAAACTTCTTTATTTTACACTTTAGGACGATAATTTATACACCGCTGGAATCGTCTCGCTGAGAGTAATCGATTGGAGTAGTTATTTTTAACCTACCGATTTAAATAAGCGAGATTTTTTGTCGATTTCGAAAAATTTCAAACTTCTTTATTTACGACTTTAGGACGATAATTTATACACCGCTGGAATCGTCTCGCCGAGAGGAATCGATTGGAGTAGTTATTTTTAACCTACCGATTTAAATAAGCGAGATTTTTTGTCGATTTCGAAAAATTTCAAACTTCTTTATTTTACACTTTAGGACGATAATTTATACACCGCTGGAATCGTCTCGCCGAGAGGAATCGATTGGAGTAGTTATTTTTAACCTACCGATTTAAATATGCGAGATTTTTTGTCGATTTCGAAAAATTTCAAACTTCTTTATTTTACACTTTAGGACGATAATTTATACACCGCTGGAATCGTCTCGCCGAGAGGAATCGATTGGAGTAGTTATTTTTAACCTACCGATTTAAATAAACGAGATTTTTTGTCGATTTCGAAAAATTTCAAACTTCTTTATTTTACACTTTAGGACGATAATTTATACACCGCTGGAATCGTCTCGCCGAGAGGAATCGATTGGAGTAGTTATTTTTAACCTACCGATTTAAATAAGCGAGATTTTTTGTCGATTTCGAAAAATTTCAAACTTCTTTATTTTACACTTTAGGGCGATAATTTATACACCGCTGGAATCGTCTCGCCGAGAGGAATCGATTGGAGTAGTTATTTTTAACCTACCGATTTAAATAAGCGAGATTTTTTGTCGATTTCGAAAAATTTCAAACTTCTTTATTTTACACTTTAGGACGATAATTTATACACCGCTGGAATCGTCTCGCCCAGAGGAATCGATTGGAGTAGTTATTTTTAACCTACCGATTTAAATAAGCGAGATTTTTTGTCGATTTCGAAAAATTTCAAACTTCTTTATTTACGACTTTAGGGCGATAATTTATACACCGCTGGAATCGTCTCGCCGAGAGGAATCGATTGGAGTAGTTATTTTTAACCTACCGATTTAAATAAGCGAGATTTTTTGTCGATTTCGAAAAATTTCAAACTTCTTTATTTTACACTTTAGGACGATAATTTATACACCGCTGGAATCGTCTCGCTGAGAGTAATCGATTGGAGTAGTTATTTTTAACCTACCGATTTAAATAAGCGAGATTTTTTGTCGATTTCGAAAAATTTCAAACTTCTTTATTTACGACTTTAGGACGATAATTTATACACCGCTGGAATCGTCTCGCCGAGAGGAATCGATTGGAGTAGTTATTTTTAACCTACCGATTTAAATAAGCGAGATTTTTTGTCGATTTCGAAAAATTTCAAACTTCTTTATTTTACACTTTAGGACGATAATTTATACACCGCTGGAATCGTCTCGCCCAGAGGAATCGATTGGAGTAGTTATTTTTAACCTACCGATTTAAATAAGCGAGATTTTTTGTCGATTTCGAAAAATTTCAAACTTCTTTATTTACGACTTTAGGGCGATAATTTATACACCGCTGGAATCGTCTCGCCGAGAGGAATCGATTGGAGTAGTTATTTTTAACCTACCGATTTAAATAAGCGAGATTTTTTGTCGATTTCGAAAAATTTCAAACTTCTTTATTTTACACTTTAGGACGATAATTTATACACCGCTGGAATCGTCTCGCCGAGAGGAATCGATTGGAGTAGTTATTTTTAACCTACCGATTTAAATAAGCGAGATTTTTTGTCGATTTCGAAAAATTTCAAACTTCTTTATTTTACACTTTAGGACGATAATTTATACACCGCTGGAATCGTCTCGCCCAGAGGAATCGATTGGAGTAGTTATTTTTAACCTACCGATTTAAATAAGCGAGATTTTTTGTCGATTTCGAAAAATTTCAAACTTCTTTATTTACGACTTTAGGGCGATAATTTATACACCGCTGGAATCGTCTCGCCGAGAGGAATCGATTGGAGTAGTTATTTTTAACCTACCGATTTAAATAAGCGAGATTTTTTGTCGATTTCGAAAAATTTCAAACTTCTTTATTTTACACTTTAGGACGATAATTTATACACCGCTGGAATCGTCTCGCTGAGAGGAATCGATTGGAGTAGTTATTTTTAACCTACCGATTTAAATAAGCGAGATTTTTTGTCGATTTCGAAAAATTTCAAACTTCTTTATTTTACACTTTAGGACGATAATTTATACACCGCTGGAATCGTCTCGCCGAGAGGAATCGATTGGAGTAGTTATTTTTAACCTACCGATTTAAATAAGCGAGATTTTTTGTCGATTTCGAAAAATTTCAAACTTCTTTATTTTACACTTTAGGACGATAATTTATACACCGCTGGAATCGTCTCGCTGAGAGGAATCGATTGGAGTAGTTATTTTTAACCTACCGATTTAAATAAGCGAGATTTTTTGTCGATTTCGAAAAATTTCAAACTTCTTTATTTACGACTTTAGGGCGATAATTTATACACCGCTGGAATCGTCTCGCCGAGAGGAATCGATTGGAGTAGTTATTTTTAACCTACCGATTTAAATAAGCGAGATTTTTTGTCGATTTCGAAAAATTTCAAACTTCTTTATTTTACACTTTAGGACGATAATTTATACACCGCTGGAATCGTCTCGCCCAGAGGAATCGATTGGAGTAGTTATTTTTAACCTACCGATTTAAATAAGCGAGATTTTTTGTCGATTTCGAAAAATTTCAAACTTCTTTATTTACGACTTTAGGGCGATAATTTATACACCGCTGGAATCGTCTCGCCGAGAGGAATCGATTGGAGTAGTTATTTTTAACCTACCGATTTAAATAAGCGAGATTTTTTGTCGATTTCGAAAAATTTCAAACTTCTTTATTTACGACTTTAGGGCGATAATTTATACACCGCTGGAATCGTCTCGCCGAGAGGAATCGATTGGAGTAGTTATTTTTAACCTACCGATTTAAATAAGCGAGATTTTTTGTCGATTTCGAAAAATTTCAAACTTCTTTATTTACGACTTTAGGGCGATAATTTATACACCGCTGGAATCGTCTCGCCGAGAGGAATCGATTGGAGTAGTTATTTTTAACCTACCGATTTAAATAAGCGAGATTTTTTGTCGATTTCGAAAAATTTCAAACTTCTTTATTTACGACTTTAGGGCGATAATTTATACACCGCTGGAATCGTCTCGCCGAGAGGAATCGATTGGAGTAGTTATTTTTAACCTACCGATTTAAATATGCGAGATTTTTTGTCGATTTCGAAAAATTTCAAACTTCTTTATTTTACACTTTAGGACGATAATTTATACACCGCTGGAATCGTCTCGCCGAGAGGAATCGATTGGAGTAGTTATTTTTAACCTACCGATTTAAATAAGCGAGATTTTTTGTCGATTTCGAAAAATTTCAAACTTCTTTATTTACGACTTTAGGGCGATAATTTATACACCGCTGGAATCGTCTCGCCGAGAGGAATCGATTGGAGTAGTTATTTTTAACCTACCGATTTAAATATGCGAGATTTTTTGTCGATTTCGAAAAATTTCAAACTTCTTTATTTTACACTTTAGGACGATAATTTATACACCGCTGGAATCGTCTCGCCGAGAGGAATCGATTGGAGTAGTTATTTTTAACCTACCGATTTAAATAAGCGAGATTTTTTGTCGATTTCGAAAAATTTCAAACTTCTTTATTTTACACTTTAGGACGATAATTTATACACCGCTGGAATCGTCTCGCCCAGAGGAATCGATTGGAGTAGTTATTTTTAACCTACCGATTTAAATAAGCGAGATTTTTTGTCGATTTCGAAAAATTTCAAACTTCTTTATTTTACACTTTAGGACGATAATTTATACACCGCTGGAATCGTCTCGCTGAGAGTAATCGATTGGAGTAGTTATTTTTAACCTACCGATTTAAATAAGCGAGATTTTTTGTCGATTTCGAAAAATTTCAAACTTCTTTATTTACGACTTTAGGACGATAATTTATACACCGCTGGAATCGTCTCGCCGAGAGGAATCGATTGGAGTAGTTATTTTTAACCTACCGATTTAAATAAGCGAGATTTTTTGTCGATTTCGAAAAATTTCAAACTTCTTTATTTTACACTTTAGGACGATAATTTATACACCGCTGGAATCGTCTCGCCCAGAGGAATCGATTGGAGTAGTTATTTTTAACCTACCGATTTAAATAAGCGAGATTTTTTGTCGATTTCGAAAAATTTCAAACTTCTTTATTTACGACTTTAGGGCGATAATTTATACACCGCTGGAATCGTCTCGCCGAGAGGAATCGATTGGAGTAGTTATTTTTAACCTACCGATTTAAATAAGCGAGATTTTTTGTCGATTTCGAAAAATTTCAAACTTCTTTATTTACGACTTTAGGGCGATAATTTATACACCGCTGGAATCGTCTCGCCGAGAGGAATCGATTGGAGTAGTTATTTTTAACCTACCGATTTAAATAAGCGAGATTTTTTGTCGATTTCGAAAAATTTCAAACTTCTTTATTTTACACTTTAGGACGATAATTTATACACCGCTGGAATCGTCTCGCCGAGAGGAATCGATTGGAGTAGTTATTTTTAACCTACCGATTTAAATATGCGAGATTTTTTGTCGATTTCGAAAAATTTCAAACTTCTTTATTTTACACTTTAGGACGATAATTTATACACCGCTGGAATCGTCTCGCCGAGAGGAATCGATTGGAGTAGTTATTTTTAACCTACCGATTTAAATAAGCGAGATTTTTTGTCGATTTCGAAAAATTTCAAACTTCTTTATTTTACACTTTAGGGCGATAATTTATACACCGCTGGAATCGTCTCGCCGAGAGGAATCGATTGGAGTAGTTATTTTTAACCTACCGATTTAAATAAGCGAGATTTTTTGTCGATTTCGAAAAATTTCAAACTTCTTTATTTACGACTTTAGGGCGATAATTTATACACCGCTGGAATCGTCTCGCTGAGAGGAATCGATTGGAGTAGTTATTTTTAACCTACCGATTTAAATAAGCGAGATTTTTTGTCGATTTCGAAAAATTTCAAACTTCTTTATTTTACACTTTAGGACGATAATTTATACACCGCTGGAATCGTCTCGCCCAGAGGAATCGATTGGAGTAGTTATTTTTAACCTACCGATTTAAATAAGCGAGATTTTTTGTCGATTTCGAAAAATTTCAAACTTCTTTATTTACGACTTTAGGGCGATAATTTATACACCGCTGGAATCGTCTCGCCGAGAGGAATCGATTGGAGTAGTTATTTTTAACCTACCGATTTAAATAAGCGAGATTTTTTGTCGATTTCGAAAAATTTCAAACTTCTTTATTTTACACTTTAGGACGATAATTTATACACCGCTGGAATCGTCTCGCCCAGAGGAATCGATTGGAGTAGTTATTTTTAACCTACCGATTTAAATAAGCGAGATTTTTTGTCGATTTCGAAAAATTTCAAACTTCTTTATTTACGACTTTAGGGCGATAATTTATACACCGCTGGAATCGTCTCGCCGAGAGGAATCGATTGGAGTAGTTATTTTTAACCTACCGATTTAAATAAGCGAGATTTTTTGTCGATTTCGAAAAATTTCAAACTTCTTTATTTTACACTTTAGGACGATAATTTATACACCGCTGGAATCGTCTCGCTGAGAGTAATCGATTGGAGTAGTTATTTTTAACCTACCGATTTAAATAAGCGAGATTTTTTGTCGATTTCGAAAAATTTCAAACTTCTTTATTTACGACTTTAGGACGATAATTTATACACCGCTGGAATCGTCTCGCCGAGAGGAATCGATTGGAGTAGTTATTTTTAACCTACCGATTTAAATAAGCGAGATTTTTTGTCGATTTCGAAAAATTTCAAACTTCTTTATTTTACACTTTAGGACGATAATTTATACACCGCTGGAATCGTCTCGCCCAGAGGAATCGATTGGAGTAGTTATTTTTAACCTACCGATTTAAATAAGCGAGATTTTTTGTCGATTTCGAAAAATTTCAAACTTCTTTATTTACGACTTTAGGGCGATAATTTATACACCGCTGGAATCGTCTCGCCGAGAGGAATCGATTGGAGTAGTTATTTTTAACCTACCGATTTAAATAAGCGAGATTTTTTGTCGATTTCGAAAAATTTCAAACTTCTTTATTTACGACTTTAGGGCGATAATTTATACACCGCTGGAATCGTCTCGCCGAGAGGAATCGATTGGAGTAGTTATTTTTAACCTACCGATTTAAATAAGCGAGATTTTTTGTCGATTTCGAAAAATTTCAAACTTCTTTATTTTACACTTTAGGACGATAATTTATACACCGCTGGAATCGTCTCGCCGAGAGGAATCGATTGGAGTAGTTATTTTTAACCTACCGATTTAAATATGCGAGATTTTTTGTCGATTTCGAAAAATTTCAAACTTCTTTATTTTACACTTTAGGACGATAATTTATACACCGCTGGAATCGTCTCGCCGAGAGGAATCGATTGGAGTAGTTATTTTTAACCTACCGATTTAAATAAACGAGATTTTTTGTCGATTTCGAAAAATTTCAAACTTCTTTATTTTACACTTTAGGACGATAATTTATACACCGCTGGAATCGTCTCGCCGAGAGGAATCGATTGGAGTAGTTATTTTTAACCTACCGATTTAAATAAGCGAGATTTTTTGTCGATTTCGAAAAATTTCAAACTTCTTTATTTTACACTTTAGGGCGATAATTTATACACCGCTGGAATCGTCTCGCCGAGAGGAATCGATTGGAGTAGTTATTTTTAACCTACCGATTTAAATAAGCGAGATTTTTTGTCGATTTCGAAAAATTTCAAACTTCTTTATTTTACACTTTAGGGCGATAATTTATACACCGCTGGAATCGTCTCGCCGAGAGGAATCGATTGGAGTAGTTATTTTTAACCTACCGATTTAAATAAGCGAGATTTTTTGTCGATTTCGAAAAATTTCAAACTTCTTTATTTTACACTTTAGGACGATAATTTATACACCGCTGGAATCGTCTCGCCCAGAGGAATCGATTGGAGTAGTTATTTTTAACCTACCGATTTAAATAAGCGAGATTTTTTGTCGATTTCGAAAAATTTCAAACTTCTTTATTTACGACTTTAGGGCGATAATTTATACACCGCTGGAATCGTCTCGCCGAGAGGAATCGATTGGAGTAGTTATTTTTAACCTACCGATTTAAATAAGCGAGATTTTTTGTCGATTTCGAAAAATTTCAAACTTCTTTATTTTACACTTTAGGACGATAATTTATACACCGCTGGAATCGTCTCGCTGAGAGTAATCGATTGGAGTAGTTATTTTTAACCTACCGATTTAAATAAGCGAGATTTTTTGTCGATTTCGAAAAATTTCAAACTTCTTTATTTACGACTTTAGGACGATAATTTATACACCGCTGGAATCGTCTCGCCGAGAGGAATCGATTGGAGTAGTTATTTTTAACCTACCGATTTAAATAAGCGAGATTTTTTGTCGATTTCGAAAAATTTCAAACTTCTTTATTTTACACTTTAGGACGATAATTTATACACCGCTGGAATCGTCTCGCCCAGAGGAATCGATTGGAGTAGTTATTTTTAACCTACCGATTTAAATAAGCGAGATTTTTTGTCGATTTCGAAAAATTTCAAACTTCTTTATTTACGACTTTAGGGCGATAATTTATACACCGCTGGAATCGTCTCGCCGAGAGGAATCGATTGGAGTAGTTATTTTTAACCTACCGATTTAAATAAGCGAGATTTTTTGTCGATTTCGAAAAATTTCAAACTTCTTTATTTACGACTTTAGGGCGATAATTTATACACCGCTGGAATCGTCTCGCCGAGAGGAATCGATTGGAGTAGTTATTTTTAACCTACCGATTTAAATAAGCGAGATTTTTTGTCGATTTCGAAAAATTTCAAACTTCTTTATTTTACACTTTAGGACGATAATTTATACACCGCTGGAATCGTCTCGCCGAGAGGAATCGATTGGAGTAGTTATTTTTAACCTACCGATTTAAATATGCGAGATTTTTTGTCGATTTCGAAAAATTTCAAACTTCTTTATTTTACACTTTAGGACGATAATTTATACACCGCTGGAATCGTCTCGCCGAGAGGAATCGATTGGAGTAGTTATTTTTAACCTACCGATTTAAATAAACGAGATTTTTTGTCGATTTCGAAAAATTTCAAACTTCTTTATTTTACACTTTAGGACGATAATTTATACACCGCTGGAATCGTCTCGCCGAGAGGAATCGATTGGAGTAGTTATTTTTAACCTACCGATTTAAATAAGCGAGATTTTTTGTCGATTTCGAAAAATTTCAAACTTCTTTATTTTACACTTTAGGGCGATAATTTATACACCGCTGGAATCGTCTCGCCGAGAGGAATCGATTGGAGTAGTTATTTTTAACCTACCGATTTAAATAAGCGAGATTTTTTGTCGATTTCGAAAAATTTCAAACTTCTTTATTTTACACTTTAGGACGATAATTTATACACCGCTGGAATCGTCTCGCCCAGAGGAATCGATTGGAGTAGTTATTTTTAACCTACCGATTTAAATAAGCGAGATTTTTTGTCGATTTCGAAAAATTTCAAACTTCTTTATTTACGACTTTAGGGCGATAATTTATACACCGCTGGAATCGTCTCGCCGAGAGGAATCGATTGGAGTAGTTATTTTTAACCTACCGATTTAAATAAGCGAGATTTTTTGTCGATTTCGAAAAATTTCAAACTTCTTTATTTTACACTTTAGGACGATAATTTATACACCGCTGGAATCGTCTCGCTGAGAGTAATCGATTGGAGTAGTTATTTTTAACCTACCGATTTAAATAAGCGAGATTTTTTGTCGATTTCGAAAAATTTCAAACTTCTTTATTTACGACTTTAGGACGATAATTTATACACCGCTGGAATCGTCTCGCCGAGAGGAATCGATTGGAGTAGTTATTTTTAACCTACCGATTTAAATAAGCGAGATTTTTTGTCGATTTCGAAAAATTTCAAACTTCTTTATTTTACACTTTAGGACGATAATTTATACACCGCTGGAATCGTCTCGCCGAGAGGAATCGATTGGAGTAGTTATTTTTAACCTACCGATTTAAATATGCGAGATTTTTTGTCGATTTCGAAAAATTTCAAACTTCTTTATTTTACACTTTAGGACGATAATTTATACACCGCTGGAATCGTCTCGCCGAGAGGAATCGATTGGAGTAGTTATTTTTAACCTACCGATTTAAATAAACGAGATTTTTTGTCGATTTCGAAAAATTTCAAACTTCTTTATTTTACACTTTAGGACGATAATTTATACACCGCTGGAATCGTCTCGCCGAGAGGAATCGATTGGAGTAGTTATTTTTAACCTACCGATTTAAATAAGCGAGATTTTTTGTCGATTTCGAAAAATTTCAAACTTCTTTATTTTACACTTTAGGGCGATAATTTATACACCGCTGGAATCGTCTCGCCGAGAGGAATCGATTGGAGTAGTTATTTTTAACCTACCGATTTAAATAAGCGAGATTTTTTGTCGATTTCGAAAAATTTCAAACTTCTTTATTTTACACTTTAGGACGATAATTTATACACCGCTGGAATCGTCTCGCCCAGAGGAATCGATTGGAGTAGTTATTTTTAACCTACCGATTTAAATAAGCGAGATTTTTTGTCGATTTCGAAAAATTTCAAACTTCTTTATTTACGACTTTAGGGCGATAATTTATACACCGCTGGAATCGTCTCGCCGAGAGGAATCGATTGGAGTAGTTATTTTTAACCTACCGATTTAAATAAGCGAGATTTTTTGTCGATTTCGAAAAATTTCAAACTTCTTTATTTTACACTTTAGGACGATAATTTATACACCGCTGGAATCGTCTCGCCGAGAGGAATCGATTGGAGTAGTTATTTTTAACCTACCGATTTAAATAAGCGAGATTTTTTGTCGATTTCGAAAAATTTCAAACTTCTTTATTTACGACTTTAGGACGATAATTTATACACCGCTGGAATCGTCTCGCCGAGAGGAATCGATTGGAGTAGTTATTTTTAACCTACCGATTTAAATAAGCGAGATTTTTTGTCGATTTCGAAAAATTTCAAACTTCTTTATTTTACACTTTAGGACGATAATTTATACACCGCTGGAATCGTCTCGCCCAGAGGAATCGATTGGAGTAGTTATTTTTAACCTACCGATTTAAATAAGCGAGATTTTTTGTCGATTTCGAAAAATTTCAAACTTCTTTATTTACGACTTTAGGGCGATAATTTATACACCGCTGGAATCGTCTCGCCGAGAGGAATCGATTGGAGTAGTTATTTTTAACCTACCGATTTAAATAAGCGAGATTTTTTGTCGATTTCGAAAAATTTCAAACTTCTTTATTTTACACTTTAGGACGATAATTTATACACCGCTGGAATCGTCTCGCCCAGAGGAATCGATTGGAGTAGTTATTTTTAACCTACCGATTTAAATAAGCGAGATTTTTTGTCGATTTCGAAAAATTTCAAACTTCTTTATTTACGACTTTAGGGCGATAATTTATACACCGCTGGAATCGTCTCGCCGAGAGGAATCGATTGGAGTAGTTATTTTTAACCTACCGATTTAAATAAGCGAGATTTTTTGTCGATTTCGAAAAATTTCAAACTTCTTTATTTACGACTTTAGGGCGATAATTTATACACCGCTGGAATCGTCTCGCCGAGAGGAATCGATTGGAGTAGTTATTTTTAACCTACCGATTTAAATAAGCGAGATTTTTTGTCGATTTCGAAAAATTTCAAACTTCTTTATTTACGACTTTAGGGCGATAATTTATACACCGCTGGAATCGTCTCGCCGAGAGGAATCGATTGGAGTAGTTATTTTTAACCTACCGATTTAAATAAGCGAGATTTTTTGTCGATTTCGAAAAATTTCAAACTTCTTTATTTACGACTTTAGGGCGATAATTTATACACCGCTGGAATCGTCTCGCCGAGAGGAATCGATTGGAGTAGTTATTTTAAACCTACCGATTTAAATAAGCGAGATTTTTTGTCGATTTCGAAAAATTTCAAACTTCTTTATTTTACGACTTTAGGACGATAATTTATACACCGCTGGAATCGTCTCGCCGAGAGGAATCGATTGGAGTAGTTATTTTTAACCTACCGATTTAAATAAGCGAGATTTTTTGTCGATTTCGAAAAATTTCAAACTTCTTTATTTTACACTTTAGGACGATAATTTATACACCGCTGGAATCGTCTCGCCCGAGAGGAATCGATTGGAGTAGTTATTTTTAACCTACCGATTTAAATATGCGAGATTTTTGTCGATTTCGAAAAATTTCAAACTTCTTTATTTTACACTTTTAGGACGATAATTTATACACCTGGAATCGTCTCGCCGAGAGGAATCGATTGGAGTAGTTATTTTTAACCTACCGATTTAAATAAGCGAGATTTTTTGTCGATTTCGAAAAATTTCAAACTTCTTTATTTACGACTTTAGGGCGATAATTTATACACCGCTGGAATCGTCTCGCCGAGAGGAATCGATTGGAGTAGTTATTTTTAACCTACCGATTTAAATAAGCGAGATTTTTTGTCGATTTCGAAAAATTTCAAACTTCTTTATTTACGACTTTAGGGCGATAATTTATACACCGCTGGAATCGTCTCGCCGAGAGGAATCGATTGGAGTAGTTATTTTTAACCTACCGATTTAAATATGCGAGATTTTTTGTCGATTTCGAAAAATTTCAAACTTCTTTATTTTACACTTTAGGACGATAATTTATACACCGCTGGAATCGTCTCGCCGAGAGGAATCGATTGGAGTAGTTATTTTTAACCTACCGATTTAAATAAGCGAGATTTTTTGTCGATTTCGAAAAATTTCAAACTTCTTTATTTACGACTTTAGGGCGATAATTTATACACCGCTGGAATCGTCTCGCCGAGAGGAATCGATTGGAGTAGTTATTTTTAACCTACCGATTTAAATAAGCGAGATTTTTTGTCGATTTCGAAAAATTTCAAACTTCTTTATTTTACACTTTAGGACGATAATTTATACACCGCTGGAATCGTCTCGCCGAGAGGAATCGATTGGAGTAGTTATTTTTAACCTACCGATTTAAATAAGCGAGATTTTTTGTCGATTTCGAAAAATTTCAAACTTCTTTATTTTACACTTTAGGACGATAATTTATACACCGCTGGAATCGTCTCGCCGAGAGGAATCGATTGGAGTAGTTATTTTTAACCTACCGATTTAAATAAGCGAGATTTTTTGTCGATTTCGAAAAATTTCAAACTTCTTTATTTTACACTTTAGGGCGATAATTTATACACCGCTGGAATCGTCTCGCCGAGAGGAATCGATTGGAGTAGTTATTTTTAACCTACCGATTTAAATAAGCGAGATTTTTTGTCGATTTCGAAAAATTTCAAACTTCTTTATTTACGACTTTAGGGCGATAATTTATACACCGCTGGAATCGTCTCGCCGAGAGGAATCGATTGGAGTAGTTATTTTTAACCTACCGATTTAAATAAGCGAGATTTTTTGTCGATTTCGAAAAATTTCAAACTTCTTTATTTTACACTTTAGGACGATAATTTATACACCGCTGGAATCGTCTCGCCCAGAGGAATCGATTGGAGTAGTTATTTTTAACCTACCGATTTAAATAAGCGAGATTTTTTGTCGATTTCGAAAAATTTCAAACTTCTTTATTTACGACTTTAGGGCGATAATTTATACACCGCTGGAATCGTCTCGCCGAGAGGAATCGATTGGAGTAGTTATTTTTAACCTACCGATTTAAATAAGCGAGATTTTTTGTCGATTTCGAAAAATTTCAAACTTCTTTATTTTACACTTTAGGACGATAATTTATACACCGCTGGAATCGTCTCGCTGAGAGTAATCGATTGGAGTAGTTATTTTTAACCTACCGATTTAAATAAGCGAGATTTTTTGTCGATTTCGAAAAATTTCAAACTTCTTTATTTACGACTTTAGGACGATAATTTATACACCGCTGGAATCGTCTCGCCGAGAGGAATCGATTGGAGTAGTTATTTTTAACCTACCGATTTAAATAAGCGAGATTTTTTGTCGATTTCGAAAAATTTCAAACTTCTTTATTTTACACTTTAGGACGATAATTTATACACCGCTGGAATCGTCTCGCCGAGAGGAATCGATTGGAGTAGTTATTTTTAACCTACCGATTTAAATATGCGAGATTTTTTGTCGATTTCGAAAAATTTCAAACTTCTTTATTTTACACTTTAGGACGATAATTTATACACCGCTGGAATCGTCTCGCCGAGAGGAATCGATTGGAGTAGTTATTTTTAACCTACCGATTTAAATAAACGAGATTTTTTGTCGATTTCGAAAAATTTCAAACTTCTTTATTTTACACTTTAGGACGATAATTTATACACCGCTGGAATCGTCTCGCCGAGAGGAATCGATTGGAGTAGTTATTTTTAACCTACCGATTTAAATAAGCGAGATTTTTTGTCGATTTCGAAAAATTTCAAACTTCTTTATTTTACACTTTAGGGCGATAATTTATACACCGCTGGAATCGTCTCGCCGAGAGGAATCGATTGGAGTAGTTATTTTTAACCTACCGATTTAAATAAGCGAGATTTTTTGTCGATTTCGAAAAATTTCAAACTTCTTTATTTTACACTTTAGGACGATAATTTATACACCGCTGGAATCGTCTCGCCCAGAGGAATCGATTGGAGTAGTTATTTTTAACCTACCGATTTAAATAAGCGAGATTTTTTGTCGATTTCGAAAAATTTCAAACTTCTTTATTTACGACTTTAGGGCGATAATTTATACACCGCTGGAATCGTCTCGCCGAGAGGAATCGATTGGAGTAGTTATTTTTAACCTACCGATTTAAATAAGCGAGATTTTTTGTCGATTTCGAAAAATTTCAAACTTCTTTATTTTACACTTTAGGACGATAATTTATACACCGCTGGAATCGTCTCGCCGAGAGGAATCGATTGGAGTAGTTATTTTTAACCTACCGATTTAAATAAGCGAGATTTTTTGTCGATTTCGAAAAATTTCAAACTTCTTTATTTACGACTTTAGGACGATAATTTATACACCGCTGGAATCGTCTCGCCGAGAGGAATCGATTGGAGTAGTTATTTTTAACCTACCGATTTAAATAAGCGAGATTTTTTGTCGATTTCGAAAAATTTCAAACTTCTTTATTTTACACTTTAGGACGATAATTTATACACCGCTGGAATCGTCTCGCCCAGAGGAATCGATTGGAGTAGTTATTTTTAACCTACCGATTTAAATAAGCGAGATTTTTTGTCGATTTCGAAAAATTTCAAACTTCTTTATTTACGACTTTAGGGCGATAATTTATACACCGCTGGAATCGTCTCGCCGAGAGGAATCGATTGGAGTAGTTATTTTTAACCTACCGATTTAAATAAGCGAGATTTTTTGTCGATTTCGAAAAATTTCAAACTTCTTTATTTTACACTTTAGGACGATAATTTATACACCGCTGGAATCGTCTCGCCCAGAGGAATCGATTGGAGTAGTTATTTTTAACCTACCGATTTAAATAAGCGAGATTTTTTGTCGATTTCGAAAAATTTCAAACTTCTTTATTTACGACTTTAGGGCGATAATTTATACACCGCTGGAATCGTCTCGCCGAGAGGAATCGATTGGAGTAGTTATTTTTAACCTACCGATTTAAATAAGCGAGATTTTTTGTCGATTTCGAAAAATTTCAAACTTCTTTATTTACGACTTTAGGGCGATAATTTATACACCGCTGGAATCGTCTCGCCGAGAGGAATCGATTGGAGTAGTTATTTTTAACCTACCGATTTAAATAAGCGAGATTTTTTGTCGATTTCGAAAAATTTCAAACTTCTTTATTTACGACTTTAGGGCGATAATTTATACACCGCTGGAATCGTCTCGCCGAGAGGAATCGATTGGAGTAGTTATTTTTAACCTACCGATTTAAATAAGCGAGATTTTTTGTCGATTTCGAAAAATTTCAAACTTCTTTATTTACGACTTTAGGGCGATAATTTATACACCGCTGGAATCGTCTCGCCGAGAGGAATCGATTGGAGTAGTTATTTTTAACCTACCGATTTAAATAAGCGAGATTTTTTGTCGATTTCGAAAAATTTCAAACTTCTTTATTTTACACTTTAGGGCGATAATTTATACACCGCTGGAATCGTCTCGCTGAGAGGAATCGATTGGAGTAGTTATTTTTAACCTACCGATTTAAATAAGCGAGATTTTTTGTCGATTTCGAAAAATTTCAAACTTCTTTATTTACGACTTTAGGGCGATAATTTATACACCGCTGGAATCGTCTCGCCGAGAGGAATCGATTGGAGTAGTTATTTTTAACCTACCGATTTAAATAAGCGAGATTTTTTGTCGATTTCGAAAAATTTCAAACTTCTTTATTTACGACTTTAGGGCGATAATTTATACACCGCTGGAATCGTCTCGCCCAGAGGAATCGATTGGAGTAGTTATTTTTAACCTACCGATTTAAATAAGCGAGATTTTTTGTCGATTTCGAAAAATTTCAAACTTCTTTATTTACGACTTTAGGGCGATAATTTATACACCGCTGGAATCGTCTCGCCGAGAGGAATCGATTGGAGTAGTTATTTTTAACCTACCGATTTAAATAAGCGAGATTTTTTGTCGATTTCGAAAAATTTCAAACTTCTTTATTTACGACTTTAGGGCGATAATTTATACACCGCTGGAATCGTCTCGCCGAGAGGAATCGATTGGAGTAGTTATTTTTAACCTACCGATTTAAATAAGCGAGATTTTTTGTCGATTTCGAAAAATTTCAAACTTCTTTATTTTAGGGCGATAATTTATACACCGCTGGAATCGTCTCGCTGAGAGGAATCGATTGGAGTAGTTATTTTTAACCTACCGATTTAAATAAGCGAGATTTTTTGTCGATTTCGAAAAATTTCAAACTTCTTTATTTACGACTTTAGAGCGATAATTTATACACCGCTGGAATCGTCTCGCCGAGAGGAATCGATTGGAGTAGTTATTTTTAACCTACCGATTTAAATAAGCGAGATTTTTTGTCGATTTCGAAAAATTTCAAACTTCTTTATTTACGACTTTAGGGCGATAATTTATACACCGCTGGAATCGTCTCGCCCAGAGGAATCGATTGGAGTAGTTATTTTTAACCTACCGATTTAAATAAGCGAGATTTTTTGTCGATTTCGAAAAATTTCAAACTTCTTTATTTACGACTTTAGGGCGATAATTTATACACCGCTGGAATCGTCTCGCCGAGAGGAATCGATTGGAGTAGTTATTTTTAACCTACCGATTTAAATAAGCGAGATTTTTTGTCGATTTCGAAAAATTTCAAACTTCTTTATTTTACACTTTAGGGCGATAATTTATACACCGCTGGAATCGTCTCGCTGAGAGGAATCGATTGGAGTAGTTATTTTTAACCTACCGATTTAAATAAGCGAGATTTTTTGTCGATTTCGAAAAATTTCAAACTTCTTTATTTACGACTTTAGGGCGATAATTTATACACCGCTGGAATCGTCTCGCTGAGAGGAATCGATTGGAGTAGTTATTTTTAACCTACCGATTTAAATAAGCGAGATTTTTTGTCGATTTCGAAAAATTTCAAACTTCTTTATTTTACACTTTAGGGCGATAATTTATACACCGCTGGAATCGTCTCGCCGAGAGGAATCGATTGGAGTAGTTATTTTTAACCTACCGATTTAAATAAGCGAGATTTTTTGTCGATTTCGAAAAATTTCAAACTTCTTTATTTACGACTTTAGGGCGATAATTTATACACCGCTGGAATCGTCTCGCCGAGAGGAATCGATTGGAGTAGTTATTTTTAACCTACCGATTTAAATAAGCGAGATTTTTTTGTCGATTTCGAAAAATTTCAAACTTCTTTATTTACGACTTTAGGGCGATAATTTATACACCGCTGGAATCGTCTCGCCGAGAGGAATCGATTGGAGTAGTTATTTTTAACCTACCGATTTAAATAAGCGTGATTTTTTGTCGATTTCGAAAAATTTCAAACTTCTTTATTTTACACTTTAGGGCGATAATTTATACACCGCTGGAATCGTCTCGCTGAGAGGAATCGATTGGAGTAGTTATTTTTAACCTACCGATTTAAATAAGCGAGATTTTTTGTCGATTTCGAAAAATTTCAAACTTCTTTATTTACGACTTTAGGGCGATAATTTATACACCGCTGGAATCGTCTCGCCGAGAGGAATCGATTGGAGTAGTTATTTTTAACCTACCGATTTAAATAAGCGAGATTTTTTGTCGATTTCGAAAAATTTCAAACTTCTTTATTTACGACTTTAGGGCGATAATTTATACACCGCTGGAATCGTCTCGCTGAGAGGAATCGATTGGAGTAGTTATTTTTAACCTACCGATTTAAATAAGCGAGATTTTTTGTCGATTTCGAAAAATTTCAAACTTCTTTATTTACGACTTTAGGGCGATAATTTATACACCGCTGGAATCGTCTCGCTGAGAGGAATCGATTGGAGTAGTTATTTTTAACCTACCGATTTAAATAAGCGAGATTTTTTGTCGATTTCGAAAAATTTCAAACTTCTTTATTTACGACTTTAGGGCGATAATTTATACACCGCTGGAATCGTCTCGCTGAGAGGAATCGATTGGAGTAGTTATTTTTAACCTACCGATTTAAATAAGCGAGATTTTTTGTCGATTTCGAAAAATTTCAAACTTCTTTATTTTACACTTTAGGACGATAATTTATACACCGCTGGAATCGTCTCGCTGAGAGGAATCGATTGGAGTAGTTATTTTTAACCTACCGATTTAAATAAGCGAGATTTTTTGTCGATTTCGAAAAATTTCAAACTTCTTTATTTTACACTTTAGGACGATAATTTATACACCGCTGGAATCGTCTCGCCGAGAGGAATCGATTGGAGTAGTTATTTTTAACCTACCGATTTAAATAAGCGAGATTTTTTGTCGATTTCGAAAAATTTCAAACTTCTTTATTTACGACTTTAGGGCGATAATTTATACACCGCTGGAATCGTCTCGCCGAGAGGAATCGATTGGAGTAGTTATTTTTAACCTACCGATTTAAATAAGCGAGATTTTTTGTCGATTTCGAAAAATTTCAAACTTCTTTATTTTACACTTTAGGACGATAATTTATACACCGCTGGAATCGTCTCGCCGAGAGGAATCGATTGGAGTAGTTATTTTTAACCTACCGATTTAAATAAGCGAGATTTTTTGTCGATTTCGAAAAATTTCAAACTTCTTTATTTTACACTTTAGGACGATAATTTATACACCGCTGGAATCGTCTCGCCGAGAGGAATCGATTGGAGTAGTTATTTTTAACATACCGATTTAAATAAGCGAGATTTTTTGTCGATTTCGAAAAATTTCAAACTTCTTTATTTACGACTTTAGGGCGATAATTTATACACCGCTGGAATCGTCTCGGCGAGAGGAATCGATTGGAGTAGTTATTTTTAACCTACCGATTTAAATAAGCGAGATTTTTTGTCGATTTCGAAAAATTTCAAACTTCTTTATTTACGACTTTAGGGCGATAATTTATACACCGCTGGAATCGTCTCGCCGAGAGGAATCGATTGGAGTAGTTATTTTTAACCTACCGATTTAAATAAGCGAGATTTTTTGTCGATTTCGAAAAATTTCAAACTTCTTTATTTTACACTTTAGGACGATAATTTATACACCGCTGGAATCGTCTCGCTGAGAGGAATCGATTGGAGTAGTTATTTTTAACCTACCGATTTAAATAAGCGAGATTTTTTGTCGATTTCGAAAAATTTCAAACTTCTTTATTTTACACTTTAGGACGATAATTTATACACCGCTGGAATCGTCTCGCCGAGAGGAATCGATTGGAGTAGTTATTTTTAACCTACCGATTTAAATAAGCGAGATTTTTTGTCGATTTCGAAAAATTTCAAACTTCTTTATTTTACACTTTAGGACGATAATTTATACACCGCTGGAATCGTCTCGCCGAGAGGAATCGATTGGAGTAGTTATTTTTAACCTACCGATTTAAATAAGCGAGATTTTTTGTCGATTTCGAAAAATTTCAAACTTCTTTATTTACGACTTTAGGGCGATAATTTATACACCGCTGGAATCGTCTCGCCGAGAGGAATCGATTGGAGTAGTTATTTTTAACCTACCGATTTAAATATGCGAGATTTTTTGTCGATTTCGAAAAATTTCAAACTTCTTTATTTTACACTTTAGGACGATAATTTATACACCGCTGGAATCGTCTCGCTGAGAGGAATCGATTGGAGTAGTTATTTTTAACCTACCGATTTAAATAAGCGAGATTTTTTGTCGATTTCGAAAAATTTCAAACTTCTTTATTTACGACTTTAGGGCGATAATTTATACACCGCTGGAATCGTCTCGCCGAGAGGAATCGATTGGAGTAGTTATTTTTAACCTACCGATTTAAATAAGCGAGATTTTTTGTCGATTTCGAAAAATTTCAAACTTCTTTATTTACGACTTTAGGGCGATAATTTATACACCGCTGGAATCGTCTCGCCGAGAGGAATCGATTGGAGTAGTTATTTTTAACCTACCGATTTAAATAAGCGAGATTTTTTGTCGATTGGAGTAGTTATTTTTAACCTACCGATTTAAATAAGCGAGATTTTTTGTCGATTTCGAAAAATTTCAAACTTCTTTATTTTACACTTTAGGACGATAATTTATACACCGCTGGAATCGTCTCGCCGAGAGGAATCGATTGGAGTAGTTATTTTTAACCTACCGATTTAAATAAGCGAGATTTTTTGTCGATTTCGAAAAATTTCAAACTTCTTTATTTTACACTTTAGGACGATAATTTATACACCGCTGGAATCGTCTCGCCGAGAGGAATCGATTGGAGTAGTTATTTTTAACCTACCGATTTAAATAAGCGAGATTTTTTGTCGATTTCGAAAAATTTCAAACTTCTTTATTTACGACTTTAGGGCGATAATTTATACACCGCTGGAATCGTCTCGCCGAGAGGAATCGATTGGAGTAGTTATTTTTAACCTACCGATTTAAATATGCGAGATTTTTTGTCGATTTCGAAAAATTTCAAACTTCTTTATTTTACACTTTAGGACGATAATTTATACACCGCTGGAATCGTCTCGCTGAGAGGAATCGATTGGAGTAGTTATTTTTAACCTACCGATTTAAATAAGCGAGATTTTTTGTCGATTTCGAAAAATTTCAAACTTCTTTATTTACGACTTTAGGGCGATAATTTATACACCGCTGGAATCGTCTCGCCGAGAGGAATCGATTGGAGTAGTTATTTTTAACCTACCGATTTAAATAAGCGAGATTTTTTGTCGATTTCGAAAAATTTCAAACTTCTTTATTTACGACTTTAGGGCGATAATTTATACACCGCTGGAATCGTCTCGCCGAGAGGAATCGATTGGAGTAGTTATTTTTAACCTACCGATTTAAATAAGCGAGATTTTTTGTCGATTGGAGTAGTTATTTTTAACCTACCGATTTAAATAAGCGAGATTTTTTGTCGATTTCGAAAAATTTCAAACTTCTTTATTTTACACTTTAGGACGATAATTTATACACCGCTGGAATCGTCTCGCTGAGAGGAATCGATTGGAGTAGTTATTTTTAACCTACCGATTTAAATAAGCGAGATTTTTTGTCGATTTCGAAAAATTTCAAACTTCTTTATTTTACACTTTAGGACGATAATTTATACACCGCTGGAATCGTCTCGCCGAGAGGAATCGATTGGAGTAGTTATTTTTAACCTACCGATTTAAATAAGCGAGATTTTTTGTCGATTTCGAAAAATTTCAAACTTCTTTATTTTACACTTTAGGACGATAATTTATACACCGCTGGAATCGTCTCGCCGAGAGGAATCGATTGGAGTAGTTATTTTTTAACCTACCGATTTAAATAAGCGAGATTTTTTGTCGATTTCGAAAAATTTCAAACTTCTTTATTTTACACTTTAGGACGATAATTTATACACCGCTGGAATCGTCTCGCCGAGAGGAATCGATTGGAGTAGTTATTTTTAACCTACCGATTTAAATAAGCGAGATTTTTTGTCGATTTCGAAAAATTTCAAACTTCTTTATTTTACACTTTAGGACGATAATTTATACACCGCTGGAATCGTCTCGCCGAGAGGAATCGATTGGAGTAGTTATTTTTAACCTACCGATTTAAATAAGCGAGATTTTTTGTCGATTTCGAAAAATTTCAAACTTCTTTATTTTACACTTTAGGACGATAATTTATACACCGCTGGAATCGTCTCGCCGAGAGGAATCGATTGGAGTAGTTATTTTTAACCTACCGATTTAAATAAGCGAGATTTTTTGTCGATTTCGAAAAATTTCAAACTTCTTTATTTACGACTTTAGGGCGATAATTTATACACCGCTGGAATCGTCTCGCCGAGAGGAATCGATTGGAGTAGTTATTTTTAACCTACCGATTTAAATAAGCGAGATTTTTTGTCGATTTCGAAAAATTTCAAACTTCTTTATTTACGACTTTAGGGCGATAATTTATACACCGCTGGAATCGTCTCGCCGAGAGGAATCGATTGGAGTAGTTATTTTTAACCTACCGATTTAAATAAGCGAGATTTTTTGTCGATTTCGAAAAATTTCAAACTTCTTTATTTACGACTTTAGGGCGATAATTTATACACCGCTGGAATCGTCTCGCCGAGAGGAATCGATTGGAGTAGTTATTTTTAACCTACCGATTTAAATAAGCGAGATTTTTTGTCGATTGGAGTAGTTATTTTTAACCTACCGATTTAAATAAGCGAGATTTTTTGTCGATTTCGAAAAATTTCATACTTCTTTATTTTACACTTTAGGACGATAATTTATACACCGCTGGAATCGTCTCGCTGAGAGGAATCGATTGGAGTAGTTATTTTTAACCTACCGATTTAAATAAGCGAGATTTTTTGTCGATTTCGAAAAATTTCAAACTTCTTTATTTTACACTTTAGGACGATAATTTATACACCGCTGGAATCGTCTCGCTGAGAGGAATCGATTGGAGTAGTTATTTTTAACCTACCGATTTAAATAAGCGAGATTTTTTGTCGATTTCGAAAAATTTCAAACTTCTTTATTTACGACTTTAGGGCGATAATTTATACACCGCTGGAATCGTCTCGCCGAGAGGAATCGATTGGAGTAGTTATTTTTAACCTACCGATTTAAATAAGCGAGATTTTTTGTCGATTTCGAAAAATTTCAAACTTCTTTATTTACGACTTTAGGGCGATAATTTATACACCGCTGGAATCGTCTCGCCGAGAGGAATCGATTGGAGTAGTTATTTTTAACCTACCGATTTAAATATGCGAGATTTTTTGTCGATTGAAGTAGTTATTTTTAACCTACCGATTTAAATAAGCGAGATTTTTTGTCGATTTCGAAAAATTTCAAACTTCTTTATTTTACACTTTAGGACGATAATTTATACACCGCTGGAATCGTCTCGCCGAGAGGAATCGATTGGAGTAGTTATTTTTAACCTACCGATTTAAATAAGCGAGATTTTTTGTCGATTTCGAAAAATTTCAAACTTCTTTATTTACGACTTTAGGGCGATAATTTATACACCGCTGGAATCGTCTCGCCGAGAGGAATCGATTGGAGTAGTTATTTTTAACCTACCGATTTAAATAAGCGAGATTTTTTGTCGATTTCGAAAAATTTCAAACTTCTTTATTTACGACTTTAGGGCGATAATTTATACACCGCTGGAATCGTCTCGCCGAGAGGAATCGATTGGAGTAGTTATTTTTAACCTACCGATTTAAATATGCGAGATTTTTTGTCGATTTCGAAAAATTTCAAACTTCTTTATTTTACACTTTAGGACGATAATTTATACACCGCTGGAATCGTCTCGCTGAGAGGAATCGATTGGAGTAGTTATTTTTAACCTACCGATTTAAATAAGCGAGATTTTTTGTCGATTTCGAAAAATTTCAAACTTCTTTATTTACGACTTTAGGGCGATAATTTATACACCGCTGGAATCGTCTCGCCGAGAGGAATCGATTGGAGTAGTTATTTTTAACCTACCGATTTAAATAAGCGAGATTTTTTGTCGATTTCGAAAAATTTCAAACTTCTTTATTTACGACTTTAGGGCGATAATTTATACACCGCTGGAATCGTCTCGCCGAGAGGAATCGATTGGAGTAGTTATTTTTAACCTACCGATTTAAATAAGCGAGATTTTTTGTCGATTGGAGTAGTTATTTTTAACCTACCGATTTAAATAAGCGAGATTTTTTGTCGATTTCGAAAAATTTCAAACTTCTTTATTTTACACTTTAGGACGATAATTTATACACCGCTGGAATCGTCTCGCTGAGAGGAATCGATTGGAGTAGTTATTTTTAACCTACCGATTTAAATAAGCGAGATTTTTTGTCGATTTCGAAAAATTTCAAACTTCTTTATTTTACACTTTAGGACGATAATTTATACACCGCTGGAATCGTCTCGCCGAGAGGAATCGATTGGAGTAGTTATTTTTAACCTACCGATTTAAATAAGCGAGATTTTTTGTCGATTTCGAAAAATTTCAAACTTCTTTATTTTACACTTTAGGACGATAATTTATACACCGCTGGAATCGTCTCGCCGAGAGGAATCGATTGGAGTAGTTATTTTTTAACCTACCGATTTAAATAAGCGAGATTTTTTGTCGATTTCGAAAAATTTCAAACTTCTTTATTTTACACTTTAGGACGATAATTTATACACCGCTGGAATCGTCTCGCCGAGAGGAATCGATTGGAGTAGTTATTTTTAACCTACCGATTTAAATAAGCGAGATTTTTTGTCGATTTCGAAAAATTTCAAACTTCTTTATTTTACACTTTAGGACGATAATTTATACACCGCTGGAATCGTCTCGCCGAGAGGAATCGATTGGAGTAGTTATTTTTAACCTACCGATTTAAATAAGCGAGATTTTTTGTCGATTTCGAAAAATTTCAAACTTCTTTATTTACGACTTTAGGGCGATAATTTATACACCGCTGGAATCGTCTCGCCGAGAGGAATCGATTGGAGTAGTTATTTTTAACCTACCGATTTAAATAAGCGAGATTTTTTGTCGATTTCGAAAAATTTCAAACTTCTTTATTTTACACTTTAGGACGATAATTTATACACCGCTGGAATCGTCTCGCCGAGAGGAATCGATTGGAGTAGTTATTTTTTAACCTACCGATTTAAATAAGCGAGATTTTTTGTCGATTTCGAAAAATTTCAAACTTCTTTATTTTACACTTTAGGACGATAATTTATACACCGCTGGAATCGTCTCGCCGAGAGGAATCGATTGGAGTAGTTATTTTTAACCTACCGATTTAAATAAGCGAGATTTTTTGTCGATTTCGAAAAATTTCAAACTTCTTTATTTTACACTTTAGGACGATAATTTATACACCGCTGGAATCGTCTCGCCGAGAGGAATCGATTGGAGTAGTTATTTTTAACCTACCGATTTAAATAAGCGAGATTTTTTGTCGATTTCGAAAAATTTCAAACTTCTTTATTTACGACTTTAGGGCGATAATTTATACACCGCTGGAATCGTCTCGCCGAGAGGAATCGATTGGAGTAGTTATTTTTAACCTACCGATTTAAATAAGCGAGATTTTTTGTCGATTTCGAAAAATTTCAAACTTCTTTATTTTACACTTTAGGACGATAATTTATACACCGCTGGAATCGTCTCGCCGAGAGGAATCGATTGGAGTAGTTATTTTTTAACCTACCGATTTAAATAAGCGAGATTTTTTGTCGATTTCGAAAAATTTCAAACTTCTTTATTTTACACTTTAGGACGATAATTTATACACCGCTGGAATCGTCTCGCCGAGAGGAATCGATTGGAGTAGTTATTTTTAACCTACCGATTTAAATAAGCGAGATTTTTTGTCGATTTCGAAAAATTTCAAACTTCTTTATTTTACACTTTAGGACGATAATTTATACACCGCTGGAATCGTCTCGCCGAGAGGAATCGATTGGAGTAGTTATTTTTAACGTACCGATTTAAATAAGCGAGATTTTTTGTCGATTTCGAAAAATTTCAAACTTCTTTATTTACGACTTTAGGGCGATAATTTATACACCGCTGGAATCGTCTCGCCGAGAGGAATCGATTGGAGTAGTTATTTTTAACCTACCGATTTAAATAAGCGAGATTTTTTGTCGATTTCGAAAAATTTCAAACTTCTTTATTTACGACTTTAGGGCGATAATTTATACACCGCTGGAATCGTCTCGCCGAGAGGAATCGATTGGAGTAGTTATTTTTAACCTACCGATTTAAATAAGCGAGATTTTTTGTCGATTTCGAAAAATTTCAAACTTCTTTATTTTACACTTTAGGACGATAATTTATACACCGCTGGAATCGTCTCGCCGAGAGGAATCGATTGGAGTAGTTATTTTTAACCTACCGATTTAAATAAGCGAGATTTTTTGTCGATTTCGAAAAATTTCAAACTTCTTTATTTTACACTTTAGGACGATAATTTATACACCGCTGGAATCGTCTCGCCGAGAGGAATCGATTGGAGTAGTTATTTTTAACCTACCGATTTAAATAAGCGAGATTTTTTGTCGATTTCGAAAAATTTCAAACTTCTTTATTTACGACTTTAGGGCGATAATTTATACACCGCTGGAATCGTCTCGCCGAGAGGAATCGATTGGAGTAGTTATTTTTAACCTACCGATTTAAATAAGCGAGATTTTTTGTCGATTTCGAAAAATTTCAAACTTCTTTATTTACGACTTTAGGGCGATAATTTATACACCGCTGGAATCGTCTCGCCGAGAGGAATCGATTGGAGTAGTTATTTTTAACCTACCGATTTAAATAAGCGAGATTTTTTGTCGATTTCGAAAAATTTCAAACTTCTTTATTTACGACTTTAGGGCGATAATTTATACACCGCTGGAATCGTCTCGCCGAGAGGAATCGATTGGAGTAGTTATTTTTAACCTACCGATTTAAATATGCGAGATTTTTTGTCGATTTCGAAAAATTTCAAACTTCTTTATTTTACACTTTAGGACGATAATTTATACACCGCTGGAATCGTCTCGCTGAGAGGAATCGATTGGAGTAGTTATTTTTAACCTACCGATTTAAATAAGCGAGATTTTTTGTCGATTTCGAAAAATTTCAAACTTCTTTATTTACGACTTTAGGGCGATAATTTATACACCGCTGGAATCGTCTCGCCGAGAGGAATCGATTGGAGTAGTTATTTTTAACCTACCGATTTAAATAAGCGAGATTTTTTGTCGATTTCGAAAAATTTCAAACTTCTTTATTTACGACTTTAGGGCGATAATTTATACACCGCTGGAATCGTCTCGCCGAGAGGAATCGATTGGAGTAGTTATTTTTAACCTACCGATTTAAATAAGCGAGATTTTTTGTCGATTGGAGTAGTTATTTTTAACCTACCGATTTAAATAAGCGAGATTTTTTGTCGATTGGAGTAGTTATTTTTAACCTACCGATTTAAATAAGCGAGATTTTTTGTCGATTTCGAAAAATTTCAAACTTCTTTATTTTACACTTTAGGACGATAATTTATACACCGCTGGAATCGTCTCGCTGAGAGGAATCGATTGGAGTAGTTATTTTTAACCTACCGATTTAAATAAGCGAGATTTTTTGTCGATTTCGAAAAATTTCAAACTTCTTTATTTTACACTTTAGGACGATAATTTATACACCGCTGGAATCGTCTCGCCGAGAGGAATCGATTGGAGTAGTTATTTTTAACCTACCGATTTAAATAAGCGAGATTTTTTGTCGATTTCGAAAAATTTCAAACTTCTTTATTTTACACTTTAGGACGATAATTTATACACCGCTGGAATCGTCTCGCCGAGAGGAATCGATTGGAGTAGTTATTTTTAACCTACCGATTTAAATAAGCGAGATTTTTTGTCGATTTCGAAAAATTTCAAACTTCTTTATTTTACACTTTAGGACGATAATTTATACACCGCTGGAATCGTCTCGCCGAGAGGAATCGATTGGAGTAGTTATTTTTAACCTACCGATTTAAATAAGCGAGATTTTTTGTCGATTTCGAAAAATTTCAAACTTCTTTATTTTACACTTTAGGACGATAATTTATACACCGCTGGAATCGTCTCGCCGAGAGGAATCGATTGGAGTAGTTATTTTTAACCTACCGATTTAAATAAGCGAGATTTTTTGTCGATTTCGAAAAATTTCAAACTTCTTTATTTACGACTTTAGGGCGATAATTTATACACCGCTGGAATCGTCTCGCCGAGAGGAATCGATTGGAGTAGTTATTTTTAACCTACCGATTTAAATAAGCGAGATTTTTTGTCGATTTCGAAAAATTTCAAACTTCTTTATTTACGACTTTAGGGCGATAATTTATACACCGCTGGAATCGTCTCGCCGAGAGGAATCGATTGGAGTAGTTATTTTTAACCTACCGATTTAAATAAGCGAGATTTTTTGTCGATTTCGAAAAATTTCAAACTTCTTTATTTTACACTTTAGGACGATAATTTATACACCGCTGGAATCGTCTCGCTGAGAGGAATCGATTGGAGTAGTTATTTTTAACCTACCGATTTAAATAAGCGAGATTTTTTGTCGATTTCGAAAAATTTCAAACTTCTTTATTTACGACTTTAGGGCGATAATTTATACACCGCTGGAATCGTCTCGCCGAGAGGAATCGATTAGAGTAGTTATTTTTAACCTACCGATTTAAATAAGCGAGATTTTTTGTCGATTTCGAAAAATTTCAAACTTCTTTATTTACGACTTTAGGGCGATAATTTATACACCGCTGGAATCGTCTCGCCGAGAGGAATCGATTGGAGTAGTTATTTTTAACCTACCGATTTAAATATGCGAGATTTTTTGTCGATTTCGAAAAATTTCAAACTTCTTTATTTACGACTTTAGGGCGATAATTTATACACCGCTGGAATCGTCTCGCCGAGAGGAATCGATTGGAGTAGTTATTTTTAACCTACCGATTTAAATAAGCGAGATTTTTTGTCGATTTCGAAAAATTTCAAACTTCTTTATTTACGACTTTAGGGCGATAATTTATACACCGCTGGAATCGTCTCGCCGAGAGGAATCGATTGGAGTAGTTATTTTTAACCTACCGATTTAAATAAGCGAGATTTTTTGTCGATTTCGAAAAATTTCAAACTTCTTTATTTACGACTTTAGGGCGATAATTTATACACCGCTGGAATCGTCTCGCCGAGAGGAATCGATTGGAGTAGTTATTTTTAACCTACCGATTTAAATAAGCGAGATTTTTTGTCGATTTCGAAAAATTTCAAACTTCTTTATTTACGACTTTAGGGCGATAATTTATACACCGCTGGAATCGTCTCGCCGAGAGGAATCGATTGGAGTAGTTATTTTTAACCTACCGATTTAAATAAGCGAGATTTTTTGTCGATTTCGAAAAATTTCAAACTTCTTTATTTACGACTTTAGGGCGATAATTTATACACCGCTGGAATCGTCTCGCCGAGAGGAATCGATTAGAGTAGTTATTTTTAACCTACCGATTTAAATAAGCGAGATTTTTTGTCGATTTCGAAAAATTTCAAACTTCTTTATTTACGACTTTAGGGCGATAATTTATACACCGCTGGAATCGTCTCGCCGAGAGGAATCGATTGGAGTAGTTATTTTTAACCTACCGATTTAAATATGCGAGATTTTTTGTCGATTTCGAAAAATTTCAAACTTCTTTATTTACGACTTTAGGGCGATAATTTATACACCGCTGGAATCGTCTCGCCGAGAGGAATCGATTGGAGTAGTTATTTTTAACCTACCGATTTAAATAAGCGAGATTTTTTGTCGATTTCGAAAAATTTCAAACTTCTTTATTTACGACTTTAGGGCGATAATTTATACACCGCTGGAATCGTCTCGCCGAGAGGAATCGATTGGAGTAGTTATTTTTAACCTACCGATTTAAATAAGCGAGATTTTTTGTCGATTTCGAAAAATTTCAAACTTCTTTATTTACGACTTTAGGGCGATAATTTATACACCGCTGGAATCGTCTCGCCGAGAGGAATCGATTGGAGTAGTTATTTTTAACCTACCGATTTAAATAAGCGAGATTTTTTGTCGATTTCGAAAAATTTCAAACTTCTTTATTTACGACTTTAGGGCGATAATTTATACACCGCTGGAATCGTCTCGCCGAGAGGAATCGATTGGAGTAGTTATTTTTAACCTACCGATTTAAATAAGCGAGATTTTTTGTCGATTTCGAAAAATTTCAAACTTCTTTATTTACGACTTTAGGGCGATAATTTATACACCGCTGGAATCGTCTCGCCGAGAGGAATCGATTGGAGTAGTTATTTTTAACCTACCGATTTAAATATGCGAGATTTTTTGTCGATTTCGAAAAATTTCAAACTTCTTTATTTACGACTTTAGGGCGATAATTTATACACCGCTGGAATCGTCTCGCCGAGAGGAATCGATTGGAGTAGTTATTTTTAACCTACCGATTTAAATAAGCGAGATTTTTTGTCGATTTCGAAATATTTCAAACTTCTTTATTTTACACTTTAGGACGATAATTTATACACCGCTGGAATCGTCTCGCCGAGAGGAATCGATTGGAGTAGTTATTTTTAACCTACCGATTTAAATAAGCGAGATTTTTTGTCGATTTCGAAAAATTTCAAACTTCTTTATTTTACACTTTAGGACGATAATTTATACACCGCTGGAATCGTCTCGCCGAGAGGAATCGATTGGAGTAGTTATTTTTAACCTACCGATTTAAATAAGCGAGATTTTTTGTCGATTTCGAAAAATTTCAAACTTCTTTATTTACGACTTTAGGGCGATAATTTATACACCGCTGGAATCGTCTCGCCGAGAGGAATCGATTGGAGTAGTTATTTTTAACCTACCGATTTAAATAAGCGAGATTTTTTGTCGATTTCGAAAAATTTCAAACTTCTTTATTTACGACTTTAGGGCGATAATTTATACACCGCTGGAATCGTCTCGCCGAGAGGAATCGATTGGAGTAGTTATTTTTAACCTACCGATTTAAATAAGCGAGATTTTTTGTCGATTTCGAAAAATTTCAAACTTCTTTATTTACGACTTTAGGGCGATAATTTATACACCGCTGGAATCGTCTCGCCGAGAGGAATCGATTGGAGTAGTTATTTTTAACCTACCGATTTAAATAAGCGAGATTTTTTGTCGATTTCGAAAAATTTCAAACTTCTTTATTTACGACTTTAGGGCGATAATTTATACACCGCTGGAATCGTCTCGCCGAGAGGAATCGATTGGAGTAGTTATTTTTAACCTCCCGATTTAAATAAGCGAGATTTTTTGTCGATTTCGAAAATTTTCAAACTTCTTTATTTACGACTTTAGGGCGATAATTTATACACCGCTGGAATCGTCTCGCCGAGAGGAATCGATTGGAATAGTTATTTTTAACCTACCGATTTAAATAAGCGAGATTTTTTGTCGATTTCGAAAAATTTCAAACTTCTTTATTTTACACTTTAGGGCGATAATTTATACACCGCTGGAATCGTCTCGCTGAGAGGAATCGATTGGAGTAGTTATTTTTAACCTCCCGATTTAAATAAGCGAGATTTTTTGTCGATTTCGAAAAATTTCAAACTTCTTTATTTTACACTTTAGGGCGATAATTTATACACCGCTGGAATCGTCTCGCTGAGAGGAATCGATTGGAGTAGTTATTTTTAACCTCCCGATTTAAATAAGCGAGATTTTTTGTCGATTTCGAAAAATTTCAAACTTCTTTATTTTACACTTTAGGGCGATAATTTATACACCGCTGGAATCGTCTCGCCGAGAGGAATCGATTGGAGTAGTTATTTTTAACCTACCGATTTAAATAAGCGAGATTTTTTGTCGATTTCGAAAAATTTCAAACTTCTTTATTTACGACTTTAGGGCGATAATTTATACACCGCTGGAATCGTCTCGCCGAGAGGAATCGATTGGAGTAGTTATTTTTAACCTACCGATTTAAATAAGCGAGATTTTTTGTCGATTTCGAAAAATTTCAAACTTCTTTATTTACGACTTTAGGGCGATAATTTATACACCGCTGGAATCGTCTCGCTGAGAGGAATCGATTGGAGTAGTTATTTTTAACCTACCGATTTAAATAAGCGAGATTTTTTGTCGATTTCGAAAAATTTCAAACTTCTTTATTTTACACTTTAGGGCGATAATTTATACACCGCTGGAATCGTCTCGCTGAGAGGAATCGATTGGAGTAGTTATTTTTAACCTACCGATTTAAATAAGCGAGATTTTTTGTCGATTTCGAAAAATTTCAAACTTCTTTATTTTACACTTTAGGACGATAATTTATACACCGCTGGAATCGTCTCGCCGAGAGGAATCGATTGGAGTAGTTATTTTTAACCTACCGATTTAATTAAATAAGCGAGATTTTTTGTCGATTTCGAAAAATTTCAAACTTCTTTATTTACGACTTTAGGGCGATAATTTATACACCGCTGGAATCGTCTCGCTGAGAGGAATCGATTGGAGTAGTTATTTTTAACCTACCGATTTAAATAAGCGAGATTTTTTGTCGATTTCGAAAAATTTCAAACTTCTTTATTTTACACTTTAGGACGATAATTTATACACCGCTGGAATCGTCTCGCCGAGAGGAATCGATTGGAGTAGTTATTTTTAACCTACCGATTTAATTAAATAAGCGAGATTTTTTGTCGATTTCGAAAAATTTCAAACTTCTTTATTTACGACTTTAGGGCGATAATTTATACACCGCTGGAATCGTCTCGCCGAGAGGAATCGATTGGAATAGTTATTTTTAACCTACCGATTTAAATAAGCGAGATTTTTTGTCGATTTCGAAAAATTTCAAACTTCTTTATTTACGACTTTAGGGCGATAATTTATACACCGCTGGAATCGTCTCGCCGAGAGGAATCGATTGGAATAGTTATTTTTAACCTACCGATTTAAATAAGCGAGATTTTTTGTCGATTTCGAAAAATTTCAAACTTCTTTATTTACGACTTTAGGGCGATAATTTATACACCGCTGGAATCGTCTCGCCGAGAGGAATCGATTGGAGTAGTTATTTTTAACCTACCGATTTAAATAAGCGAGATTTTTTGTCGATTTCGAAAAATTTCAAACTTCTTTATTTACGACTTTAGGGCGATAATTTATACACCGCTGGAATCGTCTCGCTGAGAGGAATCGATTGGAGTAGTTATTTTTAACCTACCGATTTAAATAAGCGAGATTTTTTGTCGATTTCGAAAAATTTCAAACTTCTTTATTTTACACTTTAGGACGATAATTTATACACCGCTGGAATCGTCTCGCCGAGAGGAATCGATTGGAGTAGTTATTTTTAACCTACCGATTTAATTAAATAAGCGAGATTTTTTGTCGATTTCGAAAAATTTCAAACTTCTTTATTTACGACTTTAGGGCGATAATTTATACACCGCTGGAATCGTCTCGCCGAGAGGAATCGATTGGAATAGTTATTTTTAACCTACCGATTTAAATAAGCGAGATTTTTTGTCGATTTCGAAAAATTTCAAACTTCTTTATTTACGACTTTAGGGCGATAATTTATACACCGCTGGAATCGTCTCGCCGAGAGGAATCGATTGGAGTAGTTATTTTTAACCTACCGATTTAAATAAGCGAGATTTTTTGTCGATTTCGAAAAATTTCAAACTTCTTTATTTTACACTTTAGGACGATAATTTATACACCGCTGGAATCGTCTCGCTGAGAGGAATCGATTGGAGTAGTTATTTTTAACCTACCGATTTAAATAAGCGAGATTTTTTGTCGATTTCGAAAAATTTCAAACTTCTTTATTTTACACTTTAGGACGATAATTTATACACCGCTGGAATCGTCTCGCCGAGAGGAATCGATTGGAGTAGTTATTTTTAACCTACCGATTTAAATAAGCGAGATTTTTTGTCGACTTCGAAAAATTTCAAACTTCTTTATTTACGACTTTAGGGCGATAATTTATACACCGCTGGAATCGTCTCGCCGAGAGGAATCGATTGGAGTAGTTATTTTTAACCTACCGATTTAAATATGCGAGATTTTTTGTCGATTTCGAAAAATTTCAAACTTCTTTATTTACGACTTTAGGGCGATAATTTATACACCGCTGGAATCGTCTCGCCGAGAGGAATCGATTGGAGTAGTTATTTTTAACCTACCGATTTAAATAAGCGAGATTTTTTGTCGATTTCGAAAAATTTCAAACTTCTTTATTTTACACTTTAGGGCGATAATTTATACACCGCTGGAATCGTCTCGCCGAGAGGAATCGATTGGAGTAGTTATTTTTAACCTACCGATTTAAATAAGCGAGATTTTTTGTCGATTTCGAAAAATTTCAAACTTCTTTATTTACGACTTTAGGGCGATAATTTATACACCGCTGGAATCGTCTCGCCGAGAGGAATCGATTGGAGTAGTTATTTTTAACCTACCGATTTAAATAAGCGAGATTTTTTGTCGATTTCGAAAAATTTCAAACTTCTTTATTTTACACTTTAGGGCGATAATTTATACACCGCTGGAATCGTCTCGCCGAGAGGAATCGATTGGAGTAGTTATTTTTAACCTACCGATTTAAATAAGCGAGATTTTTTGTCGATTTCGAAAAATTTCAAACTTCTTTATTTACGACTTTAGGGCGATAATTTATACACCGCTGGAATCGTCTCGCCGAGAGGAATCGATTGGAGTAGTTATTTTTAACCTACCGATTTAAATAAGCGAGATTTTTTGTCGATTTCGAAAAATTTCAAACTTCTTTATTTACGACTTTAGGGCGATAATTTATACACCGCTGGAATCGTCTCGCCGAGAGGAATCGATTGGAGTAGTTATTTTTAACCTACCGATTTAAATAAGCGAGATTTTTTGTCGATTTCGAAAAATTTCAAACTTCTTTATTTACGACTTTAGGGCGATAATTTATACACCGCTGGAATCGTCTCGCCGAGAGGAATCGATTGGAGTAGTTATTTTTAACCTACCGATTTAAATAAGCGAGATTTTTTGTCGATTTCGAAAAATTTCAAACTTCTTTATTTTACACTTTAGGGCGATAATTTATACACCGCTGGAATCGTCTCGCCGAGAGGAATCGATTGGAGTAGTTATTTTTAACCTACCGATTTAAATAAGCGAGATTTTTTGTCGATTTCGAAAAATTTCAAACTTCTTTATTTACGACTTTAGGGCGATAATTTATACACCGCTGGAATCGTCTCGCCGAGAGGAATCGATTGGAGTAGTTATTTTTAACCTACCGATTTAAATAAGCGAGATTTTTTGTCGATTTCGAAAAATTTCAAACTTCTTTATTTTACACTTTAGGGCGATAATTTATACACCGCTGGAATCGTCTCGCCGAGAGGAATCGATTGGAGTAGTTATTTTTAACCTACCGATTTAAATAAGCGAGATTTTTTGTCGATTTCGAAAAATTTCAAACTTCTTTATTTTACACTTTAGGGCGATAATTTATACACCGCTGGAATCGTCTCGCCGAGAGGAATCGATTGGAGTAGTTATTTTTAACCTACCGATTTAAATAAGCGAGATTTTTTGTCGATTTCGAAAAATTTCAAACTTCTTTATTTACGACTTTAGGGCGATAATTTATACACCGCTGGAATCGTCTCGCCGAGAGGAATCGATTGGAGTAGTTATTTTTAACCTACCGATTTAAATAAGCGAGATTTTTTGTCGATTTCGAAAAATTTCAAACTTCTTTATTTACGACTTTAGGGCGATACTTTATACACCGCTGGAATCGTCTCGCCGAGAGGAATCGATTGGAGTAGTTATTTTTAACCTACCGATTTAAATAAGCGAGATTTTTTGTCGATTTCGAAAAATTTCAAACTTCTTTATTTTACACTTTAGGGCGATAATTTATACACCGCTGGAATCGTCTCGCTGAGAGGAATCGATTGGAGTAGTTATTTTTAACCTACCGATTTAAATAAGCGAGATTTTTTGTCGATTTCGAAAAATTTCAAACTTCTTTATTTACGACTTTAGGGCGATAATTTATACACCGCTGGAATCGTCTCGCCGAGAGGAATCGATTGGAGTAGTTATTTTTAACCTACCGATTTAAATAAGCGAGATTTTTTGTCGATTTCGAAAAATTTCAAACTTCTTTATTTACGACTTTAGGGCGATAATTTATACACCGCTGGAATCGTCTCGCCGAGAGGAATCGATTGGAGTAGTTATTTTTAACCTACCGATTTAAATAAGCGAGATTTTTTGTCGATTTCGAAAAATTTCAAACTTCTTTATTTTACACTTTAGGGCGATAATTTATACACCGCTGGAATCGTCTCGCCGAGAGGAATCGATTGGAGTAGTTATTTTTAACCTACCGATTTAAATAAGCGAGATTTTTTGTCGATTTCGAAAAATTTCAAACTTCTTTATTTTACACTTTAGGGCGATAATTTATACACCGCTGGAATCGTCTCGCTGAGAGGAATCGATTGGAGTAGTTATTTTTAACCTACCGATTTAAATAAGCGAGATTTTTTGTCGATTTCGAAAAATTTCAAACTTCTTTATTTACGACTTTAGGGCGATAATTTATACACCGCTGGAATCGTCTCGCCGAGAGGAATCGATTGGAGTAGTTATTTTTAACCTACCGATTTAAATAAGCGAGATTTTTTGTCGATTTCGAAAAATTTCAAACTTCTTTATTTTACACTTTAGGGCGATAATTTATACACCGCTGGAATCGTCTCGCCGAGAGGAATCGATTGGAGTAGTTATTTTTAACCTACCGATTTAAATAAGCGAGATTTTTTGTCGATTTCGAAAAATTTCAAACTTCTTTATTTACGACTTTAGGGCGATAATTTATACACCGCTGGAATCGTCTCGCCGAGAGGAATCGATTGGAGTAGTTATTTTTAACCTACCGATTTAAATAAGCGAGATTTTTTGTCGATTTCGAAAAATTTCAAACTTCTTTATTTACGACTTTAGGGCGATAATTTATACACCGCTGGAATCGTCTCGCCGAGAGGAATCGATTGGAGTAGTTAATTTTTAACCTACCGATTTAAATAAGCGAGATTTTTTGTCGATTTCGAAAAATTTCAAACTTCTTTATTTTACACTTTAGGGCGATAATTTATACATCGCTGGAATCGTCTCGCTGAGAGGAATCGATTGGAGTAGTTATTTTTAACCTCCCGATTTAAATAAGCGAGATTTTTTGTCGATTTCGAAAAATTTCAAACTTCTTTATTTACGACTTTAGGGCGATAATTTATACACCGCTGGAATCGTCTCGCCGAGAGGAATCGATTGGAGTAGTTATTTTTAACCTACCGATTTAAATAAGCGAGATTTTTTGTCGATTTCGAAAAATTTCAAACTTCTTTATTTACGACTTTAGGGCGATAATTTATACACCGCTGGAATCGTCTCGCCGAGAGGAATCGATTGGAGTAGTTATTTTTAACCTACCGATTTAAATAAGCGAGATTTTTTGTCGATTTCGAAAAATTTCAAACTTCTTTATTTTACACTTTAGGGCGATAATTTATACACCGCTGGAATCGTCTCGCTGAGAGGAATCGATTGGAGTAGTTATTTTTAACCTCCCGATTTAAATAAGCGAGATTTTTTGTCGATTTCGAAAAATTTCAAACTTCCTTATTTACTACTTTAGGGCGATAATTTATACACCGCTGGAATCGTCTCGCCGAGAGGAATCGATTGGAGTAGTTATTTTTAACCTACCGATTTAAATAAGCGAGATTTTTTGTCGATTTCGAAAAATTTCAAACTTCTTTATTTTACACTTTAGGGCGATAATTTATACACCGCTGGAATCGTCTCGCTGAGAGGAATCGATTGGAGTAGTTATTTTTAACCTCCCGATTTAAATAAGCGAGATTTTTTGTCGATTTCGAAAAATTTCAAACTTCTTTATTTACGACTTTAGGGCGATAATTTATACACCGCTGGAATCGTCTCGCCGAGAGGAATCGATTGGAGTAGTTATTTTTAACCTACCGATTTAAATAAGCGAGATTTTTTGTCGATTTCGAAAAATTTCAAACTTCTTTATTTACGACTTTAGGGCGATAATTTATACACCGCTGGAATCGTCTCGCTGAGAGGAATCGATTGGAGTAGTTATTTTTAACCTCCTGATTTAAATAAGCGAGATTTTTTGTCGATTTCGAAAAATTTCAAACTTCTTTATTTTACACTTTAGGGCGATAATTTATACACCGCTGGAATCGTCTCGCTGAGAGGAATCGATTGGAGTAGTTATTTTTAACCTACCGATTTAAATAAGCGAGATTTTTTGTCGATTTCGAAAAATTTCAAACTTCTTTATTTTACACTTTAGGACGATAATTTATACACCGCTGGAATCGTCTCGCCGAGAGGAATCGATTGGAGTAGTTATTTTTAACCTACCGATTTAAATAAGCGAGATTTTTTGTCGATTTCGAAAAATTTCAAACTTCTTTATTTTACAGTTTAGGACGATAATTTATACACCGCTGGAATCGTCTCGCCGAGAGGAATCGATTGGAGTAGTTATTTTTAACCTACTGATTTAAATAAGCGAGATTTTTTGTCGATTTCGAAAAATTTCAAACTTCTTTATTTTACACTTTAGGACGATAATTTATACACCGCTGGAATCGTCTCGCCGAGAGGAATCGATTGGAGTAGTTATTTTTAACCTACCGATTTAAATAAGCGAGATTTTTTGTCGATTTCGAAAAATTTCAAACTTCTTTATTTTACACTTTAGGGACGATAATTTATACACCGCTGGAATCGTCTCGCCGAGAGGAATCGATTGGAGTAGTTATTTTTAACCTACCGATTTAAATAAGCGAGATTTTTTGTCGATTTCGAAAAATTTCAAACTTCTTTATTTACGACTTTAGGGCGATAATTTATACACCGCTGGAATCGTCTCGCCGAGAGGAATCGATTGGAGTAGTTATTTTTAACCTACCGATTCAAATAAGCGAGATTTTTTGTCGATTTCGAAAAATTTCAAACTTCTTTATTTACGACTTTAGGGCGATAATTTATACACCGCTGGAATCGTCTCGCCGAGAGGAATCGATTGGAGTAGTTATTTTTAACCTACCGATTCAAATAAGCGAGATTTTTTGTCGATTTCGAAAAATTTCAAACTTCTTTATTTACGACTTTAGGGCGATAATTTATACACCGCTGGAATCGTCTCGCCGAGAGGAATCGATTGGAGTAGTTATTTTTAACCTACCGATTTAAATAAGCGAGATTTTTTGTCGATTTCGAAAAATTTCAAACTTCTTTATTTTACACTTTAGGACGATAATTTATACACCGCTGGAATCGTCTCGCTGAGAGGAATCGATTGGAGTAGTTATTTTTAACCTACCGATTTAAATAAGCGAGATTTTTTTGTCGATTTCGAAAAATTTCAAACTTCTTTATTTACGACTTTAGGGCGATACTTTATACACCGCTGGAATCGTCTCGCCGAGAGGAATCGATTGGAGTAGTTATTTTTAACCTACCGATTTAAATAAGCGAGATTTTTTGTCGATTTCGAAAAATTTCAAACTTCTTTATTTTACACTTTAGGGCGATAATTTATACACCGCTGGAATCGTCTCGCTGAGAGGAATCGATTGGAGTAGTTATTTTTAACCTACCGATTTAAATAAGCGAGATTTTTTTGTCGATTTCGAAAAATTTCAAACTTCTTTATTTACGACTTTAGGGCGATAATTTATACACCGCTGGAATCGTCTCGCCGAGAGGAATCGATTGGAGTAGTTATTTTTAACCTACCGATTTAAATAAGCGAGATTTTTTGTCGATTTCGAAAAATTTCAAACTTCTTTATTTACGACTTTAGGGCGATAATTTATACACCGCTGGAATCGTCTCGCCGAGAGGAATCGATTGGAGTAGTTATTTTTAACCTACCGATTTAAATAAGCGAGATTTTTTGTCGATTTCGAAAAATTTCAAACTTCTTTATTTTACACTTTAGGGCGATAATTTATACACGGCTGGAATCGTCTCGCCGAGAGGAATCGATTGGAGTAGTTATTTTTAACCTACCGATTTAAATAAGCGAGATTTTTTGTCGATTTCGAAAAATTTCAAACTTCTTTATTTTACACTTTAGGGCGATAATTTATACACCGCTGGAATCGTCTCGCTGAGAGGAATCGATTGGAGTAGTTATTTTTAACCTACCGATTTAAATAAGCGAGATTTTTTGTCGATTTCGAAAAATTTCAAACTTCTTTATTTACGACTTTAGGGCGATAATTTATACACCGCTGGAATCGTCTCGCCGAGAGGAATCGATTGGAGTAGTTATTTTTAACCTACCGATTTAAATAAGCGAGATTTTTTGTCGATTTCGAAAAATTTCAAACTTCTTTATTTTACACTTTAGGGCGATAATTTATACACCGCTGGAATCGTCTCGCCGAGAGGAATCGATTGGAGTAGTTATTTTTAACCTACCGATTTAAATAAGCGAGATTTTTTGTCGATTTCGAAAAATTTCAAACTTCTTTATTTACGACTTTAGGGCGATAATTTATACACCGCTGGAATCGTCTCGCCGAGAGGAATCGATTGGAGTAGTTATTTTTAACCTCCCGATTTAAATAAGCGAGATTTTTTGTCGATTTCGAAAAATTTCAAACTTCTTTATTTACGACTTTAGGGCGATAATTTATACACCGCTGGAATCGTCTCGCCGAGAGGAATCGATTGGAGTAGTTATTTTTAACCTACCGATTTAAATAAGCGAGATTTTTTGTCGATTTCGAAAAATTTCAAACTTCTTTATTTACGACTTTAGGGCGATAATTTATACACCGCTGGAATCGTCTCGCCGAGAGGAATCGATTGGAGTAGTTATTTTTAACCTACCGATTTAAATAAGCGAGATTTTTTGTCGATTTCGAAAAATTTCAAACTTCTTTATTTTACACTTTAGGGCGATAATTTATACACCGCTGGAATCGTCTCGCTGAGAGGAATCGATTGGAGTAGTTATTTTTAACCTCCCGATTTAAATAAGCGAGATTTTTTGTCGATTTCGAAAAATTTCAAACTTCCTTATTTACTACTTTAGGGCGATAATTTATACACCGCTGGAATCGTCTCGCCGAGAGGAATCGATTGGAGTAGTTATTTTTAACCTACCGATTTAAATAAGCGAGATTTTTTGTCGATTTCGAAAAAATTTCAAACTTCTTTATTTTACACTTTAGGGCGATAATTTATACACCGCTGGAATCGTCTCGCTGAGAGGAATCGATTGGAGTAGTTATTTTTAACCTCCCGATTTAAATAAGCGAGATTTTTTGTCGATTTCGAAAAATTTCAAACTTCTTTATTTACGACTTTAGGGCGATAATTTATACACCGCTGGAATCGTCTCGCCGAGAGGAATCGATTGGAGTAGTTATTTTTAACCTACCGATTTAAATAAGCGAGATTTTTTGTCGATTTCGAAAAATTTCAAACTTCTTTATTTACGACTTTAGGGCGATAATTTATACACCGCTGGAATCGTCTCGCTGAGAGGAATCGATTGGAGTAGTTATTTTTAACCTCCTGATTTAAATAAGCGAGATTTTTTGTCGATTTCGAAAAATTTCAAACTTCTTTATTTTACACTTTAGGGCGATAATTTATACACCGCTGGAATCGTCTCGCCGAGAGGAATCGATTGGAGTAGTTATTTTTAACCTACCGATTTAAATAAGCGAGATTTTTTGTCGATTTCGAAAAATTTCAAACTTCTTTATTTTACACTTTAGGGCGATAATTTATACACCGCTGGAATCGTCTCGCTGAGAGGAATCGATTGGAGTAGTTATTTTTAACCTACCGATTTAAATAAGCGAGATTTTTTGTCGATTTCGAAAAATTTCAAACTTCTTTATTTACGACTTTAGGGCGATAATTTATACACCGCTGGAATCGTCTCGCCGAGAGGAATCGATTGGAGTAGTTATTTTTAACCTACCGATTTAAATAAGCGAGATTTTTTGTCGATTTCGAAAAATTTTAAACTTCTTTATTTTACACTTTAGGACGATAATTTATACACCGCTGGAATCGTCTCGCCGAGAGGAATCGATTGGAGTAGTTATTTTTAACCTACCGATTTAAATAAGCGAGATTTTTTGTCGATTTCGAAAAATTTCAAACTTCTTTATTTTACACTTTAGGACGATAATTTATACACCGCTGGAATCGTCTCGCTGAGAGGAATCGATTGGAGTAGTTATTTTTAACCTACCGATTTAAATAAGCGAGATTTTTTGTCGATTTCGAAAAATTTCAAACTTCTTTATTTACGACTTTAGGGCGATAATTTATACACCGCTGGAATCGTCTCGCTGAGAGGAATCGATTGGAGTAGTTATTTTTAACCTACCGATTTAAATAAGCGAGATTTTTTGTCGATTTCGAAAAATTTCAAACTTCTTTATTTTACACTTTAGGGACGATAATTTATACACCGCTGGAATCGTCTCGCTGAGAGGAATCGATTGGAGTAGTTATTTTTAACCTACCGATTTAAATAAGCGAGATTTTTTGTCGATTTCGAAAAATTTCAAACTTCTTTATTTTACACTTTAGGGCGATAATTTATACACCGCTGGAATCGTCTCGCTGAGAGGAATCGATTGGAGTAGTTATTTTTAACCTACCGATTTAAATAAGCGAGATTTTTTGTCGATTTCGAAAAATTTCAAACTTCTTTATTTTACACTTTAGGGCGATAATTTATACACCGCTGGAATCGTCTCGCTGAGAGGAATCGATTGGAGTAGTTATTTTTAACCTCCTGATTTAAATAAGCGAGATTTTTTGTCGATTTCGAAAAATTTCAAACTTCTTTATTTTACACTTTAGGGCGATAATTTATACACCGCTGGAATCGTCTCGCTGAGAGGAATCGATTGGAGTAGTTATTTTTAACCTACCGATTTAAATAAGCGAGATTTTTTGTCGATTTCGAAAAATTTCAAACTTCTTTATTTTACACTTTAGGACGATAATTTATACACCGCTGGAATCGTCTCGCTGAGAGGAATCGATTGGAGTAGTTATTTTTAACCTACCGATTTAAATAAGCGAGATTTTTTGTCGATTTCGAAAAATTTCAAACTTCTTTATTTTACACTTTAGGACGATAATTTATACACCGCTGGAATCGTCTCGCCGAGAGGAATCGATTGGAGTAGTTATTTTTAACCTACCGATTTAAATAAGCGAGATTTTTTGTCGATTTCGAAAAATTTCAAACTTCTTTATTTTACACTTTAGGACGATAATTTATACACCGCTGGAATCGTCTCGCCGAGAGGAATCGATTGGAGTAGTTATTTTTAACCTACCGATTTAAATAAGCGAGATTTTTTGTCGATTTCGAAAAATTTCAAACTTCTTTATTTTACACTTTAGGACGATAATTTATACACCGCTGGAATCGTCTCGCCGAGAGGAATCGATTGGAGTAGTTATTTTTAACCTACCGATTTAAATAAGCGAGATTTTTTGTCGATTTCGAAAAATTTCAAACTTCTTTATTTTACACTTTAGGACGATAATTTATACACCGCTGGAATCGTCTCGCCGAGAGGAATCGATTGGAGTAGTTATTTTTAACCTACCGATTTAAATAAGCGAGATTTTTTGTCGATTTCGAAAAATTTCAAACTTCTTTATTTTACACTTTAGGACGATAATTTATACACCGCTGGAATCGTCTCGCCGAGAGGAATCGATTGGAGTAGTTATTTTTAACCTACCGATTTAAATAAGCGAGATTTTTTGTCGATTTCGAAAAATTTCAAACTTCTTTATTTTACACTTTAGGACGATAATTTATACACCGCTGGAATCGTCTCGCCGAGAGGAATCGATTGGAGTAGTTATTTTTAACCTACCGATTTAAATAAGCGAGATTTTTTGTCGATTTCGAAAAATTTCAAACTTCTTTATTTTACACTTTAGGACGCTGGAATCGTCTCGCCGAGAGGAATCGATTGGAGTAGTTATTTTTAACCTACCGATTTAAATAAGCGAGATTTTTTGTCGATTTCGAAAAATTTCAAACTTCTTTATTTACGACTTTAGGGCGATAATTTATACACCGCTGGAATCGTCTCGCCGAGAGGAATCGATTGGAGTAGTTATTTTTAACCTACCGATTTAAATAAGCGAGATTTTTTGTCGATTTCGAAAAATTTCAAACTTCTTTATTTACGACTTTAGGGCGATAATTTATACACCGCTGGAATCGTCTCGCCGAGAGGAATCGATTGGAGTAGTTATTTTTAACCTACCGATTTAAATAAGCGAGATTTTTTGTCGATTTCGAAAAATTTCAAACTTCTTTATTTACGACTTTAGGGCGATAATTTATACACCGCTGGAATCGTCTCGCCGAGAGGAATCGATTGGAGTAGTTATTTTTAACCTACCGATTTAAATAAGCGAGATTTTTTGTCGATTTCGAAAAATTTCAAACTTCTTTATTTACGACTTTAGGGCGATAATTTATACACCGCTGGAATCGTCTCGCCGAGAGGAATCGATTGGAGTAGTTATTTTTAACCTACCGATTTAAATAAGCGAGATTTTTTGTCGATTTCGAAAAATTTCAAACTTCTTTATTTACGACTTTAGGGCGATAATTTATACACCGCTGGAATCGTCTCGCCGAGAGGAATCGATTGGAGAAGTTATTTTTAACCTACCGATTTAAATAAGCGAGATTTTTTGTCGATTTCGAAAAATTTCAAACTTCTTTATTTTACACTTTAGGGCGATAATTTATACACCGCTGGAATCGTCTCGCTGAGAGGAATCGATTGGAGTAGTTATTTTTAACCTCCCGATTTAAATAAGCGAGATTTTTTGTCGATTTCGAAAAATTTCAAACTTCTTTATTTTACACTTTAGGGCGATAATTTATACACCGCTGGAATCGTCTCGCCGAGAGGAATCGATTGGAGTAGTTATTTTTAACCTACCGATTTAAATAAGCGAGATTTTTTGTCGATTTCGAAAAATTTCAAACTTCTTTATTTACGACTTTAGGGCGATAATTTATACACCGCTGGAATCGTCTCGCCGAGAGGAATCGATTGGAGTAGTTATTTTTAACCTACCGATTTAAATAAGCGAGATTTTTTGTCGATTTCGAAAAATTTCAAACTTCTTTATTTACGACTTTAGGGCGATAATTTATACACCGCTGGAATCGTCTCGCCGAGAGGAATCGATTGGAGAAGTTATTTTTAACCTACCGATTTAAATAAGCGAGATTTTTTGTCGATTTCGAAAAATTTCAAACTTCTTTATTTTACACTTTAGGGCGATAATTTATACACCGCTGGAATCGTCTCGCTGAGAGGAATCGATTGGAGTAGTTATTTTTAACCTCCTGATTTAAATAAGCGAGATTTTTTGTCGATTTCGAAAAATTTCAAACTTCTTTATTTTACACTTTAGGGCGATAATTTATACACCGCTGGAATCGTCTCGCTGAGAGGAATCGATTGGAGTAGTTATTTTTAACCTACCGATTTAAATAAGCGAGATTTTTTGTCGATTTCGAAAAATTTCAAACTTCTTTATTTTACACTTTAGGACGATAATTTATACACCGCTGGAATCGTCTCGCTGAGAGGAATCGATTGGAGTAGTTATTTTTAACCTACCGATTTAAATAAGCGAGATTTTTTGTCGATTTCGAAAAATTTCAAACTTCTTTATTTTACACTTTAGGACGATAATTTATACACCGCTGGAATCGTCTCGCCGAGAGGAATCGATTGGAGTAGTTATTTTTAACCTACCGATTTAAATAAGCGAGATTTTTTGTCGATTTCGAAAAATTTCAAACTTCTTTATTTTACACTTTAGGACGATAATTTATACACCGCTGGAATCGTCTCGCCGAGAGGAATCGATTGGAGTAGTTATTTTTAACCTACCGATTTAAATAAGCGAGATTTTTTGTCGATTTCGAAAAATTTCAAACTTCTTTATTTTACACTTTAGGACGATAATTTATACACCGCTGGAATCGTCTCGCCGAGAGGAATCGATTGGAGTAGTTATTTTTAACCTACCGATTTAAATAAGCGAGATTTTTTGTCGATTTCGAAAAATTTCAAACTTCTTTATTTTACACTTTAGGACGATAATTTATACACCGCTGGAATCGTCTCGCCGAGAGGAATCGATTGGAGTAGTTATTTTTAACCTACCGATTTAAATAAGCGAGATTTTTTGTCGATTTCGAAAAATTTCAAACTTCTTTATTTTACACTTTAGGACGATAATTTATACACCGCTGGAATCGTCTCGCCGAGAGGAATCGATTGGAGTAGTTATTTTTAACCTACCGATTTAAATAAGCGAGATTTTTTGTCGATTTCGAAAAATTTCAAACTTCTTTATTTTACACTTTAGGACGATAATTTATACACCGCTGGAATCGTCTCGCCGAGAGGAATCGATTGGAGTAGTTATTTTTAACCTACCGATTTAAATAAGCGAGATTTTTTGTCGATTTCGAAAAATTTCAAACTTCTTTATTTTACACTTTAGGACGCTGGAATCGTCTCGCCGAGAGGAATCGATTGGAGTAGTTATTTTTAACCTACCGATTTAAATAAGCGAGATTTTTTGTCGATTTCGAAAAATTTCAAACTTCTTTATTTACGACTTTAGGGCGATAATTTATACACCGCTGGAATCGTCTCGCCGAGAGGAATCGATTGGAGTAGTTATTTTTAACCTACCGATTTAAATAAGCGAGATTTTTTGTCGATTTCGAAAAATTTCAAACTTCTTTATTTACGACTTTAGGGCGATAATTTATACACCGCTGGAATCGTCTCGCCGAGAGGAATCGATTGGAGTAGTTATTTTTAACCTACCGATTTAAATAAGCGAGATTTTTTGTCGATTTCGAAAAATTTCAAACTTCTTTATTTACGACTTTAGGGCGATAATTTATACACCGCTGGAATCGTCTCGCCGAGAGGAATCGATTGGAGTAGTTATTTTTAACCTACCGATTTAAATAAGCGAGATTTTTTGTCGATTTCGAAAAATTTCAAACTTCTTTATTTACGACTTTAGGGCGATAATTTATACACCGCTGGAATCGTCTCGCCGAGAGGAATCGATTGGAGTAGTTATTTTTAACCTACCGATTTAAATAAGCGAGATTTTTTGTCGATTTCGAAAAATTTCAAACTTCTTTATTTACGACTTTAGGGCGATAATTTATACACCGCTGGAATCGTCTCGCCGAGAGGAATCGATTGGAGAAGTTATTTTTAACCTACCGATTTAAATAAGCGAGATTTTTTGTCGATTTCGAAAAATTTCAAACTTCTTTATTTTACACTTTAGGGCGATAATTTATACACCGCTGGAATCGTCTCGCTGAGAGGAATCGATTGGAGTAGTTATTTTTAACCTCCCGATTTAAATAAGCGAGATTTTTTGTCGATTTCGAAAAATTTCAAACTTCTTTATTTTACACTTTAGGGCGATAATTTATACACCGCTGGAATCGTCTCGCCGAGAGGAATCGATTGGAGTAGTTATTTTTAACCTACCGATTTAAATAAGCGAGATTTTTTGTCGATTTCGAAAAATTTCAAACTTCTTTATTTACGACTTTAGGGCGATAATTTATACACCGCTGGAATCGTCTCGCCGAGAGGAATCGATTGGAGTAGTTATTTTTAACCTACCGATTTAAATAAGCGAGATTTTTTGTCGATTTCGAAAAATTTCAAACTTCTTTATTTACGACTTTAGGGCGATAATTTATACACCGCTGGAATCGTCTCGCCGAGAGGAATCGATTGGAGAAGTTATTTTTAACCTACCGATTTAAATAAGCGAGATTTTTTGTCGATTTCGAAAAATTTCAAACTTCTTTATTTACGACTTTAGGGCGATAATTTATACACCGCTGGAATCGTCTCGCCGAGAGGAATCGATTGGAGTAGTTATTTTTAACCTACCGATTTAAATAAGCGAGATTTTTTGTCGATTTCGAAAAATTTCAAACTTCTTTATTTTACACTTTAGGACGATAATTTATACACCGCTGGAATCGTCTCGCTGAGAGGAATCGATTGGAGTAGTTATTTTTAACCTACTCGATTGGAGTAGTTATTTTTAACCTCCCGATTTAAATAAGCGAGATTTTTTGTCGATTTCGAAAAATTTCAAACTTCTTTATTTTACACTTTAGGGCGATAATTTATACACCGCTGGAATCGTCTCGCCGAGAGGAATCGATTGGAGTAGTTATTTTTAACCTACCGATTTAAATAAGCGAGATTTTTTGTCGATTTCGAAAAATTTCAAACTTCTTTATTTACGACTTTAGGGCGATAATTTATACACCGCTGGAATCGTCTCGCCGAGAGGAATCGATTGGAGTAGTTATTTTTAACCTACCGATTTAAATAAGCGAGATTTTTTGTCGAATCGTCTCGCCGAGAGGAATCGATTGGAGTAGTTATTTTTAACCTACCGATTTAAATAAGCGAGATTTTTTGTCGATTTCGAAAAATTTCAAACTTCTTTATTTTACACTTTAGGGCGATAATTTATACACCGCTGGAATCGTCTCGCTGAGAGGAATCGATTGGAGTAGTTATTTTTAACCTACCGATTTAAATAAGCGAGATTTTTTGTCGATTTCGAAAAATTTCAAACTTCTTTATTTACGACTTTAGGGCGATAATTTATACACCGCTGGAATCGTCTCGCCGAGAGGAATCGATTGGAGTAGTTATTTTTAACCTACCGATTTAAATAAGCGAGATTTTTTGTCGATTTCGAAAAATTTCAAACTTCTTTATTTTACACTTTAGGACGATAATTTATACACCGCTGGAATCGTCTCGCTGAGAGGAATCGATTGGAGTAGTTATTTTTAACCTACCGATTTAAATAAGCGAGATTTTTTGTCGATTTCGAAAAATTTCAAACTTCTTTATTTACGACTTTAGGGCGATAATTTATACACCGCTGGAATCGTCTCGCTGAGAGGAATCGATTGGAGTAGTTATTTTTAACCTCCTGATTTAAATAAGCGAGATTTTTTGTCGATTTCGAAAAATTTCAAACTTCTTTATTTTACACTTTAGGGCGATAATTTATACACCGCTGGAATCGTCTCGCTGAGAGGAATCGATTGGAGTAGTTATTTTTAACCTACCGATTTAAATAAGCGAGATTTTTTGTCGATTTCGAAAAATTTCAAACTTCTTTATTTTACACTTTAGGACGATAATTTATACACCGCTGGAATCGTCTCGCTGAGAGGAATCGATTGGAGTAGTTATTTTTAACCTACCGATTTAAATAAGCGAGATTTTTTGTCGATTTCGAAAAATTTCAAACTTCTTTATTTTACACTTTAGGACGATAATTTATACACCGCTGGAATCGTCTCGCCGAGAGGAATCGATTGGAGTAGTTATTTTTAACCTACCGATTTAAATAAGCGAGATTTTTTGTCGATTTCGAAAAATTTCAAACTTCTTTATTTTACACTTTAGGACGATAATTTATACACCGCTGGAATCGTCTCGCCGAGAGGAATCGATTGGAGTAGTTATTTTTAACCTACCGATTTAAATAAGCGAGATTTTTTGTCGATTTCGAAAAATTTCAAACTTCTTTATTTTACACTTTAGGACGATAATTTATACACCGCTGGAATCGTCTCGCCGAGAGGAATCGATTGGAGTAGTTATTTTTAACCTACCGATTTAAATAAGCGAGATTTTTTGTCGATTTCGAAAAATTTCAAACTTCTTTATTTTACACTTTAGGACGATAATTTATACACCGCTGGAATCGTCTCGCCGAGAGGAATCGATTGGAGTAGTTATTTTTAACCTACCGATTTAAATAAGCGAGATTTTTTGTCGATTTCGAAAAATTTCAAACTTCTTTATTTTACACTTTAGGACGATAATTTATACACCGCTGGAATCGTCTCGCCGAGAGGAATCGATTGGAGTAGTTATTTTTAACCTACCGATTTAAATAAGCGAGATTTTTTGTCGATTTCGAAAAATTTCAAACTTCTTTATTTTACACTTTAGGACGATAATTTATACACCGCTGGAATCGTCTCGCCGAGAGGAATCGATTGGAGTAGTTATTTTTAACCTACCGATTTAAATAAGCGAGATTTTTTGTCGATTTCGAAAAATTTCAAACTTCTTTATTTTACACTTTAGGACGCTGGAATCGTCTCGCCGAGAGGAATCGATTGGAGTAGTTATTTTTAACCTACCGATTTAAATAAGCGAGATTTTTTGTCGATTTCGAAAAATTTCAAACTTCTTTATTTACGACTTTAGGGCGATAATTTATACACCGCTGGAATCGTCTCGCCGAGAGGAATCGATTGGAGTAGTTATTTTTAACCTACCGATTTAAATAAGCGAGATTTTTTGTCGATTTCGAAAAATTTCAAACTTCTTTATTTACGACTTTAGGGCGATAATTTATACACCGCTGGAATCGTCTCGCCGAGAGGAATCGATTGGAGTAGTTATTTTTAACCTACCGATTTAAATAAGCGAGATTTTTTGTCGATTTCGAAAAATTTCAAACTTCTTTATTTACGACTTTAGGGCGATAATTTATACACCGCTGGAATCGTCTCGCCGAGAGGAATCGATTGGAGTAGTTATTTTTAACCTACCGATTTAAATAAGCGAGATTTTTTGTCGATTTCGAAAAATTTCAAACTTCTTTATTTACGACTTTAGGGCGATAATTTATACACCGCTGGAATCGTCTCGCCGAGAGGAATCGATTGGAGTAGTTATTTTTAACCTACCGATTTAAATAAGCGAGATTTTTTGTCGATTTCGAAAAATTTCAAACTTCTTTATTTACGACTTTAGGGCGATAATTTATACACCGCTGGAATCGTCTCGCCGAGAGGAATCGATTGGAGTAGTTATTTTTAACCTACCGATTTAAATATGCGAGATTTTTTGTCGATTTCGAAAAATTTCAAACTTCTTTATTTTACACTTTAGGACGATAATTTATACACCGCTGGAATCGTCTCGCTGAGAGGAATCGATTGGAGTAGTTATTTTTAACCTACCGATTTAAATAAGCGAGATTTTTTGTCGATTTCGAAAAATTTCAAACTTCTTTATTTTACACTTTAGGGCGATAATTTATACACCGCTGGAATCGTCTCGCTGAGAGGAATCGATTGGAGTAGTTATTTTTAACCTCCCGATTTAAATAAGCGAGATTTTTTGTCGATTTCGAAAAATTTCAAACTTCTTTATTTTACACTTTAGGGCGATAATTTATACACCGCTGGAATCGTCTCGCCGAGAGGAATCGATTGGAGTAGTTATTTTTAACCTACCGATTTAAATAAGCGAGATTTTTTGTCGATTTCGAAAAATTTCAAACTTCTTTATTTACGACTTTAGGGCGATAATTTATACACCGCTGGAATCGTCTCGCCGAGAGGAATCGATTGGAGTAGTTATTTTTAACCTACCGATTTAAATAAGCGAGATTTTTTGTCGATTTCGAAAAATTTCAAACTTCTTTATTTACGACTTTAGGGCGATAATTTATACACCGCTGGAATCGTCTCGCCGAGAGGAATCGATTGGAGAGTTATTTTTAACCTACCGATTTAAATAAGCGAGATTTTTTGTCGATTTCGAAAAATTTCAAACTTCTTTATTTACGACTTTAGGGCGATAATTTATACACCGCTGGAATCGTCTCGCCGAGAGGATTAGTTATTTTTAACCTACCGATTTAAATAAGCGAGATTTTTTGTCGATTTCGAAAAATTTCAAACTTCTTTATTTACGACTTTAGGGCGATAATTTATACACCGCTGGAATCGTCTCGCCGAGAGGAATCGATTGGAGTAGTTATTTTTAACCTACCGATTTAAATAAGCGAGATTTTTTGTCGATTTCGAAAAATTTCAAACTTCTTTATTTACGACTTTAGGGCGATAATTTATACACCGCTGGAATCGTCTCGCCGAGAGGAATCGATTGGAGAAGTTATTTTTAACCTACCGATTTAAATAAGCGAGATTTTTTGTCGATTTCGAAAAATTTCAAACTTCTTTATTTACGACTTTAGGGCGATAATTTATACACCGCTGGAATCGTCTCGCCGAGAGGAATCGATTGGAGTAGTTATTTTTAACCTACCGATTTAAATAAGCGAGATTTTTTGTCGATTTCGAAAAATTTCAAACTTCTTTATTTTACACTTTAGGACGATAATTTATACACCGCTGGAATCGTCTCGCTGAGAGGAATCGATTGGAGTAGTTATTTTTAACCTACCGATTTAAATAAGCGAGATTTTTTGTCGATTTCGAAAAATTTCAAACTTCTTTATTTTACACTTTAGGACGATAATTTATACACCGCTGGAATCGTCTCGCCGAGAGGAATCGATTGGAGTAGTTATTTTTAACCTACCGATTTAAATAAGCGAGATTTTTTGTCGATTTCGAAAAATTTCAAACTTCTTTATTTACGACTTTAGGGCGATAATTTATACACCGCTGGAATCGTCTCGCCGAGAGGAATCGATTGGAGTAGTTATTTTTAACCTACCGATTTAAATATGCGAGATTTTTTGTCGATTTCGAAAAATTTCAAACTTCTTTATTTACGACTTTAGGGCGATAATTTATACACCGCTGGAATCGTCTCGCCGAGAGGAATCGATTGGAGTAGTTATTTTTAACCTACCGATTTAAATAAGCGAGATTTTTTGTCGATTTCGAAAAATTTCAAACTTCTTTATTTACGACTTTAGGGCGATACTTTATACACCGCTGGAATCGTCTCGCCGAGAGGAATCGATTGGAGTAGTTATTTTTAACCTACCGATTTAAATAAGCGAGATTTTTTGTCGATTTCGAAAAATTTCAAACTTCTTTATTTACGACTTTAGGGCGATAATTTATACACCGCTGGAATCGTCTCGCCGAGAGGAATCGATTGGAGTAGTTATTTTTAACCTACCGATTTAAATAAGCGAGATTTTTTGTCGATTTCGAAAAATTTCAAACTTCTTTATTTTACACTTTAGGGCGATAATTTATACACCGCTGGAATCGTCTCGCTGAGAGGAATCGATTGGAGTAGTTATTTTTAACCTCCCGATTTAAATAAGCGAGATTTTTTGTCGATTTCGAAAAATTTCAAACTTCTTTATTTACTACTTTAGGGCGATAATTTATACACCGCTGGAATCGTCTCGCCGAGAGGAATCGATTGGAGTAGTTATTTTTAACCTACCGATTTAAATAAGCGAGATTTTTTGTCGATTTCGAAAAATTTCAAACTTCTTTATTTTACACTTTAGGGCGATAATTTATACACCGCTGGAATCGTCTCGCCGAGAGGAATCGATTGGAGTAGTTATTTTTAACCTACCGATTTAAATAAGCGAGATTTTTTGTCGATTTCGAAAAATTTCAAACTTCTTTATTTTACACTTTAGGGCGATAATTTATACACCGCTGGAATCGTCTCGCCGAGAGGAATCGATTGGAGTAGTTATTTTTAACCTACCGATTTAAATAAGCGAGATTTTTTGTCGATTTCGAAAAATTTCAAACTTCTTTATTTACGACTTTAGGGCGATAATTTATACACCGCTGGAATCGTCTCGCCGAGAGGAATCGATTGGAGTAGTTATTTTTAACCTACCGATTTAAATAAGCGAGATTTTTTGTCGATTTCGAAAAATTTCAAACTTCTTTATTTACGACTTTAGGGCGATAATTTATACACCGCTGGAATCGTCTCGCCGAGAGGAATCGATTGGAGTAGTTATTTTTAACCTACCGATTTAAATAAGCGAGATTTTTTGTCGATTTCGAAAAATTTCAAACTTCTTTATTTACTACTTTAGGGCGATAATTTATACACCGCTGGAATCGTCTCGCCGAGAGGAATCGATTGGAGTAGTTATTTTTAACCTACCGATTTAAATAAGCGAGATTTTTTGTCGATTTCGAAAAATTTCAAACTTCTTTATTTTACACTTTAGGGCGATAATTTATACACCGCTGGAATCGTCTCGCTGAGAGGAATCGATTGGAGTAGTTATTTTTAACCTCCCGATTTAAATAAGCGAGATTTTTTGTCGATTTCGAAAAATTTCAAACTTCTTTATTTACTACTTTAGGGCGATAATTTATACACCGCTGGAATCGTCTCGCCGAGAGGAATCGATTGGAGTAGTTATTTTTAACCTACCGATTTAAATAAGCGAGATTTTTTGTCGATTTCGAAAAATTTCAAACTTCTTTATTTTACACTTTAGGGCGATAATTTATACACCGCTGGAATCGTCTCGCTGAGAGGAATCGATTGGAGTAGTTATTTTTAACCTCCCGATTTAAATAAGCGAGATTTTTTGTCGATTTCGAAAAATTTCAAACTTCTTTATTTTACACTTTAGGGCGATAATTTATACACCGCTGGAATCGTCTCGCTGAGAGGAATCGATTGGAGTAGTTATTTTTAACCTCCCGATTTAAATAAGCGAGATTTTTTGTCGACTTCGAAAAATTTCAAACTTCCTTATTTACTACTTTAGGGCGATCATTTATACACCGCTGGAATCGTCTCGCCGAGAGGAATCGATTGGAGTAGTTATTTTTAACCTACCGATTTAAATAAGCGAGATTTTTTGTCGATTTCGAAAAATTTCAAACTTCTTTATTTTACACTTTAGGGCGATAATTTATACACCGCTGGAATCGTCTCGCCGAGAGGAATCGATTGGAGTAGTTATTTTTAACCTACCGATTTAAATAAGCGAGATTTTTTGTCGATTTCGAAAAATTTCAAACTTCTTTATTTACGACTTTAGGGCGATAATTTATACACCGCTGGAATCGTCTCGCCGAGAGGAATCGATTGGAGTAGTTATTTTTAACCTACCGATTTAAATAAGCGAGATTTTTTGTCGATTTCGAAAAATTTCAAACTTCTTTATTTACGACTTTAGGGCGATAATTTATACACCGCTGGAATCGTCTCGCCGAGAGGAATCGATTGGAGTAGTTATTTTTAACCTACCGATTTAAATAAGCGAGATTTTTTGTCGATTTCGAAAAATTTCAAACTTCTTTATTTTACACTTTAGGACGATAATTTATACACCGCTGGAATCGTCTCGCTGAGAGGAATCGATTGGAGTAGTTATTTTTAACCTACCGATTTAAATAAGCGAGATTTTTTGTCGATTTCGAAAAATTTCAAACTTCTTTATTTACGACTTTAGGGCGATAATTTATACACCGCTGGAATCGTCTCGCCGAGAGGAATCGATTGGAGTAGTTATTTTTAACCTACCGATTTAAATAAGCGAGATTTTTTGTCGATTTCGAAAAATTTCAAACTTCTTTATTTTACACTTTAGGGCGATAATTTATACACCGCTGGAATCGTCTCGCTGAGAGGAATCGATTGGAGTAGTTATTTTTAACCTCCCGATTTAAATAAGCGAGATTTTTTGTCGATTTCGAAAAATTTCAAACTTCTTTATTTTACACTTTAGGGCGATAATTTATACACCGCTGGAATCGTCTCGCTGAGAGGAATCGATTGGAGTAGTTATTTTTAACCTCCCGATTTAAATAAGCGAGATTTTTTGTCGACTTCGAAAAATTTCAAACTTCCTTATTTACTACTTTAGGGCGATCATTTATACACCGCTGGAATCGTCTCGCCGAGAGGAATCGATTGGAGTAGTTATTTTTAACCTACCGATTTAAATAAGCGAGATTTTTTGTCGATTTCGAAAAATTTCAAACTTCTTTATTTTACACTTTAGGGCGATAATTTATACACCGCTGGAATCGTCTCGCCGAGAGGAATCGATTGGAGTAGTTATTTTTAACCTACCGATTTAAATAAGCGAGATTTTTTGTCGATTTCGAAAAATTTCAAACTTCTTTATTTACGACTTTAGGGCGATAATTTATACACCGCTGGAATCGTCTCGCCGAGAGGAATCGATTGGAGTAGTTATTTTTAACCTACCGATTTAAATAAGCGAGATTTTTTGTCGATTTCGAAAAATTTCAAACTTCTTTATTTACGACTTTAGGGCGATAATTTATACACCGCTGGAATCGTCTCGCCGAGAGGAATCGATTGGAGTAGTTATTTTTAACCTACCGATTTAAATAAGCGAGATTTTTTGTCGATTTCGAAAAATTTCAAACTTCTTTATTTTACACTTTAGGACGATAATTTATACACCGCTGGAATCGTCTCGCTGAGAGGAATCGATTGGAGTAGTTATTTTTAACCTACCGATTTAAATAAGCGAGATTTTTTGTCGATTTTTATACACCGCTGGAATCGTCTCGCCGAGAGGAATCGATTGGAGTAGTTATTTTTAACCTACCGATTTAAATAAGCGAGATTTTTTGTCGATTTCGAAAAATTTCAAACTTCTTTATTTACGACTTTAGGGCGATAATTTATACACCGCTGGAATCGTCTCGCCGAGAGGAATCGATTGGAGTAGTTATTTTTAACCTACCGATTTAAATAAGCGAGATTTTTTGTCGATTTCGAAAAATTTCAAACTTCTTTATTTTACACTTTAGGACGATAATTTATACACCGCTGGAATCGTCTCGCTGAGAGGAATCGATTGGAGTAGTTATTTTTAACCTACCGATTTAAATAAGCGAGATTTTTTGTCGATTTCGAAAAATTTCAAACTTCTTTATTTTACACTTTAGGGCGATAATTTATACACCGCTGGAATCGTCTCGCTGAGAGGAATCGATTGGAGTAGTTATTTTTAACCTCCTGATTTAAATAAGCGAGATTTTTTGTCGATTTCGAAAAATTTCAAACTTCTTTATTTTACACTTTAGGGCGATAATTTATACACCGTTGGAATCGTCTCGCTGAGAGGAATCGATTGGAGTAGTTATTTTTAACCTCCCGATTTAAATAAGCGAGATTTTTTGTCGATTTCGAAAAATTTCAAACTTCTTTATTTACGACTTTAGGGCGATAATTTATACACCGCTGGAATCGTCTCGCCGAGAGGAATCGATTGGAGTAGTTATTTTTAACCTACCGATTTAAATAAGCGAGATTTTTTGTCGATTTCGAAAAATTTCAAACTTCCTTATTTACTACTTTAGGGCGATAATTTATACACCGCTGGAATCGTCTCGCCGAGAGGAATCGATTGGAGTAGTTATTTTTAACCTACCGATTTAAATAAGCGAAATTTTTTGTCGATTTCGAAAAATTTCAAACTTCTTTATTTACGACTTTAGGGCGATAATTTATACACCGCTGGAATCGTCTCGCCGAGAGGAATCGATTGGAGTAGTTATTTTTAACCTACCGAATAAATAAATAAGCGAGATTTTTTGTCGATTTCGAAAAATTTCAAACTTCTTTATTTACGACTTTAGGGCGATAATTTATACACCGCTGGAATCGTCTCGCCGAGAGGAATCGATTGGAGTAGTTATTTTTAACCTACCGATTTAAATAAGCGAGATTTTTGGTCGATTTCGAAAAATTTCAAACTTCTTTATTTACTACTTTAGGGCGATAATTTATACACCGCTGGAATCGTCTCGCCGAGAGGAATCGATTGGAGTAGTTATTTTCAACTACACTGTCACCCTGTCACCCGGTTACACTGTCACCCGGTTACACTGTCACCCTGTCAACCTGTCACCCCGTCACCCGGTTACACTGTCACCATGTCAACAGGTTACACTGTTACCCTGTAACCCGGTTACACTGTCAACCCGTCACCCGGTTACACTGTCAACCTGTCACCCCGTCACCCTGTCACCCTGTCAACCGGTTACACTGTCACCCGGTTACACTGTCACCCTGTCAACCTGTCACCCCGTCACACTGTCACCCTGTCAACCTTTCACCCAGTCACCCGGTTACACTGTCACCCTGCCAACCTGTCACCCTGCCAACCTGTCACCCCGTCACCTTGTCACCCGGTTACACTGTCACCCTGTCAACAGGTTACACTGTCACCCTGTCACACTGTCAACCCGTCACCCGTTACACTGTCACCCCGTTACCCTGTCACCCTGTCACCCTGTCACCCGGTTACACTGTCACCCTGTCAACCTGTCACCCCGTCACCCTGTCAGCCTGTCACCCCGTCACCCGGTTACACTGTCACCCTGCCAACCGGTACACTGTCACCCTGTCACCCGGTTACACTGTCACCATGTCACCCGGTAACACTGTCACCCGGTTACACTGTCACCATGTCACCCGGTAACACTGTCACCCTGTCAACCTGTCACCTTGTCACCCGGTTACACTGCCACCCTGCCAACCGGTTACACTGTCATCCTGTCAACCGGTTACACTGTCACCATGTCACCCGGTAACACTGTCACCCTGTCAACCTGTCACCCCGTCACCCGGTTACAGTGTCACCCTGTCAACCTGTCACCTTGTCACCCGGTTACACTGTCACCCTGTCAACAGGTTACACTGTCACCCTGTTACCCTGTCACCCGGTTACACTGTCAACCCGTCACCCGGTTACACTGACACCCTGTCAACCTGTCACCCCGTCACTCTGTCACCCGGTTACCCTGTCACCCTTTCAACCGGTTACACAGTCACCCGGTTACACTGTCACCCTGTCAACCTGTCACCCCGTCACACTGTCACCCTGTCACCCAGTTACACTGTCACCCTGTCACCCGGTTAGACTGTCACCCTGTCAACCGGTTACACTGTCACCCGTTTACACTGTCACCAAGTCAACCTGTCACCCTGTCAACATGTCACTCCGTCACTATGTTACCCCGTCACCCTGTCACCCTGTCAACATGACACCCTTTCTCAACTACCCACTGTTATTTGTTATCTGGAATTTTTCGATTTCTAATTTGTTAATTATGATTATATCAAAATTTTAACTTTTTAAATTTTTATAGAAAATACTTTTATAATATAAAAAATGGTGATGTGACCATCATAGTACTTTCCCTATATTTTACTCGAAAACTATGCGGTTTATGCAAAAATAACCTTAACAATTTATATAATTTATTCAATTTTGAATTCTCTACAATTATTTGTAATATAACTTTCATGTTGCTTCAATAGTTTATTAGCAATTGGCAAAAAATGTCAAAAATTTCAATTTTTATTTTTTTTTCTCGAAAGTTAATGTTATGGAAAATATATTTTAACAAAATTTGTTCAGTTTCTCATTCTCTTTAACTTTTGTTTGGAAAGTTTTGTAATATTTTTCATATTAAAAAAAAATATCGGAAAAAAACAAAAAACGCCTCGAGTAAACACCCACTTCCGGTTTATGAATGTTTACCAAAAGCTTTTCAGTTCCAGTTTTTAACGATAAAACCTTACGTTTAAAGTTTCATCTCAATCGGATCAGTCGTTTTTGAGATACAGCACCCACGGACAGACAGACAGACAGACACACACACAGACCCAAAAAATTTTATTCCAGAAATTAGTGCAATGGGCTCAGGGGACCTCAAAACGGATATTTCCGCAAAAAAAAATTTTCAAAAAAAAATCACGATCACAATACTTCCCCTATATATACTTCGTATATAGGGAAAGTAAAAAGGTCATCTGTTACCTGTCATTTGACATTTTGACACTCTGATCTTTTGTACCTACTAGTATATGACAATGTCATTTATCAACTGCAATTAGTAACATGTCAACACATAGTATTCTTATTTAGAGTTTAAATGAAAATTTTCTTATTTTTAAAAATTAATCTGTCTTCTTAATAGGTCTCCTTTAAACTCTTATCTGCCACCTGTCAACTGTCAATTTATCTAAAAAATGTCAAATATTAAGTGTTTAGTGATATGGGAGATCTATTTACTGTCAAATATTATTTTTCAGATGACATCTGTCATTTATCAATTATTATAAATTGTTATTTTAACTTAATCTGTCATCTTTGAAATGTCACCTGTCATCTGTTATTTATAATACTTGAAATGTCAACTGTCATCTGTCATATGACATCTATCATCTGTTATCTGAGATTTAACATTTGTCATCTGTTACCTGTCTTTTCTCAACTGTAATCTGTCATGTATCGCTTTTACAGATTTAAATAAGCGAGATTTTGTGTCGATTTCGAAAAATTTCAAACTTCTCTATTTACGACTTTAGGGCGATAATTTATACACCGCTGGAATCGTCTCGCTGAGAGGAATTGATTTTCAAACTACAGATATAAATATTGGTATAATGGAAAAGTTCATAACGATGCACATTTATTAGTGCTGCATGGTTCCAACAAAGATATGTATATTTTCTATGGTTCTAACACCGTCTTATTCTACAGGCCTGGAAACTGAACGCTCGCTCTGCCTGTGACGTCACAGAGGGCCATTTTTTCGGCCTGCCAATCGTGAGACAACGAAAACATTCATATATTTGAATGGTGCTTGGCTCCCTTATTACTTGGAAAATTCGATTTAAAACCGTACAGAAATGGTGATAAAGTGTTGTGTTCCTAACTGTAGGGGTAGCTACAGTGGTGAGCAACGTGTTAGTGTGTTTTCGTTTCCCAAAAAACGAAGACGAACGCAATGCATGGATTAGAGCAATTCCTAAGGCCGATTTTCTGCCAAGTAAATACTCAAAGGTAAGTTAAAACTCAACGATCAATGTAATAATATATCGTATTACATTAAACTTGTGTACATATATATTAATTAGTCGTTAAATTAGTGTACGAAAAAAGATAACCTCAAATTTAATGCAAACAATTAAAGCATACTTGCTAATTTATTATATAAATACAATGTTAATAATTAATTACAATAGTTGTAAAATACGTTGCTAATTATGAATGTTTTTTTAAGGTATTTGAACACTACTTTAAAGCCGAAGAAATTGAAAGACGTACTGAATGGTTTGAAAGTGCTACAGGGAAGAAATTCAGAATGCCACTACAGATACCTCGACTTAGAAATGGTGCCAAACTATCAATATTTCCAAATTATGCCAGCTATTTAAAATCTTCAACACCAACCATGAGAGAAAGTGCTGAAGAACGAAGACAGTAGATCGACAATAATAATTAAAACAGTGCCATTAAAGAAACTGTGCGTACTAAATGTGAATATGAAAAACAAAGAACCTTTTCTACATTTGAACAATTATTAGTGTGTTTGGAAAATATTCCTATACCTCTTGAGTGGACTGTTAAACAATTTGTGTTGTTACATTTGCTTTATTGGACACTTCATCCGTGCCAATTTTGAAATCATTTGCTATAATTAATACAGAATTAAAACTTTCATTATACAAAGGACAATGTAAGTTATCTATATTTATAAATAAAAAATATTCACTTGCCATTAATAATATGAATAGTTTTAGACATTTTAAATTTATTACATTGTAGGTTATTGTGGTAGAACTGCAATAAAGAATTTGAAATGTAATATTTGCCAACAGTATTTAGTATTAGGTAAGGAGTTAAATGCTGGTGTTTTCGACATAATTATAATTTCATTAAAAATCTTAAAAGAGGAAGACTTCAATTTCCCAATTCTGATGCTGTTATGCTTACATTTATAACTGTTGATTGTTTAATATCAGAGAAGTATGAAGAATTATTTTTAAATACTTATTCACAGAAGGATTTAGTAATTGATCTCTCTATGCAAGAAATAATAAAATGTGATTTTTTCCTTATTGATTTTAGTTGTTTGTATAAAAGGTCAAAATCATAATGATATTTTACATTTAATTGTTAAAGCTGCTACAAATGTTATTAAATATTATGTTAAAACCAAATATGATTTTGTCCAGAAGGAAATTATTGTTATAATATTCATTTTATTCTTTTGGGATGAAACTTTGTTTACTATTTAAAAATGAAATGTATCTAATTTATTATTTCAATTTTTATTTTATTTAGAACAGGTTTTTATTTGTATTTAAATTCGATTTTATAATAAAACTGTACAGAATGTTACATTATTTTTACCATATTCACTCACAAATTGATCAAAATACTTTTAATTATTTTTAGTTTATTATATATTTAAAATTCCCTTCTAAAGTAAATAAAACAATTTGTATGAAATAAAGCAAATGTATATGATATGTGTTTATTGTACATTGTTTGATTCTTATTTTCACTGTGATACCCTTTTTATTCCTTTATATTGTCATAGTTTATTACATTTATTAATTCTAACTAGAATATATATATTGTATTTAATTAAATAATGAATATACATTCTAAATTTTATTGTATTAAACGAGAATATATCATGATTTTAGTTTCCAGGCCTGTAGTATAAGATGGTGTTGATCGTATGATGGTAGGTGAAATGTCGAAACATTACTTCAATCAACTATGTCGGTATATCAGTGCAGAAATGCTCAGAGAAATTCATTTTTTTAATTAAAACAAATTTATTTAGACACTAATATTTCAACATTAAGTATTTCGTACAAAAGAAAATCACAAATTTAATAACAATAATGGATTTACCTTAATATTCATATCCTACCAGGATAGAAGTGTATAAAATTTCATTTTAAATATTTAATAATTTATTTTAATTTTAAGACGAATTTTTACTATTTGAATCTCATAAATATAGATGGAATGGAATATATTAGTACAACAAATACATTAAACAGTATATTGGAATTTAAATTATTTAATATCCTATAATTACAAAAACCATATAAATATATGATGAAAGCTAATTATAATGAATTATTTCCATATAAAGTATTAAGAGGACCAATTTGTCAATATAACAATAAGAACATCCAATATACGTTTTTTATTGTATACATTTCCGATAATATCGGCCAAACAATAGATAACGTGCGGGAAGCGATGGAAGACCGGCCCACTAGGAATCTGAATTGTCATCTAAATATTCTGTTATAATAAAAGTGACGTTACCCTGCTGTAAGTAGATAGTGGCATATATTGTTATAACATAATATTTTAATAAATAACATATTAAAAATTAATCTGAATGTATATGCAACGAGAAACAGCCAAGTTATTGAAAGCAACACTGCCTGGCGTAAATAAGTATTACCGACAACATTGCACGTCGGTCATGCGGTGAGGATCTAGGACATAACCTCGTCAGGAATGTAAACAAACCGGCAAAAAATATTACTTACCATTCTCAATATAACTTCATTGCTATTTAAAGAAAATAAAATTAATCTTGCCATTATAGGTAAGAATCTACTGCATTACTCCGTACACCCATGTTGACGGCTTGGTTTTATTTCGGACAAATAAAACAAATTCCCCCAATAAATCAATTTTTAGTTGAACAACTCGAAACAAAAGGTAACAACTAATTTAAGATTGGATTTAAATATACATTTTTAGATTGAGAAGAATAATGTACTTGTTATTCTTCTCCTAATTTAAACATTTGATTTCGTTAAGAGAGCATAATATCTAATATACATGCAATAAAATAAGTGAATTCATCATTTATTTACGTATTATAAAAATATCCATTATTAATCAGTACTTTTAACCAAGTTCATTGTCTTTCTTAGATACAAATTTAGAGTAAGAGTAGTCAAAGTGTAATTTGAATATGAATTTCAATGATTCTTGTCATTTGCCTGATGAAGTCCTTGGGTGGAGAAAATTGTCAAATTGTGTACAACTGAATAATTAATTTTACAAATTAATTTCTTTTATTACTAGAAATAATATTTGCTTCAAAAAAGTTTTTAGCAAAATTAAGGATAATGACATAAGGGTAACTTAATTTTAAAGGAAACTATTGGACCATTCTGGATATGCAGTGAGTGTGAGTTGCTTGCAAAATACCAAACATGTAATTAATCTATAAAGATAAGACTTTTCATTTATTAAAAAAAATATTTTAGCAATTGAATTATACAAAAGTAATGTGCATTGCAAATAGCATAACTATCAAAACACAAAAACCTATTTAAATGTATTTATTCCTATAAATAAAATCATACGTTGCCATCCATTTACACAATTTGGAAAGTATTTTTTTCAATTGAATAAATAATAATAATTCTCTCATTTTGTGATACAATTTTATAATTCCAGAAAGTAACTTGGGATTTAGTAAATAATGATTCATACATACTCAAAAAGGTCTTATTCACAAGTGAACTAAATAATATTAAAACTGTCAAAGAACTTTTAAAAGCTACTTTAGAAAATGGTTGACCACCTCATTCAGGAGGATTATAAAAAATGTTGAAATAAGTCTGTTATAAATTTCGGGAACCGGAACAATATGTTTCCAAAAATCGCCAATTTTGATATCAAAATTCAATGATTTAATCCTAACAGTGGGTAGTTTCCTTAATTCTGAATGTAATTATTTCTGTAGAATTCACTAATCCATCTCATGTATAAATTCAGACCTTCAGTCGATTATATTTCATTATTGTGTTAATTGCAAAACGCCTGAGTAAGTTAAATTTCATTATATTTATTTTCAGTAAATGTTTTTACTTATTTTATAATTAAGTTGTACTGAAGAGATCGTGGATGTTTACTTGAGGCGTTTTTTTGTTTTTTCGTGATTTTTTTTTTTTTTTATTTTAAAAAACGGTTCAAACAAAAGTTAAAGGGAATGAAAATCTGAACAAGTTTTATTAAAACATATTTTACATAAAATTCTTAACTTTTGAGAAAAAAAAATAAAAATTGAAAATTTTGACATTTTTTGCCAATTGCTAATAAACAAATAATTGTAGACAATTCAATAGTGAACAAATCATTAGGAATAGCTTTTTTTGCATAAACCTCATAGTTTTCGAGGCTTTTTAATTAAAAACCTCCTAATAACCAATAAACTATAATTAAATCTTCAGCTAAAGAAACAACCTGGATCCCTCAATATCGGTATCCCAATTGGGAGTAAATTCCCAATGCACATACACTATAAATTATTATACATATTTATAGTATATGAGTAAAGATATTTCTTATGGAAAAAATTTAATTAGTTAGTTCTGAAAAGTATATAAACTGCAATATAGTAATTGATACTTTTCGAGATAGGTTATACAAAAGGCAGCGGCATTTTATTTGTGGTAGATCAAGATTAATTAAAAATTAAAACACGGTGATAAATTTGATGTTAGATGAATTCTTTAGTTAAGTGCAATTTGTAAGGAATCTCAATTTTTGCAGTAACTTCAGCTAATGAATTTTGCACATTTAAAATTGTCATCCCAAAGAATGATTTGAAAGTACCCATTTACCTTTCAGTGTAAGGCTTTACATACATTTATATTTCTATCCTTTGTCAATTTCATTAGTTCTTCCCTTTTCTTTGTCCCTCTTCTCTTATAATGTTGCTCCAATTATTTCTTGGTCTTTTGGTTTTTTCCTGTTGCTCATGCTTCATATATTTTCTTGGTGTTTCTTCCATTGTTAATTCTACAGATGTGATGGTACCATCTCATCTATCCCTCAATTAAATTTGTGTTTCAATAAGTGATTTGTTTTGTCTTAATAAGTTTCATTGTTATAGATGTTTTGTAACCTTGAAGTAACTCAGATTCACTGCAAATCCAGTATGGTTAGAAAGTTTGCATTAAAATAAGTTACCCTTATGTCATTATCCTCAATGTTTCTAAAAACAATATTTTTAGTATTAAAATAAAGTAATTTATATAATTAATAAGTTTTAAGGCACTGTAATAATTTATATATAATAATAATAATAATAATAATACGTTTATTACGGTAATCACCATTTACAATTAAATATACATAGAATATAATTTGAGAGAGTATTAACAGGCATATAAGAATCAAAATTAAGATTTAAACTACAACTAAAATTAAACTATATTAAAATTAAATAAGTATAATACATATATCTAAGTAAATCAAATTAATTATGAATTTTCAATTAAATTTTCCTATTCAATGATCTTTTAAAAGAAGAATATGATTCCCTAAACATATCAAACCACGGATTGGTACAATAGATGTTAGCAAGGCTCATCAGGCGGGTTACTGAGTTATGAGTGTCAGCAGCTGTCCGGTAGGTATCAAGATGATATATCTTATTCGTGCGCGTTGACCTCTGTGGGATGTGAAATGATAATTGCCTCAGGAGATATGGCGAATCCAGCGTTCCATTCGATAGACGATGTAAAATACACAAATCAGCAATAATCCTACGCTCTTCCAACGTTTTTAAGTTGAGTTTAATCCTTACGGTTGAATATTCACCCTGAATATGATTCAGCCCATCTTTATATTCAATGCAGCGTAAGAATTCATTCTGAACCGCTTCCAGGCGAGAGATGTCGACGAGTGAATGTGGAGTCCATACAGTTGAGGCATATTCGAGGTGACAACGAACTAAGGAACAGTATAGTGTTTTCAGACATTCAGTATTAAAACTTTTTCCGATCTGCCAAATATATCCCCATATTTGCAAGGCCTTCTTACAAATATTTACAATATGGGTCGTAAACGAGAGTAATCAAACAATCAAAAGTAATACCTAGATCTTTAATGGTTTTAACTTTAACTAATGTTGAGGAATTAATGGAATAAGCAAAATCAATACTGTTTTGGCATCTCGTTATCAACATAGAACAGCATTTATCAACATTAAGATATAACCTGTTATTAATGCACCACTGGTTTAAGTTGGAAATATCCTCCTGAATAGATAAGCAATCATTATGCGTCGTAACGGTTTTAAAAATTTTAAGATCGTCTGCATATAATAAATAGTTACAGTGCTTAATGGTGTCTTGTAGGTCATTTATGAATAGAATAAATAGTATAGGCCCACAATGGGATCCTTGTGGCACACCTGAAGAAACAGTGATGGGGTCTGATATAAAGTTGTCTATACGGACATGCTGTATACGACCTATAAGAAATGAAGACAACCATCTTAGAGTGCTAAAGCAGATGCCATATGAACCCAATTTGTCAAGTAAGAGACCAAAATCAACCCTATCGAACGCCTTGGAAAAATCAGTATAAACTGTGTCTATTTGGGACCGAGAGTCCAAGGCGTTCGATATATATTGCTTATACTCCAACAAATTAGAGGTAGTGGAGCGATTAGTTACGAAACCATGTTGATTATCGCACACTATTTGTTTAGAGAACCATGCTAACTGGTCAGCCACTAATTTATCTAGTAGTTTTGGTATAACGGACTGTATTACTATACCTCTATAATTTTGGACTAGATGTCTAGGGCCAGATTTATGTATTGGAGTGACAAAGCTGGTTTTCCATTTAGTCGGCATAATTCCAAGTTGTAAAGATTTACAGAATAAGTTGTGAATTGGGCGACATAGTGCATAAATACAATTCTGAAGGAAGTAGCTGGAAACTTGATCAGGCCCATGGGCATGCGATGGCTTAAGACTAATGATTGCATTAAATACCTCTTCTAATGAAACTGTTAGATGGCTATCTAGACTAATATTGGAGCTAGAATGTAACTCAGGTATAGCTGTTGATGTATATACAGAAGAAAAAAAATTGGAGAATAGGTTGACAATATCTGATCCATTGTTAGCATTCATATTATTATAGCTCATCTGGCTTGGATAACCATTTTCTTTCTTAAGTTGTTTAGCATACTGCCAGAAGAATTTTGGATCTGATTTAAGTGAGGACTCTACCTTAGATAAATGATTATCGTAACATGTTTTGCTTAGTTTTTTGCACTCATCTCGAAAATATGCAAATGAACAATAGTCACTATATAGACCATGTTGTTTGTACTTTGCGTGGGCTGCTCTTTTTAGGTGAATTAAATTTATTAACTCTTTAGACATCCATTGGGGAAAAGATGGTTTATTGTGAAAAATATATTTGAAAGGAACGAATCGATCAATAGCCTCATGGATAATGTCGTAAAATTTATCAAGAACAGCTTCTATATTTGAGGATAAGTCAATAAAATCCCAGTTTTGGGAATTGAAATATGCATTTATTAATTCAAAGTTGGCTACTTTAAAAATATATTTTTTCTCTGTAGTGACCATATTAACTGCATAACCAATGGGAACCTCCATGATGTAAGCATAGTGATGTAAACTTGTTGGGAGGAGATATTCATCAGCAAGAGATACAGTAATGTTAGATGCACTAGAAAAGCAAAGATCTAAGTATACACCACGCGAGTTAGGTATGTTATTTATTTGAGAACCATTCAAAAAATTAAAACAGTTTAATAATGTATGTATAGCTGGATTAAGTTGAGTACATGCTGCATTATCTGGCTTAAATTGTGGAAGGTTATAATCTCCAAAAATAATAAAATTGTTACATTTAGTATATATATATTTAATCCAAAACACTGTGAGAATTGGTTCACCACACAGTGGCTTCATCAGACAAATGACAAGTATAAAATAAATGCATAAAGGTTGGCCATTGGTTAGCAGTACATATTAATAAGACATATTTTTATAATAAGTACATAAATGATACATTGTAATCACTTATTTTATATAAGGTAAATAAAACACTTGGTTTGTAATTTCACTTATTTTAATGGGGAACTGCGACATATGTTTCACCACATCAGATAAAAAACCAAGAAAACAAGTTTTTTTCCATGCAATTGGATATAATTGCATAATAAAACATAGTTTTTTATTCCGAAACAACTTTTCATAATTATAATTTTCGATATTATTACAAATAAAGGTACTTTACTCTTAAGAAGAATTCATATTTTTTGACATTACTCATATACGGCTTAAAAAAATTGATATCTTATGATTGTATTTTAAGGTTTGGACCAAGCAGAACTTTTTATAAAGAATAACTTTTTTTTGTAAAATTAATAATAAAAAAGTTTTCCACATGGTGCGAACTTAAGCAGACACACTGTATATAATGGAATTTCACCAAGTATCAGCCTCGTCAAATCACCACTGATTATATATAACTTCTTTGAGAGTAGCAGGTGCTGTTATACCTTTGGTTAGATTAAACGATACATTTATTTCCATATTTTACTTGGCCGAAGAAAAGTGGTTTAACTCTAATTCTCATTGGACAATTATTATGATCTGAATATGTAAATGTTAAATAGTATGCTACTCATTTAATAGAACAGAATGTTTAAATTGAGAGAAGAAAGAATAAGAATTGGATTAGTACTTGTTACGTTTCATTAATAATATACGTTATGTCTCAGATAATCTCGTATCATAGTGAATTTACATGTAAAATTTTTATGATTAATTTTTATTTCGTACATTGCGTTAATATAATCGAAATGAAGTTAGAGTTGTTATATCACTTAATGTGTATTACTTAGAAGCATTTTTTCTTTGTTTTGTTGAGTTAGAATTAAAATATAAATTAATTTAATTATATGATGGTTATTCTAATGACAGTTCATGGCAACTAGTATTTTAAGATATTAATTGCTAGTTTTTCACTTTTAATTTATATTTTAAGTAAAACTTAGCAAACCAAAGAAAATATGTATCTAAATAATACGTATTAAGTGATATAATAACTCTAACTTCATTCCGATTATATTAACGCAATGAATAAGATAAAAATCAACAATACAAATTTTACATGTAAATTCCCTATGATATGTGATCATCTGTGACATAAGGTATAATATAAATGGAACATAACAAGTACCTTACTCTGTCCAATCTAAAAATGTATATTAAAAATGAATCTTAAAGTACTTGTTACATACCTTTTGTTTTGAGTTGTTGAACTAAAATTTGATTTATTAGGGGAAGTATTGTTTTAACTGTCCACACAGTTTCTGAATTTTAACCAAGCCGTCTTCATGAGTGCACGGAGTTTTGCAGTAAATTCAGTTTTACCTAAAATGAGTGTAATAATATTCGGTGCCGGTTTGTTTACATTCCTGGCGAGGTTATGTTCTAGATCCTTCCCGCATGGTCGACGCGCAACGTTGTCGATAGTTCTTATTTACGTCAGGCAGTGTTGCTTTCACTAACATGGTTGTTTCTCGTTGCACATATCTTCAGGTTAATTTTAATTTGTTGTTTAATAAAACATTATTAGTTATAAGATTAGGCGCTGCTATCTACCTACAACAGACGAAGATTATTTTTACTGGCTTGAGAAGATTAGTTGGGAAAGTTTCACTGGTGGCGTCAGTAACAATGCAGATTTCTAGTTTGTCGGTTTTACAACCGCGCAGACAATACATTGTTATTCGCCAAAAATATTTAAAATTTCATATAGTCGATAGTTGCTTTATGTATAAATAATTATATAAATTATAAGTCGGTTTTAAGAAATAAAATTATGGTGTTTGTAATTGTAGGATATTATTTCCAGGCCAAAATTAATATGGCAAGTTAAATTTGAGAGTTGAACAGTTTAAATTCCGATTTTGTTTATATTTTTATGTATATTTAATTTGTTCTACTAATATATGATCCATCAATGTTTAAAAGTTACAAATAGCGAAATGAGTGACTCACAGTTTTCTGTAGTCATTTTTGTGAAGTGCGAACATATGCTGGCATAAAATTTAAATAACGGGTAATGAGAACGATGCGGCTCTAATAAATATGTACAAATCTTCTCTCTGGTATGAATGAACTCTTCCATTATACTGCACATTTTATGTTTAGATTTAAAAAAAGGGAGATATGTATTTATTATTTAATATTACCCGATCCCAAGTTTATATTTATAATACATTTTTGTTAGGATTAAATTGTTGTATTTTGATATGAACACTGGCGAATTTTGGACACATATTGTTCTGGTTCCCGAAATTTATAACAGGCTTATTTATACACTTTTTATAATCCTCCTGATATGAGGTGGTAAACCATTTTCTAAAGTAAAGTTCTTTGACAGTTATTCAGTTTACTTATGAATAAGACCTTTTTGAGGATGTGTATTGAATGAATCATCATTCAAATAATTATCAAATTGTCTCACAAAATGAGAGACTACAATTATTTATTCAATTGAAAATTTAATTTAAAAAAAAAACCTTTCCCTATATTTTACTCGAAAACTATGAGATTTACATAAAAAAGTTATTACTAATAATTTTCCAGTTTTAAATTCTCTACAATTATTTGTCATATAAATTTCATTTAACTTTATTTTTATTAGCAATTGGCAAAAAATGTCAAAATTTTCAATTTTTATTTTTTTTTCGAAAGTTAAAAGTTTTATGAAAAACATGTTCCAATAAAACTCGTTCAGTTTTTTATTTCCTTTAACTTTTGTTTGAACCGTTTTTTAAAATTTTTCATATTTAGAAAAATATCACGAAAAAACAAAAAAAAACGCATGAGTAAACATCCACATTCGGTTTATGAATGTTTACCAAAAGCTTTTCAGTTCCAGTTTTTGAGGATAAAACCTGTTTAAAGTTTCATCTCAATCGAATCATTCATTTTTGAGATACAGCGCCCACAGACATTTTAACGCAAGAAAACAATACTTTTATACTACGTATATAGGGAAAGTAATAAACTTTATTCACATTAAGGAAAACAGTATAAAGTTATACAATAAGGAGTAAGAAAACGTATAGTTGGGATTCAATAGTATAAAATAAAAAGAATAGATATTGATAACAAACGAGGATTATATGAATGCATTCTAAACAAATTAAAATAATGTAAAAAGAAATATATAAATTATAAAACATAAGTAATTTATCCTATACCGTTTAACAAAAATGATTTAAGACAAATTTTAAATCTGTTTAAGGTTAATTGCTTATAAGATATGGGCATATCTTAATACAACGATATTTTCTTATACAAATAGGGGAATGCTGCTTATTCAGTACAATTTTATGATTGCTTGTAGTTTTCGTTGTTCCTCCATATTTAACCAACCCTCTTCTCTAATCTTATGAGATATTCCATAAATAAATCTAAGGCGGGAATTTTGTACCCTCTGTATGTGTTAATTAGTATCGTTATCGATGGCATGGTTCCAACAAGTTTAACAGAAGGTGAAATATGACAATACCAGTGCATCGCACAACATAATTTTTGTAGCAATTGTAATAACTTTTGTATAATTAAATTTCTATAAGAATTGTTTTAATAAATGATAAGTGTCATCTTTATTGATTAATTACATGTTTTGTGTTTTGCAAGCCACTCACACTCACTGCATATCCAGAATGGTCAGATAGTTTCCTTTGAAATTAAGTTACCCTTCACTATCCTTAATCTTGCTAAAAACATTATTGAAGCAAATATTATTTCTAGTAATAAAGAGTAATAAAGGATACATTTAAAGTACGTAAATAAATGATGAATTATTTTATCATTTCTTTGATATATTGATTGGTAGTTAAGATTTAATTCCCATTGGACAGTGATTAGGATCTAAAAATTAATATATATTGTTGTTGGACTAAAAATTGATTTATTGTGGGGGAATTTGTTTTCACTGGTCACACAGTTTCCGAAATAAAACCTAGCCTTCGTCATGGGTGCACGTAGTAATCGAGAATGAATTGTATTTTCTTTAAATAGTAATGAAGTTATATTGAGAATAATAATGTAATAATATTCTGTGTCGGTTTGTTTACATTATTGACGAGGTTATGTTTTAGATCCTTCCCGCATGGCCGTCGTACAACGTTGTCGGTAATACTTATTTACGTCAGGCGGTGTTGCTTTCACTATTTTGACTATTTCTCGTTGCACATAGTTTGAGGTGAATTATTTGTAAAATATCATGTTATAACAGTATGTGCTAGTATCTACATCAGCGGCGTGTGGTCCATGGAAGCGGTGGAAGCAGTGGTTCCCTTGTAAAAATGAATATAAAATGATTTTTCATAAAGTAAATCAGAGCAATATTTTTATTTAGTATAGTTGAGGAAAAACCGCTCCATGGTGAACATAAATTATTGCGAGCGTGTTGAAGCGCTTATTTATGACGGAATCAGAACGGTTCGAATATCGTCCCGCGCCGGTGATCTATTTTTAAACCGCAATCTCAGACTCGTCTGTAAGCGGCGATCGCGATTGCTTATTAAGAAAACAAGCTGCTAAATTTATTATCACGAGTGATTCGTATTAAGTTACCGTTTCCCGAAATAGATACGCACGGGGAATTATAAATGCTAAATAAACAATAATATATATATATATATATATATATATATATATATATATATATATATATATATATATATATATATATAATATGCAATTAGATTGAATTAAAAATACCAATAGCCGTACTAATAGTCAGGTATAAATTCTCGGATTGTAGAGTCCTAAATTAATTGTCGTATTTAATAGTCGGGTGAAATGAGTAATTTTTAGTAACATTTTAATATCACTGGTTTTAGGTTGGCATCAGGGAACAGCTGACGGAATTGTCAATATGTTTCGTGATTGTCAGTTACAGAACACGTGCAAAGTTTGTTTACCAACTTAGTTATTGTGATAAGGATGAATCTTTTTTATTTAATCATGTTTAATGTAAGTACAATAGATATTTAATTTTAATGAAAATAGTACAATGGTTTTCATTTATTGTGAATTATTAATATTGGGTTGGTCTATATATTTGTTCAGTTTTAGTAAATAATGCAAATGTGTTCCGAATGTCTGCGGTTCGGTTTTCTTAATTGGGCAATTAAAATATGTTTTAAAGAGAGGACAGTCCGCTCTTTTCATCTGTTTTCTTTTGTTTTCATTTATACATATTAAATTTGTTTGTGTTACAAGTCAGTGAACATGGTCGGCCCACTGAGGTTGTTTGGAGTAACGTTAAAAATGGACCGTCCAAAGAAATTTTGCTATCTATATGGAGGGATCATCATGGTGTGCTGTTTTATAATTGATTCACATGTCTACTGCCTGCAGGTAACAAAATTGAACCAAGCATTGTGACAGAAAAGTAATTTTCATTCTCCGGACCTTGCACCATCCGACTATCACTTGTTCTGGTCCCTGCAAATCTCCCTCAAAGAGAAACCGTTCATTAATCAGAATGTAAGCTTCAGACCTTCTATAAGAGCCGAATAATGAAATTGTTGGAAAGATGGTAAGAGATCATCAACAAAAATAGAGTATCTATTATTGATTATAAATTCATCCTTTGTATAAAAAAAAACTTGTTTAATTTGGCCTTCAAAAACTGACCGAATATATGGAATCACTCTATACAATTGAAATTTGCCCAGCTAATTCATAAGTTGTAACGTAACACTTGTAAAATATTTTACAGAAATTGGAGAGGATGCAACGTTGGTAAATAGTTATTCCGTTATAGAAGAAAGTGAGGTCAAATTGCAAAAAATTATGTTGGAAATTGCACACCTGGAAAAATAATGGGCCATTTCATTATTAAATAAAGTAAAATATGAAGAACAAAATTAATCTTAGAAGATTATGAAAATAAAAATAAATTACAAATAATATGTTGGTTTTATTTTTTATTTACTTATATAATTTTATTATATACAAATAATTAAGATTTCCTTGGAAAATGATTATCCAAAATATTGTGTAAAATGGTGTAGAATAAATTGTTGATTCATTTTTCAAGAATTGAAATCGAACATCTTTTATTAATATTGCTAATGATTTATCGGGTAGTTCTTCTTAAATCAATACATACGGCCGGAAATAAGTGTATGTTTGTAATATTAAAATATTACTAATGTTCTATATATTACCTAAAAACTGCCTGTAGTATAGTACTTCCAAGAAATCAAAAATTGTTGCATCGGTTGAAAAGGAAATCCACGATTGCTTGGATTTTCTAATTTCTTTACTAGCAATAATAGAACACGGACTATTATATTTTTAGTTAATCTATATCTCTTCTGAAATTCACTATCATCGTAGAATTCAATCGGATTTCAGGATCTCTAATATACCTATTCAAATTAAAAGCCACATTATAGTTATCACATATATATAATATTATTAATATTCACTTTCCAATTTAATTACATAATATAAAACTTCATCCCGAAATGCAGCTTCATCCATTTTATATTATCGGTATAAAATATTATAATAAATATATTAAGTAATGAATTATAAAAATATATGTTGACAAGTAAGAAATTGACAGATGGTGCATAATCTGGAATTATTATTAAATGCATATGTGAATAATAAAAATAGTATATTTTGATTAATTTACAATTATATAATTCTCTAGAGAACTTCGACTTTAAGATTATTGAAATTAAAAAAAAACATCTTTTCTTTAGCAGTATATAAACTGGATTAGATAAAGCATATTGTGAAGTAACTAGACTTTGTGAATCAGTGTTAAGTACTCCAGCTACCAGTGCTTTGGTAGGACGCAGTTTTTAGTTTTAAATTTGGCCATATTATCGATAGAAAAGGATCTTGTCAAGAACCTATCTCAAAACCCCAAATTTTATGAAGATGTTATAGATAAATTTTCAATAGAAAAATAGAACTTCATTATAAATAAATAAGTAAATTTAAGTCACTTTCCTACTTTAAATTTCCACCCTAAGCCACTGATCTACATATAGGGAACGTTACTTTACTTATTTCATAACAGAATATTTATAAATGACAGAAGCTGACGAAATAATAGCGGTGGGTGCACCATTAAAGAGTCCGCCAATAGATGGCGTTTCAATCATAAATCCGACGGTACGGTCACAAGCGGTAGTTAAAAAGGCCTGTATGCATTTCTACCAACAGATGGCGTTTCAATCATAAATTCGACGGTACGGTCACAAGCGGTAGTTAAAAAGGCCTGCATGCATTTCAACCGGCAGACTTACTTAAGCTGGGGACAGAGACAAAAGGTGAAATACCCATAGTCTCGGCGAACTCACCATAGTTCACCCGGTCGCAGGGCTTTCCATAGTCCTGTGGCCATTGAAAAAACAAACAAAACCTCGTTGACTTCTGGAGGACTATTGTCGACAGAAGAAGGCCGGTGACGTGCCGACCGTTACGATATCGACAGCGTTGTTTATAAGTCATTAACAATCGAGAAGCCACCAAGAAGCTTTCAGCACACCTAATGTAGATATCGAAATAAACCGATTTAAAATTCCTTTTGTGGTGTGTGATTTTATATACGATTGTATTTTATCAAATATTATATGTCGCCGGCCATTCATCAGTAACCACCGCCTTCTTTTTTACCGATAAAGAAGAAGGCGGTTTCGTGCACATTACAGTAACCGTTTTGTTTATCACTAATAAAGTGATTTTTGGGATCCCAATCGTACGCCCCACAATTGATAGCGTCGAAATGGATAGCGGATAAAGAAATTGACGGTTTCGCGCCCGGCAAGCCGGGCGTTCATTAACCGCTTTCTTTGTCACCGCTTGACCTCTGTGGTCGGTGGTGCTTTCTCTAGGGTTCGACATCAAGTCTGCCAGTTTTGGTGTATGTCATCCTTTTTAACGGTTGCCTGTGACCATTCCGTCGGTTTGATCAATTGGACGCCCTCTGTTGGTATCGCGTCTAACTTCCGCGCCGCCGTGTAATGCGCCGGTAAAATAGCGCCCAGATGTGAGCTGTCATTTTACCATTGCAGCGCAGTTCGTTACGCCACGCCGCGATGAGTAGCGGCATTCTTTGACGGCATCCATTATTGCTCCGTTACATGTTTCTGCCGGCCGACGCGATTTTATATTTAAAATATATAAATCGTTAAATTATTAATTGTTATTTGTTGGAGTCAATAAAGTGTTGAGTTTTAGTGCGGGGTGATTTATTTACACGCTTGTTACAGCACTACAAGTTCGGCCCGTCGTGATGCGAAAAACAGGTGCTCCGTAAAAAGCACTCGCCGTGATCGAATTAACCGGTTCGATTCAATTTACCCTTGTGCCGCTTCGCGTAATAGAATTCGAACAATTCTATAACGTGGGATTACCTACGAGAAATAGGTATTCGCGAGCCGTGTGACAACGACGACGGTCCAGGACATTCGAAAGTCGCGAGTGCCGTCGATTTGGTGCGGGGATACATTCCGTGCCCAAGAATGTTTACACTACTCTGGAAGCAGAAGCCGGCGCCTAACTTCAGATAAAACAAAATTAAAATATTTATTATGCTGCATACAGGACTTCGAGGTACTGAACGCGGTAAGTGACCTTGTTTTACCACCGCAGCGCAGTTTGATACGCCACGCCGCGATGAGTAGCGGCATTCTTTGACGGCATCCTTTATTGCTCCGTTACATGTTTCTGCCGGCCGACGCGACGTTATAATCGAAATATATTATTTGAATCGTTGAATTGTTATTTGTTGGAGTCAATAAAGTGTTACGTTTTAGTACGGGGTGATTTATTTACACGACTGTCACAGCACTACAAGTAGGTGACGGCAGACGTTATGCGAAAAACACGTGCTCCGTAAAAAACACGCCCCGTGATCGAATTAACCGGTTCGATTCAATTTACACTTGTGCCGTTTTGCGTAATAGAATTGGAACAGTTTTACAACTTGGGATTACCTATGAAAAATCTCGCTAGGTATTCGCGAGCCGTGCGAGAACGACGGCGGCCCAGGACATTCAAACGTCGCGAGTGCCGATGATTTAGTGCGGGCAGACATTCCGCGCCCAAGAACGTTTATACTTTTCTGGAAGCAGAAGCCGGCGCCTAACTTCGGATGACACAAAATTCGAATATTTATAATGCAGCATACAGAATTTCGAGGTACTGAACGCGGTAAGTGACCTTGTTTTACCATCGCAGCGCAGTTGGTCACGCCACGCCACGATGAGTAGCGGCATTCCTTGACGGCATCTTTTATTGCTCCGTTACATGTTTCTGGCGGCCGACGCGACGTTATAATCGAAATATATTATTCGAATCGTTGAATTGTTAATTGTTATTCGTTAACACTTTATTGTCGTGTTAAGTTTTTGTGATTTATTTACACGACCGTCACATCTCCACATTTCGTCGCTCTCTGTTGGCGGTCCGTGCTACTGGCGTGCGCTCGGGTGCTCGCGAGCCCGGATTCGTTGTTCACTGTGTTTTTAATTGTAGGATATTGAATAATTTAAATTTCGATCCTGTTAATATACCAGTGATGGGCATAATCGAATGATTTCAATAAACGATTTTTACTTTTCGAGTAATCTGAAAATCGATTAATCATTCGAATAAACCGATCGCTCGAGTGATTGCCCGAGAACCGACCGAAATGCGTGTGAAACACATTATAAATTATTATAAAAATAAGTTCTTGGTGATAATTCGCGTAACACGTTTCAGTGTTTAATTTTTTTGTAATTAAGTGTTGCAAATATTGTAATTTATACAGCGCTTTCAAAAATTAATCTAAAAAAAATTGAAATGACAAATTTGGCGCACAGATTAAGAGCAACAGTAAATTTAACATAACAATAATAATTTAATTATAATTCGAATAATAGTTCAAGTGATCATTCGAGAGCCGATTGCTCAAACACATTTGAATTATAAAAATAAGTTCTCGAGATAATCGATTTTGTTAATTGGGGCGATCGCTCGAGTGAAACACCCGAATTATAAAAATAAGTTCTCGATGATAATTGTCGATGATAATTCGCGGAGCTTGTTTCGTTGAATAATTTTTTGTAATTGAATTTTGCAAATATTGTAATTTATACAGTGTTTTTAAAAATTAATAAAAAAAATCTGACATGACAAATTTGGCACACAGATTATAAGCAACAGAGAATATAACATAAAAAAAACTTAATAAATTGACAATATAGAGGAAACATATTTTATTTGAAAATGTAAAACTTATTTTAACACTTTTTAACAATTTTAATTGCATACATCTTTTAAAATAAATAATTGCTATTATTGCTACGTATGTTATGATAAAGAAGTGATATCATTTAAATGTGTTAATCACTCTTATTCGGAATTCATAATGTATGCTGGTTCTTTTTATTTCTGTTAGGGGCGCGGTTCTCGGTTTATTTCAAATTAAAATATGCTATTAAATTGATAACTAATATTTATTCAACTACTGAACTTAAAAAGTAAATAACAAAAAGAAAGAATAGAAAAAGAACTTTGCGAAAATATGAAATGTAACGCGACCCGACCGAATAGTTTGAATGTTACTAGCGCAGCGTACTGTTCTCCGCCGGTGTATCTTTTTTTGTCGCTCGGGGTGGAAACGGGTGAGCGGGGTGGCAGATAACGAGCTTTCTCGTGGGAACGGTCACCGGGGTTTTTTTACCAGTAAAATTCGTAAAATGGGGTTGCCAACTTTCTCCATATTGTTCGTAAATGTAATAAATATATAAAACACAATACAACACTTTGTTTCGCGCAAATGCGCGTAAACAATTTCCAATAATTCAATACTTCTGTTTAAGTACGTCCAGTGTTATGATTTTAGGTAACTATCTGAAATTTCCGGCGGAGCACTTTTGTATCACATCGCACTGATTGTGACGGTTCTGAATAGCATGTAATATTAAATTTCACTATCGGTTGTGTCCTTTCTTAAAATCGGACCGATACTAATGAAATGAAAATCATTGTAATATCCTTTTGTTGGATTGTAAGTGTACGTGCAAGTAAGAGTTTTGCTGTTGATAATGGTCACTTTGTGACCGTCCGAAATGTACATCTACATTAAACAAAATATTTAAAATGAAATTTTATACATTTCCATTCTGGTAGTATATGAACATATAAAAGAATTTTATTTTATTTAAATTACAAAGTAAAAATGAATTACTCCCAGCATTAATGCACGGCCATACCGACATAGTTGATTGGAAAATTATTTAGATATTTCGACGCAGTTTGCTATAGAAATGAATTATAGGTTTTGACATCGACGGGAAGAGGAGTAGCGAACATCCGCTCCTATAAAATTTGAATTACGGTATACGAGAACGGTGCGGCGCTCATACATAAATATGAATTGCATTTATCGTTCTTTGCAATTTTTGGTAAGGTTTTCATTTAAAAATTGGTTCTTAGATTTAAATCATTTAAATTTAATGGGAAGGCGAAATGAATAATATAAAAATGATCACAAATCATGAACTGTTGTGAATTACTTTTATTTGCAATTGAATTTACATCATATCAAAGAAATGGTTATAAATGAAAGATTAATTAATTAATAGTAATAATAAATGTATTTATACAGGGTGACTGACGAAAAACCTTTTGTGCTGTATTTCGCTTATTTTTGAACCAATTTGAATAAATAAAACATTAAATTAGATCATTTGTAAAAGACTTTAATTTAAATAAATTGAAATGTTTCTTGCATCCAGTTTTTGACAAAAGACGATCAACTTTTTTACTTTCCCTATGTACGAAGTATATATAGGAAAAGTATTGTTTTCGTGATTTTTTTAAAAAAAATTTTTTTGCGGAAATATCTGTTTTAAGGTCCTTTGAGTCCACTAACTTCTGGAAAAATTTTGTTTGTGTCTGTGTCTGTCTGTCTGTCTGTCCGTGGGCGTTGTATCTCAAAAACGAATGAACCGATTGAGATGAAACTTTAAACTTGCGGTTTTATCGTTAAAATTTGGAACTGGAAAGCTTTTGGTGAACATTCATAAACCGGAAGTGGATATGAAACACTCGACGTGTTTTTTGTTTTTGTTTTTTAGCGATAATTTTCTTAATATGAAAAATATTACAAAACTTTTCAAACCGAAGTTAAAGAGAATGAGAAAATGAACATGTTTTAATAATTTTTTTTTTTTTTTTTTTTTTTTAATTCTTAACTTTCGGGAAAAATAAAAAATTGCAGATTTTGATATTTTTTGCCAATTAATAATAAGCCACATGAAAATTAAATAACAATTAATTGCAGAGAATTAAAAATTTAACAAGTTATTAAAAATAGCATTTTTTGCGCAAACCGCCTAGTTTTTTTTTTAATTTTCTCTATGGGAATCTTGGAAACTAGTCAAGGGTAACTACAAATTTTGAAAAATGTGTTTTTTTTTTTTTTTTTTTTTTTTTTTTTTTTTTGCTGATTTGGGTTAGGTTAGGTTTGGGTTAGGTTAGGTTTGGGTTAGGTTAGGTTTGGGTTAGGTTAGGTTTGGGTTAGGTTAGGTTTGGGTTAGGTTAGGTTTGGGTTAGGTTAGGTTTGGGTTAGGTTAGGTTTGGGTTAGGTTAGGTTTGGGTTAGGTTAGGTTTGGGTTAGGTTAGGTTTGGGTTAGGTTAGGTTTGGGTTAGGTTAGGTTTGGGTTAGGTTAGGTTTGGGTTAGGTTAGGTTTGGGTTAGGTTAGGTTTGGGTTAGGTTAGGTTTGGGTTAGGTTAGGTTTGGGTTAGGTTAGGTTAGGTTAGGTTAGGTTAGGTTAGGTTAGGTTAGGTTAGGTTAGGTTAGGTTAGGTTAGGTTAGGTTAGCTTTCACCGTGATAAGACGTGTTTTCGGTCGCTCCCGGTTTTTCGCTTCGCGTTCCGGAAGTTCACGAGATAGAATCGCGAAATTTGGTGAGGACGTTCCTCACCACACGTGCTAAGTGCGTAGTGAGTTTGGTGGCGATCGCGCCATCACCGTGGGTGCTGTGTCAGTTTTGGTGAAAATTTAGGTGAAATCGAGTGCTCCAGGTCCCCCAGCAGCCGTTGTGCTCCACGCAGCGGGTTGCTGCACCGGCAGCAGATAGCCACCCACCGGCCGGAGGTCCCTGAAAAATTTCAGCCGGATCGGACCATAGCGAACAGAACAGTCGACGAAAGCATCATTTTCCCACGCCCGACCACGTGGCGGAGACCGCGTGGGAAAAAACAAGGTAAAATTTGAACGTTTTTATCTCCGCGGTTTACGGTCCGATCGCAGTGAAATTTTTTGTGCGTGTGCCCCAAACATTGGCCAACGGGGCCCAGCCTATATTTTTGGGCGGAAAACCGCGCTTCCCCCCCCAAACCCCCCCTCAACGAAAAATGGACGTTTTTAACGGTTTTTCGTGATCATCGGGCCAACCCGTGGTCCGATCGGCGAAATAGACGCTTCGTTTGATTCCGCGAGACTGCCCGGTGATAAATACAGAGTGCTAGTGCGCTCCTACTAGCGGTTTTCAAACTATAACGCCTTTAGTGCGCGAAAATTCGCAAATTTCGCGAGAACTAAAAAGTCCCCCCCCCGGCCACCCGCGGTCCGATTCTATAATAAAAATCGGTAAACGCTCCTCCTATCTAGTGCCTACGCGAGTGCGCCTATATTTTTGGGGTGGTAGCCCGTTTTCCCACCCCAAAAAATTCCCAACGCAAAGACGTTTTTTCTCCCCGGCGAAAAATCGCGAACTTTTAAAAATTCGCCCCCCGGTCACCAGTGACTCGATCGCGCCATAAACTTGTTTACGCACCTATCGAACACTCCTCCGCGTGTGTGCTTATTTATTTCAGGGCGATAAGACGCGTTTCCCCCCAAAAAACTTTTTCAAACTTTTTCTTCTTCCCCTCAACGAACAGACGTTTCTACACAGCTGCACGCTCACCGGCGGCCCAAAACCAGTGTTTTTTCGCTAGCGCCCTCTAGGTTTTCGCCGCGAACCTAATATAAACTTACAACACCTAGTGTTCCGCCCCCCCCCCCGTCCGGAAACGGGCCTTTCGCGTCGCGAAAAAACTACACCGCCGCTTTTTACATTTGCATGGCCGCACACCAATAAAAGATGGCGGTAGCAACAAAAAGCAGGAGTGACCTCTGCAAGGAGGTCAGAGGGTTGGTAGAAGAACTCAGGCAGCTAGCCCTGCGTAATACGCAGAAGGTTCTCAAAGAAGGCCTGGAATCGCTCTGGGAGCTTGTTTCGGAGGAGGCCTTCTTGCGGGGCACAGAGGACAAGGCCACAACGACGGCCATAACGACGGCGACCCAGGGGGTCCAAACCGGAGACGACGAGGAGCCGCCAGTCACCAGGCTCGACATTCTCGAGGCGGGCGACGGATATAATGCGTTCGTCGCGCTAAATAGCAAGAAATGGAGCAAGGAATGCTTTGGCAAGGTGGTTGAGGTCGAGGGCGACCTTATGACGGCGCCAGAAGACTGTCCTCTGGCACATTGTGTGTCAGCGGACATGCACATGGGCAAAGGTATCGCGGTCAGGTTCAGAGACCAGTTTGGCAATCAAGAGGCATTGAGACGCCAAGGAGCGAAGCCAGGAGGCCTGGCCCACCTCGCGGTCACCACAGAGGTGCCCGTCAGCGATGGGGAGCCAGTTGTAAAGAGGCGTGACGTATTTTATTTAGTCACCAAAGACAAGTACAGCGACAAGCCCACCAGAGAGGCGCTGTTCAAGAGCCTGCAAGAACTGAAGATGTCGCTTGCGCGACTTTGCCTCAATAAGGTGGCAGTCCCGAGAATCGGGGCTGGCCTTGACCGACTAGATTGGGCCACCACACAGAGGATGCTGGAGTATGTATTCGCGGACCTGGACGTGCAAGTGGTGGTCTACACTCTCAAGAAGTCTAGCACTAGCGGGAACGAGACCTCCCCTTCTAGCGGAAGGAACTGGGCAAGCGTGGTGTCCAATGGGAGCAAGCCCGCTGGCACATCGGCCACCCCCCCGAGTGATGCACCCTGGAAACAGAAGAAGCCGGCGGCTAGACCAACCAGGATTATGGTAGACACAAGAGGTACCTCCTATGCCTCTGTACTGGGCTCCCTAAAAAGGGAAATAGGCGCAGGCCCCAACCCCACGGAGGTTACGTCGGCCAGAAAGAGCAAGGCCGGTAACATGGTCTTGGAGGTTAAAAAGGGAGCGGACGTCGCCAAATTGGTAAATAAGATTAATAGCGTGGTGGGCGATGGGAAAGCTAAAATCACAAAAACCAGCAAGGAGGTCGCCGAGGTGAAATTCCTCGATGATGACACGACAAAGGAGGAGATTATCGGTGCCCTCGAAAGTCTCCTGGGCGAGAGCGGCCTGATCAATGTCATATGGATCAGGCAATATCGGCCAGACCTTAGAATCGCCCTGATAGAAGGACCGAAAGGAAAGATCCAACAGCTGATGGATAGAGGCCACGTCAAGATCGGGTGGTCGAGCTGCAAGATACAGGAGAGACGTAGCAAGCCTGTACCCTGCTGGAAATGTAGAGCCTTTGGGCACATAGCGGCACAATGCCAAGGCCCAGACCGAACGACCAGCTGCAGGAGATGTGGTGGGACAGGCCACACAGAAAACGGGTGCGAGGCCACTCCAAAATGCGGACCGTGCGAGGACTCCGGTGCCCGATTTGACCACTTTACGGGCAGCGACGCCTGCAGCAGCTACCTGGAGGCTGTTAGGAAGTTATCGACTGCAAAGGAGAACAACACAACCCCCACGGCAGAGCCACCCACGGCCAACAGCGCGCCAGCGGAAGAAGCAACACTACCATCGATTGCTGAGGAGTCGAGTGGAAATGAGGAGGAAGCAAATGAACAGGCGCACGCGGGGCTAGAGGGGCCTGCGTAGCCATCAATGATCAGAGTAGCGCAAGTGAACCTGAACAGGTGCAAACGGGCCATGGACCTGTTCAGACAAAAATGCACTGAAGACCGTATAGATTTGGCTCTTATATCGGAACCCAACCAAAATATGGCCACAACAAACTGTTGGGTTAATGACTATGACAAGGATGCATCTATATACATCGAAAACAACAGGATGTCTATTGCCAAAACAGGCAGGGGAAAGGGGTTTGCATGGGTGGAAACCAAGTGTTCGGTCATCTACTCCTGCTACATATCACCGAACGTGACACCAACGGACTACGATCGCTACCTAGAAGACCTCCGAAACAGCGTGGCCACACACAAGAAGCCGGTCTTGATCGGGGGTGATTTCAACGCCAAGTGCAAGTTGTGGGGGTCGGCCACCGAAGATGCACGTGGGCTGGCAATAAAGGAATGGGTAGCCGAGATGGACCTCGTCGTCTTTAACACCGGGACGCTTCCAACATATGAGAGAAGAGGATACAAATCGTG